>JAHLKC010000055.1:0-231932 GCA_025449115.1 Chytridium lagenaria
TCGATACTTTATTGCGACCATTTCGTTCGAGCACAGCATGACGGCCCTCAGCTGAAACGTGAAGACTTTGTCGATCTTGGTGTTGAATTTGGCCGAACTGGCAGCTCAAGACCAATTTATTGTACGGATTGCAAGCTGGTTAGCCCTCGAAGCAAGTGGTCGCATTGGAAATGTCCAGAATGCGAGGTATGCATAAACCCTCAACTTTTTCCTATACGTCATTTAATGATTTTAAAGGTTGAAAAAACATTCGACATATCCTTTAATGCTAGAAGGGATGATTCTGGCGAAATGGATAAGGCTAAAGATTTCGCGAAAGATTCAAAATCTTCTCAGAAACTCTCAAATATCCTGAAGGTCTCTGTTACGGGCGAATTCGATGGAACGTTATTGGCAGGATACGATTTAGACCTGTATCTTTTGCCGCATGGTGGCGGTTGTGTATACCATCTAAAGACACAGAAAGACTCTGGCGCCCGAGAATTTGCGGATAAAGCCTTCCAGCAACTTTGCTCTTCGGATTTAAAACTAAGTCGAGCCACATTCAAGCGGCATATAGGTAATATGTTTACTATGTTTTTTTGTTTTTTACATACTGCTGTCGACTGTCTTTTTCTAATTTCTTCAACTAATTTCATAGTACCGGGTTTCCTTTCAAATCAATATATGGTGAATTTGGGCGCTGAGTATCGTTTCGCAGCAAAAGCACCGCAACAGGATATCGCGACGGTGGATCCTAATACTCGTAAGATTGCTCGACTTCTCGATGGTCTTTTCCCCGGTGCCGGTTTCAACGAAATGTTAATTCTTGGATACTTTGATGGTGTGTACTTCTGATTGACATTAATCGGTGCTGTGGTGTTCTGCTTTTTTTTATTCTCATTATATCTACACTTATATTTTAGGTCAGCGGATGAACTTTCATTCCGATGGTTGGTAACATAGCCCCCTTTACGTTTTGATGTGATTATTGATTACTTATGAATATGTTACAGATGAACCTGGAGTCGGCCCCGCAATAGCAACCATGTCTCTCGGGGCAACGGCAACGATGGAATTCCGGCTTAAGGAGAACCCGAAGATATCGTTGCCTAACGTTTGCGTAAGGATCCAACGGCCTGTATCGATTTTTCCGATTTAAAGGTACATACAGACCGCATACACAAGCTAGAAGCGCTTCGAATCGCTAAGGAAAAGGAACGCCTGGGGGATGGTGTTGGCGTGCAGGAGGGTGTTGGCGTTGGCGCTGATGGTTCGAATGGTAAAGGAAAGAGAAAGATTGAGGCGGAGAGCACGCTATCCAAGAAAGCAAAAGTGATTACGCAGACAGAGATGGACTTGCTCATGCAAAGAAGCCGCGCTGATCACCCAAGACATCCTCACACACACCCCTTCACCCCTTTGAGAGAACCCCCACCAGAATATAAAAAATAGACCACCAGAAAACTTTTCCCATTGGTCGCTAGAAAGAAGGACTGTCTGCGCCATGGCATGTATCACTTGATGTAGGACAATCCATGTTGAGAAGGGGGAATGCCGCACCAAACGTGATGGCTGGTATCTATTCACATTTTACTCCTTTTACTTCAATAGAACTTAGACGAGGGAAGACGACAACATCACTCGAGTCCGTCATCGATCCATCCAACCATCCGTTCATCCATCCATCCATCCATCACCCTCAATCCATCATTCACTTCATCTCATTATACATCTACCCTTTCTTTTATCTTCCATCGCATACATCAGCTCACTCATCCTATCCCCAAGTTTAACTAGAAGAGAATGATATTCTTCAAATCAATCATTGCCACTGTGGCGTCCATCGCACTCACAGCTGTCACTGTTCAGGCAGCATGTACTGGAACCATGCGCACCAGGAGAGAATGGAGTCAAATGAGTTCATCTCAGCAGACAGATTGTAAGTGCACTCTTAAAACTATTGTGTGTTGAGGTAGTTATGTCAACAGTGGGCTATAGCAGAGAGTTAAGATTTTAGACTGGAGAATACGCTGTGTGCCTTTTTTTAAATACCTTTAATCCATTTCATACTGCATCTTCCTTCTTCATTGAGAGTTGTATATTTTTAACACCTCGCTTGATTACAGACATTGAGGCAGTTAAGCTATTGATCAGTCGTCCTTCGAACGGAGGCAATGCCAACAGCCCAGAGACAATGTCATTCAATGACTTTGTCCAACTGCATACCTCTGCCGCCTACTTTGTGCATGCCACCGTGAGTTCTATTTTCTTTAAAATTGGTTTTGGTAGTTGGGTGAAGGCTGATGATTGTGCTGACATCAATCCACAAGGCCCAATTTTATCCTTTCCACAGGGCCATGGTCTGGGCCTGGGAGCGTGCCCTTCGCTCAACCAGCTCTCGGTACAGTGATATCACTGTTCCTTACTGGGAATGGTCATTGGATTCGCAGGTGTGTACTCGAATTGGTTATTCCGTCTTTTGACATGGACATCCACCTTTAGGACTTTCAACGCGCCAGTGTCTTTAATCCCAACACCTTCGGAACTACCGGCACCCTTGAGCGTCCCTGCCTTCCCGACGGTTTCCAGCGTGAGGGTCAATTTTTCGCCGCCTCCTTTCCCGACATCTATGACCGCTTTGACTGCAACGGTCCTCGTTGTTGTCTTCGCCGCGTAATGCAGCCTGGAGGTTTACATGACCCAACCTTGATTACCAACAACCTTAACGGCGCCGCAACCTACAATGACTTCCGTGGGGTCTCGGAGGACGTCTGGCATTCAACCGTGCATTTCCTTGCTGGAGGCAACGTTGATGGTCGTGGTGTCGTTGGCGACATGTCCCACGGTGCTTACTCTCCCAACGACATTCTCTTCTACTGTAAGTTTTGTCTGATTGTTCATTCGCACAAACTTTGATTCATCCTTTAAACTCTGTTTTTCTTATCAACCCTAATTTTGTTGACCTCACAAACTCTAACCTTATTGAATTAGTACACCACGCTACCATTGACAAGATTTGGTACAAATGGCAAAAAACCTGCCCTACCCTTAGGACCTTCAACTACGGCGGTACTCGTGAACCGAGGACGAACGACAATGCCGCCAACATTGATGACACCCTCTTTGGTTTCGGCAATCTCCGTGTCCGTGACGTGATGGACTCTGATGACCTTTGCTACACCTACTCAACCACTGCTGCTGATATTCGGTTGAATGCTGTTGACAACTGCGACCCCAACGTAACCCCAACTGCACCTGTCAGCCCTACCTCTACTACCGATAATACCGCGTCCACCGCCGTCCCCACCGCTAATGCCTTTGAGGCAGTCTGGATGCAAAGCGTCCTCCGTTTCCTCGTTGGTAGCTCAGTGTCCTTCCAGCCTCCCTCCTTCCTTATCAGACGTGATCTCGACGCGAATATTACTGAATACGGCTACGGCGCGCCTGCCGTCACCGAAGTCGCTGCACCCTCGTACACCAACGCAGGCACTGATGTTGTTCCCCCTGCTCTTCCCGCCAGCACTCTTCGGGCAAGCGCCACCTCCGACTACGCGGACGCACCCGGCGAAACTCTCCCTTCCACTACGGTCGCCTACATCGCCTCAACCACCGCAATCATCACCCCCACCCTCCCTTCCACTACGGTCGCCTACACTGCCTCAACCACCGCAATGATCACACCCACCCCTACAAAGGGCGGATTCTTTATCGACGAAGTTTACGCACCTGAAAAAGTTACCATCGGTGGGCAGGACATTGAGATCCCACCCGGCTTTAAGATTTTCTACATGGACGCAAATGTGGTTAAAATTGTTATCAGAGATTTCTGGGTTAACAAGACCAACGCTGACTGCAACTACAAAAAGTACCGTCCTATTGCTCTTACCCTAAACGCAAGCTTGAGACCTATGTGCCTACCAACCCCAAGTGTACACCGCCTGCCTCGCCTCACCCAACCGCCTTGTCATACCCTGCTTTGCCGAGTAAGGAGTATTTCCAGATGATGGGAGCGGATTGGCAGAATGCGTTTGAGAAGAACCAGCAGGCGAAAAAGTTTGTGGATGAGTGCAACTGTGATGAGAAATGTATATCACCTGCTGCCAGAGTGTTCCATGGGTTGACTCGTTAATGCGTATTTCCTCGCCTTCATTGTGTTTATTCTTTTCTCTTATTCCCCCGTTGTTTTCCGAAATGTTCGTTTCATCGTCGTTTCTCGTTCTATTCATTTCCCATTTTGATTCTCCTTATTCGTCCATGATGCGTCTACTTTAAGCCTTTCTATTCTCTCTCTTTAGTCCGTTATCTTCTCTGTAGCCGACTAGCGCATCTTGTCATTCCTTTTCATATCTCTTGCCTCACCGTGGTGGTCACGTTTATAGATTATTTCTTGGTGTGCTGTGTTTTGTTGTTGACTATTTCTTTTTTAAAAAAATATCAAAAGCTTATTTACGTATCTTTCACTTTTCTGCATAAAGGAGTATTCACTTTAACTTGCGGATTACCCTCAGACAATGGCATCAGTAATGCTAATGGTGAATTCCTTGGTGACATCGCTAGTGACACCGGTGGTGGCATTGACGTTGACTGCTACATCACTAGTACTAATCAACAGTACCATGCTAATGAAATGTGATGTCAGGCTAGTGACTAGAAGTCTAGTGAAAGAAAGTAATGACTGCATGCTAGTGACAAGTCTAGTGAAAAAGTCAGTACTATGGCTAGTGACAATATGTGATAATTCCAATGATAGCTAGTGACTAATCTAGTGCAGTAATACTGCATGCAGTACAATCATGAAATGTTGACTTGAGTAATACTGATGATAATCAGGATAACGCTTGACCCTAGGATGCCAGTAGATGACAAATGTTGGACGATACTTGACATGGCAAAACGCTTGCAAGAGCTAGTGACAAGTGTTTGGCCGGCATACCTTTGATAGGACAACCAGTCTATAGACATTCCTTTTGACAACGGTAGTGACACACTTCTGACAACGATAGTAACATCTGCAGTGAAAACCCTATTGATAATCTAGTGAAAGTGCTTTTGACAACAGTAAGACAGGTGAGACTACATATCTAGTGACACACCCATACATATCTAGTGACACATCTAGTAACAAAGTGAAGTGATTCATTTGATGCTAACGTCTTAACAGACAATCCTAGTGACAATGATAGTGATGACATTAGTAACACCTTTAATAACAACTCTAGTGACAATTACTGTGATGACACTAGAAGCAACTATTTAGACTGAGAATTTTTCTGCGAAGACTTGTACTTAGTGACACATCTAGTGATACCCTTAGTGACAGCTACAGCCAAATGCTAGTGAAGTTTTTTTCACTATAGTGAAAAGTTTGAGTCACGGTTAGTGACAAATTGTGACGAGCCAGTAACAACGCTAAGGAAACAGAACATTTTTAGTGAAGTTTATTGTTATGCCCGATGATAGAAGTAGTGATGATGTAATCATGATAGCTTTTCAATCTCCTAGTGAATCATATATGCCATATTCAAATCAAGGTTTCATGAAATGGTCCAGAGGTCACTCGAGTGAAAGTTTATTATCCTGTGATCAACAGAGAACGCATAAGAGATTCTATTTTTGTGCATTTTGCCAGAGGTATGCGTATGCCGATGTTAATTTCCTGTACATTGAAGCACGTCTGCAGCAAAGACATAGTTCAACCGTTGCACCTGATACTGAGCGCGCGTGATGCAGCTATAAAGAAGAAAATATGAATCTGCTCCAAACGTCTCACCTCATCGATTTATTGCTTATGAAAACATTACGTAGAATGGGCCCTTTATGTAACCACATTTATTAAAAGTTAAAAGATGTTCTCTATGAGCAAATTCTGTAGTCCTAATATCATAAAAGAACGACTGTTGGAAAGGTCGGAGCTTGATGGGGGGGGTAGTGTCCTTTTTTCCCCGCGGACACTAAACTATTTATCAAAGCAATACAACCGGCACCTCATCGATGAGTTATTATTCCAGCACCCGACGTAAGAGAGTGCAGCAGTCCATAGAAAGACAAGAAAGAAGTCTTCCTTTCATCTGATATATTTTTCTAAATACTGAGGCTGTTATGATCAATGATGAATGTTGCGGTAAACAATACGAAGAGAGTCTCCATCATATTCGTCGGTTGTTCTTATCAATAAGAGGGAGTTTTTAAATGACTTCTCTGTCACATGGACAACATTACAATATTATATATCCTTAGTTTTTAACCACCCCTTCTATTTATAGGTGCATGTGCATATAATAGTAATTACATGTTCAAGCCCTTTTGTACAGCCTCCAGGAATCCCTCTGGGTTATCCAGATAAATATGGTGCCCGGCCCCCCTCACAACAGTGATCTTCGCAAGGCCCTTCTTCACCAGCGGCAGCTCAAAGTGATCCTTCTTCAGCATCCAGTCGGTGTCTCCAAACAAAATCTCGATAGGCGCTCTCAATGTGTCCCCCTTAATATCTTTAAGGTTTTGCAGCATCACCAAGAGTCGATCTGCGACCGGATTCCTGGCAAACACACCACGAGCAGGACCGTCTAGTACGAGCTTCATGAGCGCGTTGAGAGCGTATTCGCCTGCAGGTGGAGCGGAAGCAGAGATAGAATACATGTAATCAGCGAGGAGGCGTCGGTCTTCAGCAGGAAGGTTCGGAAACCGTCCCCCGATAAGACGATGCGTCAGTCGTGGACCAAAAGGACCTGTTGCGCGGAGTATACCCTGCGGGTGACGTTATTGCGCCAACCAAGGAGGAGGAGACGAACAGGTAGAGGGAGCTGTGGGGTTGCTGAATTTCGTTTGATAGGAACATCGGCTGAGGGAGGACCTGGTTGAAGACCAAAGGGGGATACGAGAATGAGGTTTTCAACGCGATGAGGATACCGTATGGCGTAAGCCGCACCCAGGAATCCACCAAGCGAGTGTGCGACAAGTGAAATCCGTTCCAACCCCATCTTCTCTCTCCAAGCTTCCAGTGATTCCACAAAATAAGTTTCCGCTGCTTCCCCATCATGCTCAACGCTTGGAAGTGGAGATATACGACGAGGTATACGTGGTTGTCTGTGTTTGGGGAAGGTTGAACGGGATGACCTGCCCATGCCTAGCCAATCCAAGGAGATGATTTGAGTGGGTGAGGCTGACGATGGGTGAGAACGGTTTGTAATGGACATGTTGGCAAGCATGTCGTAGTTGTAGCACCAGAAACCGAGGCCTGCGCCGTAGCCGTGGAGGAGGACAACAGTGCGAGGTGGTGGAGGATGGGGGTGATGATGAGGTTGCGCTGTAGAGGATGAGGTTGTAAATGAGGCATGCTGCAAGGTGACGGTGTTGATGCGACGTCCATGACCAATGTCGACGAGAGACTGAGAGAAACCAGTTTTGACATATCTTGAATTTAAGGATAACGTTATGAGAATGATGGACGATGGTCAAGTGGAAATGGGCTTACCTCTTGAGTAGAGCGGTTTCTGCGTCGGCCAGTCGCTGTTCCTTTCTTGTCAACGGCACTAGTGCTGCTGGTGATACTTCTTGATCTTCGGGAGTAGCGCATCTCACCCGCCGCAGCCGAATGAAGGACGATAGAGAGGTTCTCCACAAGGGAGGATGAACGCGCATTATTAAGCTTGAAGAGTTTTGAAATCAAATTCAAGAATTTCTAATGAACATGTTGGCAACAACAACGTCTTTGGTAATGACGCCTTGCCTCGCCCAGTCTATCCTCGTGCTCTAGTCATCTAGTCAACGAGGGTGTAGCGTGAGTAGCGTGAGCGTAAGTTTCAGTGTGTATAGATAATCGAAATGTTGTTTTATGCGCATCACTCAATAATGTTACTTTCCTTCCAGAACAACATTACGTCCCGTTCCACCAAAATGGTGCGACAAAGGCTGCTTATATAGGTCGGGTCTCAGACGTTTTTCTTCCTCAAGACTCTGCCTTCCAGTTTTCGGTCTCAGCACCCACAGCAACGAGCCTCTGGATGCAACGAGGATGCTCTTCAGAGGTTTATTACACGACGACACTGTCAACTCGGAGGGGGATGACGGGAGGAGGAAAAGAAGCAACAGCGACAGCAACCGTCATCACCATCACCGACAGAGCAACAGCAACAACAACACAAGGAGACGGAAACCTGCATTAAGAACCACAACCGTTCGATCCGCAAACGAAGCTTTCGAATCTCACCCGTCCTCTCCCACAAGTGTATTTTCCGTCCGTTCGTTGCCTGGTGGGACACGCGAAGCACCCACATCCTCTTCATCTCATCCTCAACGCCTCCACTCTCTTCATTCTCCTGAGGGGGCTTTGCGGTTTCCATCCTCGCCTCTAGCATGGATGACATCTCCGTCATCTTCTGACAGTACTCGGTCACAACAGGGTCCAACATCTTCGGGAGAAACGTCACCTATTAACATGCAGATTGTGACTTCTGGAAAGGGAAATGCTGATGGGGGGCTGGCGCCACCTCATCCTCGTTCGCCCCCCGAATCTCTCAGATCTACGAGTGGGGGAGGAGGTGGAGGAGTAGACCATGCCGATCGACGTTCAGTCAGCTTTGTCGATCAACCGAGACAGAGTATGGAACACTCTGCAGCCTCAGACTATGACGACTTTGATGACGACGGTTCAGAGTCATGGCAAACCTCTTCTACCATCTCCATGTCCGCAACCTCTCACGCATGGATCCAGGACCTTGTCCGTCTCTCTCGAAATCTTTCCAGACGTCGAGCCATTCTTTTCCTTCTCCGTCGCATTGGTAACAATGTTCCTCCAAAAGCCATCAACATCTTCTCTATGGCCATTTCATTTTCCGCACTCGCCCCTGACGTTAAGGAGCGTCTCCGCTTTCTCGGCATTCGCAATCACCTTCATCTCATCAACCTCATCATAATCGCCCGTCTCGTTTACAGTTTCCTTCTCGCCATTCTCGTCATGTCGATTGTCCTTCTCTGTGTTTTCACTCTCCGCGAAGATGATCGATCTCGCTTCATTTCCTTAAAAACTCTCTTCTCTCTCGACGCTGTCTGCGTCATCATTTTCACCATCGAGATTTTATTTCACGTCAACTCAATCCCATCTTGGGCAGACCGGCAAGCCCTCCACAACAGTCGCTCGTCTGGGATGAAAAAGGGATCTTCCAGTTATCCCTGGTTCATTCTCATGCTACGCCCAACGTTGAAAAACTCGGCGTCAACTGTGGCAACACTTGCTGTCCTTGATTCAATGGGTAACAACCCCCTCCGTGAACAACCGCCAGCGGCCAACCCATCTGAAGTCCACCTCAATATTCCCACATCTCCAAATGATCCCACATTACTCAACGTCCCTAATGCTGCGACCTCACCCCTCACAAGCTCACAAATCCAAGCCCACTTTGCATCAATGGCCCCACATGTTGCTGCTGCAGTAGAGGCTGGCGGCATGATTAAGCATCACTCTCTCGCAGATCCAGGATGGTTATGGCTAATTTTTGACTGTCTCTCCACATTCCCGTTCTATATTGAGATCACGTTTGCAACGTTGTATACCAACAATGGGCTCGATGCGGCTATCACGAATATGTACGGATGGACAGGGCTACCACCAGCGTTGTGGATTTTAAGGCTCTTCAGGATCTTTAGAGTTTTCAAGTTTTTGGAAAAGTCTGAAAAGGTATTGCTGTTTTTCCTTTCCTGTTTTCATTATACAAGTAAGAGGTGCCGAGCTAATGTCTTATTTTCGTTTTCTGTCATTTCTGATATAAAGATGAAAGTGATGACAAGAGCTTTTATTCATTCGATGGATGGTAAGATATATGGGAATATCTTTCTTCTCTCGCAAATTACATAGCTCATCTTATATTTTACATTAGGCATCTGGCTTCTCTTGATTCTTCTCCCAATTCTTCTCGTTCTCTTTTCTTTTGGCATCTTTTTCGCCGAACAGACGGGAGAGTACTTGGACGAAAACGGATTTTGGAGGTATAGGACTGACGATGTGTTTAGTCCATTCCAGAACGTTCCTGATACGGTGAGTTGTTCCCAATTTAGTTTGGTATTTACATGGTGCTGACTTTCATGTCTTCGTGTTAGTTCTGGTTTGTTATCGTCACGCTGACAACGATCGTGAGTAATGATTGCTTTGATAGTGTCTTTTTGAATTACGTTTAACGTCTGTTTTGATCTTTACGTTTAATTAATTTTTGGTACCCGTCGATACTTTTTTTCTCCCAGGGGTAAGTTATACTTATTGTTTTGAGACATCTCCTTTTCCCTTAACATTTATTTCCTTTTACAGATACGGAGATGTGACACCTCGCACCCTCGCTGGACGATTGGTTGCGGTGATGGTTATGTGGGTATCCTTTTAGCTTTTCTTTTATACTAATAAATCAATTCTAGGTTTTGCTCCATCTTTATTATTGCATTCCCACTCTCCATGATCACGATGCAGGTTAGATTAAGGCCGCCCTGTGTTTTCGGTCCTTCTTAATATCTAAATTTATCTTTAGTATGCCCACGTCGTCCGAGCCTTTGCCGACCGCTCCCGCCGGCAAGAAGAACTCACATACCGTCTGCATCATCGTCTTATCACCCAAAACATGGGTGAGGCACTCGCACAAGAAGTTGAAGAGATGGGACATATGCATCCATCACCAAAGCGTCTTCGATCTGTTGAGGATACGGATGAGGGAGACAAAAGGCTGCAAACTGCAGGGTCTGATGCGACACTTCAGAACGGCGTCAGTGTGCCTTTGGTGAGGGTGGATGAATCTTCTGAGCGCAAGGATGATGACGAGGTTAAGCAAAAGAAAACCGAAATGAATGAGACTGGGGAAGGCAGTTCTTCAAGCTCCTTATCACGCGAGGATTCCGTTCAAGTGCCTGAGATGACCCAAATACGCCGTGAGCCGCATGAACCCGGTGCCAACGACGAAACTGGCACCCGACGTGATTCCTTTAATTGGACGACTATTAACGCGATAGTTATGGCACAAGCAGAGGGGTCTGTGGACAGTCTCGAGAGCTTAAACGATGACTGTGGCGGGTCTTCGAATGATGGAGGGGATGAGAGGGATGATCAGCACCACCACGATCACAACGATGATGGAGGGAGAGCGACATTCTTTAACGAAATGAGGGAATTTAATCGAAGGGCGTCACCGGATATAATGGCTGATAACGGGACGGAGGAGGATGGTATTCTGGATCAAGGCGGTTCCGTCGCAGAATCACCCGAACATGGTATTGACCCTCCAATCGACGCCAGCGACGTGGCTTTTGACAGCCTTGATCCAGCAAGGGCAAAGCCGGTGTCTCTTTCTCGCCTTGACGACGATTTACTCCATGCGCCGCCTAAGAGGAAATCTAAGCTACTCCATCGTTCATCAACGGCGCCGACCATCAATCTCATTGTTCCTGATAGCCCTAGCACCGATGGAAACAATTCATCGCCGTCTCAGTGGTTAACCGACAATGTGCGGAGTTCTGTCGATAGCCTCGGAAGTGGTTTGATTGTTGAAGGCAACTCCTCGTCACCTCTTCCTTCAGCAACATCATTAGACGATATGCGCGTTAAGCAGAGCGACGTTGATAGTGATAGTGCGAATGGAACGTCTCATGTACCTCGTGGTGGATCTATAAGGAGTGGGTCGCCAGCGCATGTTGAGGTGGGATCGTCAGGTGCATCTGAGATGACTGTCACTGCACCGAAACCCAACTTGCCATCAAGACTTTTATATCGTTTCCAAACTAGTCCCAACCTGATCCCGAAGCTCGGTAGAAATCTAAGCTTTGGCCACATGTTCCAAACTGATGATATCGGAACAGAGGCTGAAAACAGCGGAGATGCTGGATCAAACACGACGCAACAGGATGGATCGACGAGTTCTGCGCCTGTGTACGGTGTTAGAGGTGGCGTGTTTACACCTCGAGGCAACCCGCTTCATCGTCGATCCGCTCATATACCGCTGCAGCCCGACACTGCTCCAATCCCTATCCGCTCTCAAAGCCCCCAGCATCTTCATCATGGCTCAACATCCACCACCAACAGCATCTCCCTCACCCCCTCCTCCACTCGTCCAACCCCTATGCACCAAAACTCCGTCGCATCCCTACCCGCCACCCGTACCGCCACAAACAGCACAGTAACTTCCAGCCGCAAGCACCATCATCATCATAATTCGTTGTCAGTGCGAGATGTAGAACGCGCATTCGAGTCAGTGCGGGATCATGATCTTGTGCCCGTTGTGCATATTCGGGTTGCGGATTGGAGGGCAGAGTACAGGGAAGATCGGAGGGAGGATGTGTTGCATATGAGGATGAGGTGTAAAGATGAGGATCAGTATAAAAGGTTGATGCGAATGTTGCAGGAATTTCAGTGATTTCCGCATTTCAACCTATGGTGTGTTTTTTTTTTGTATAGTTTCAAATGGCTGTCTGGCCATAATACCTGTAGTAATCATAATCATAATTCTCGATGTGTTAAAGTGTTGTGCTGATTGTTCTCTGATGATTTAAATATTTCGAGACAGTTAAGTATAAAGCAACCTTCGTTCGTCAGTGCCACACATGGAAACCGACCCAAAAAAGAAGAGTCGACAACCGGAAGATGCCGTCGCCAAAGGATCCACACTTTGTAAAAGTGAGTTTTAGGAGCGACACAGTCGGCATCACATTCTCTCTTGTTCACAATCTAAAATGTTATAACCACTACTGTTTTTTCCCCCACAACCAGTTAAGCATGATCGTCCTATACCATTCAGCACAGGAAAAGCGATAAGATTACCAAAAATGTGATTGCTGCCCCATATGCTCATAGCACACTAGCGAAGGGAAGTGCAAGACAGCTGAGCACACTGGTGAAGGGAGGTGCAAAAGAACTGGAAAAAGGATGCAAGAGCGGGAAGAGAAAGGCCAGCTACGCTGAAGACACCATTTCAACCGCATCAGCAAACAATATAACTGGACTCGCCGACTTACAGCCGATCGCATTTGAGCGATGTGAGACGCTAAGTAGGGTGAAGAAGCAGAAGCGGGGCGAAAAATGCGATCCACCTCCAAGCGGCTCATCTTTGGAACGGAGTCTTGATCCCCCGATCAAGAATGACCGCAATTGGAAGGACGAAAGAAGAATTAAAAAGAGAAAGCAGGAAGCTACTTCAAAGAAGGTGGCCACGTCTACCTCCACCCATCATCCAAACAAATTCAGCCAAAGCGCAGCGCTTATCTCTACCAATGTAGTGCCCAGGCAGAAGGGGTATACAAGCGTGTTTCCGGTATCGAGGCAAATGCAACCCAAGGCTAGGGTTGCTATCGCTGATTTGGTTTCAAAGTCGAATGAAAGGAGCCGCTCATTAGAGGGGAATATAGCGTTCAAAGTGAAAGCTTTTCTATCCCGTCAAGAAGTCACGTCAACAGAGAATGGCCAAGCGGACAGCGATATTCTGAAAACACATGCAGTGAAGAAAGTAGAAACAAAGAAAGAACAGAACGAAAGGGAAAAGGGACGAAGGAAGAAAAATCTGGAGATGACAGCACCCTCAGTGATTTCATCACGCGACGGCGGCCAAGCCTCGGAAGGCATTGGTCTTGCGGCTTACTCCACTTCCGGTCCGATTACACCGAAAATATTAAAGCCTCCGACGAAAAGAATTAAAGCCACCGCATCTACACCTGCAAAAGCCTCAATAGCCACATCGACATCACATCAGAGGACGCATCCTATGACAGATACAAACGTGAAGGAAGCCAAAATTAAAGCCGCCGCATCTACACCTGCAAAAGCCTCAATCGTCGCATCGACATTACATCAGAGGACGCATCCTATGACAGATACAAACATGAAGGCCGCTTTCGACAAACGTCCTGTGGAAGGGATGGCATCACCTCCGCAACAATTGATTCAAGAAAAGCCGAAGACAACCCTCTCCTCCATAAAAGCTGAATTGCATACAAAAGAAGAATTGCAGGTGCATTGCCCATAGGATGAATTTTTAAATGGACTAAATCTCTGCCAGCAGGTTAAGGTCAATGCCACAGAGGTTATTCCGCCAAAGGCACCTTTAAAAAAGCAACATCGTGACTATAACATCGACGGGTCCCAACGGCAATTTTCGGGAAAACCTATTGCTGTGCCAACTACACGATCAGAATCCAACACGGAAGATTGTATTGTGAAGTATGCTTTTTGCCCAACATCTCCGCCAGAGTATGCCAACGTTGGGGAACTTGATGCAGTTGACCAACGACGACTCACTCTGGTTCAAGGGATCGTATCACCGCCGAAACGACCAATGCAAGGAAAGCCTAATATAGCCCTCTCTTCCATAAAATCCGAATTGCGGACAAGGAAAGAATTGCAGGTGCGGTCTAAATAGACAAACGTTTTATTGGATTAATACCTACCAATAGGATGAGCTCACTACCCCGGTTATTCCGCCAGGCACGGCATCAAAAAAGCAAGTTCGTGACTATAACGTCAACGGATGCCAACGACAAATTCCGGGAAAACCTATTTCTATTCCGACTACCCGATCAGAATCTGACACGGAAGATTGTGTTGTAAAATACGTTTCGTTGCCTCCAACATCGCCAATATTCGAGATCGACAAGCACAGTGTAAAATACTCAGTTCCCACCTTAGGAGGCAGCTGGACACCAAAAGAATGGATTTTGTCGAGAGGAGCAGAATTGGAAGAGGAGGGAGTAATCTCGAGAAGGGCCAATATGATTTCTCCACCCGAATGAATGAGCCTGGGATACCAGTAAAGTCAGAGAAACGCGAGAAGAAAATGAAGCGAAAATATAAGACGAAAAAGGATTTGATCGAAAGGGAAACCTTGATGAAAGTGGGTAAAAGTATGAAGGATGCAAACCAAACGGAAATGAGGCCCAAAAAGAAGGAAAAAAACGATTTTCTTAAAGATGACACCTTAATTGAAGTGAGTCGAGACCGAAATATGGAGGAGACAAATCAAGGACCGCTGACGAAAGATGAATTGAGTCGAGTCGATCAAAGTATTTTAGACCTTGCGCAACTTTTAAGCATGGACAAAACCAAGTTCTGGGTACGCGCATCACATATCTCTATGGAAGATCTGAGACTCCCGACTTCCAGGCCAGCTTTCTCCATCTCTCCGGCATCAGGAGATATTGTTGTAATGGTAAGTAATTTCTTAAACTTACTGTAATTACGAAAAAGCGCACATATGATATACTAAGTTACTATTAAATTAGGACGGACGAAGTATTCAGCAAAATTATGAGCATGCTATTGCGAGGGTCGATGGTGTTAGAATGTCAGTATCGCTGCGAACGGTTGGAACGGAGCCGTCATTTCGAGACCTGCTTGGGACTTCATTTGGTTTACCTGACTAATGTTTCTTGTTTGTTGAATAATAAATGGTTATTCGCCTTTTCCCATTTTCGTTTACTGCTATTTATTAAGCACTTTTTGTGTGCAGACTTGCCTCCAGCGATCCTGAAGTAATAAATGGAAAAGTGGAAACTCTCCTTGGTAAAGTGGGTGATGCAAAATACGTCAGTTTGTGGCACTCATCAACACCAGCAAGCATTATTTAGGGAGTCTAAGTCCTTTTTAGTCACGACGAAACGACGACGTCGAAGCAGCACTACTACATCCTCCCCCTTCATCCGTCTCTTTGCTCTCTCCTCTCTCAAACTATCCGTCATCTAAGCTGGAAAGGAGTACCCGCATGAGATGTCATACTCTCAAAAGAAGATGCAGCAGCAGCATCGTACGCTGCAACCATCGCCTGATGAGACCAGAGTGAGCTATATCGCTGTCAGGTATGAGCTTTTCATCTTTCCAATCATAAACAGTGTTCTCCTTCTCTTGATCATTCTTGCAACTAACTTTATCTTCAATCAAAAAGCCATGGCATCTATGCTCCTACCCAGGTGAGACGTACCCCGATGGTCCAACCGCAAGCAGCAGGCGCACTACCATTGCCCTCACCTTACCGCATCAACACAGCTCCACGCAAAAACTCTATCAAAAGAAACCAAAATAGGATGAATCTTCAGCGTGCATCCTTTACCTCAACTACAACCTCTATTTCGTCTCTTCAATGGGCTTCACTCGACAGGACATTAGGAAATCCTCTACCACGTCCCAGGACAGAGTTACGTCATGCGCCTAGGAGTGCTTATGTTGGATCAATGTTTTCACTTGTGAAGGATGGCGAGGATGATGAATGGGAGGACATGATAGATTTTCCGCATGCAGCACCGCAACCATCCAATGGAGGTTCCATATTAGACTTTTCAAAGGTCCCTCCAAACTTTGAGGTCGTTGACGACGATACTGAGACCAACGCCTCATCAAGCCCTGGATACGTCCCCGCCGTTCTCTCAAAAGTTGACGAGAAACCTGCTTTCCCTCTATCTCCTCAAGTAACACGGCAGATGACTCATTCAAAGACAGTGCAGGCATACCCAGTACATTTAGCGACTTCCTCCTCAGCAAGAGCACCACGAGTTAGTCCTCAGCAAAGGCATGCAAAAGTTGCTACATTGCACGAACGTGAAATACCCGTCATAGGAAAAGTGCCTTCCTTAAACGCGTCATCTGCTATGGGTCCACGAAAGGCGACTGTTAAACTGCTTAATAGCAAATCTCCCGAACCCGTGCTTCAGACAGGAGTAGTAATGCATTTAGGCAAGAATGGAAAGATATCTCCTCAGGTTAGTATTTTTCTGCTTTTCAAAGATTCTCATTGTGGCCTCTTTAGGGAAAGAAAAAAGTATTCTCCTTTGTTGATTCGACCGTTGATCCGGAAGAAAATGCTCACATTCGCAATGCTACTTCCCTCGAGGACATGCAACGCACTTCGACCCCTAAATACATACAAGGTCAAAAATCACACATGGATCCCACGCTCGTTGTTCCTCCCCGCGATCAATCCCACATTGTCCGCGACAAGCATGAGCTTGATCTCATCCTCAACGCGTCAACACCCCTTTCCGTCTCTTCCCCTCTCTCCTTCTCCCGCACTATACCGCGTCTCCGAAACCCTTCTTCACCGCTATCAGCAGGCATGGCAAGAACCGATGATCCCGTTATTGTGGTGATGGCGTCAGCGGCACAATTGAAAAGATTCTCAGATCTTTCTTCTTTGTCGGAAGCGAGTTCAAAGAGGATGAATATGGGAAACTTGCCGTCAAATTTCGAACCTGCATCGCCAACTTCTACTGTTGGAGGAGTGGTGCTACCGCCACACTCAGACCCGGAGTCTGAGGTAGCGGCTCTGGAATATCTCGCTGGAAATTTGAGAAATAAAGCGACGGAGAAAATTGAGGATACCACTGTTGCTGCAGGCTCAGCGAATGGTAGGTTTCAGTTGCCATCTATTGAAGTTCACAATGATTTTATAGGTCCGACATCCGTAGGTCTCACATCCCCAAATTCCAAGGATTTGGCAATGGTCATTAAAGAGGCTCTCCACGTCCTCGAAATCCCATCTCCCAACTCTGTGAGCGTCACAAAAGTAATTCGCCGTCGTCGCAGTTCCTTCACAATCGCCTCAGCCAATTCATCCGACGCCGAAGAAGGTGACGAAGAAGATGATGACACCGAACCCGTCAAAACCGTCGCACCCGCAATGCCATCACGGGAAATAGAAAAGGTTGTTCCTACATTAGTTGATGACGACGAATCTGCCTGGATTGATATCGAGGATGCCCGTGCAGCCAGACACGGATCTATGAAGAGCCAGACCACGGTAGACGACTCCATGTATCTTCGGATTATTGAACGTTTGGAGGTTGAGTATGAGGAGCTCCTTGCGGCGAGGAATAAAGAGTCACAACCGAAACCTGTTATGGGGTCTAAAGGGCCGATTGAAGAACCACCCCGAAACGGACGCGTCACGCTTCTTCTTGTAGAACCTCCCCCAAAGCCTTCCCCTCAACCGCCCCGCACTACAGCCCCCTACATCCCTCCCCGCACCCAAATCTCTCAGGCAGGAGCCGCAGCGATGCGGGAAGAATCCGCGATGCTTCGTCAAGCCACCCTTCCGCTTCGTCCTCGTGTCCCCTCCTTCTCCCGCTCCCCCGCTTCAATAGTTCGCCGTCCATCTTTCACCAGACGCACTCCCCCAGCATTCATTCCACCTCCGCGAACTACACCGCTGATCACAACGAAAATGTTTGGGGAGCGAAGCATCACGGCGTCTGCGGCTCCAAGTGCGATGGCTTTATCTCATGCTCGAACGATTGGTCCTCAAACACTTAAGATTCACCCCGTTGTTGGCGGGAAACTGCCATCGAAGATCAGCACCATAATATCTCCGTCTATACGTCCTTCCCCTCAAACCGCCTCTGCATCTCGTGATATGGTTGAGGCGTTAGGCGGAACCATTACCCCATCGTCTACCTCAACACCGGTCGATTCTCTCCCGCCCCGCAACGGTTCCTCCGCGTCCGGTGCAACAAGTCAGGACGTCGCGTTTTCGGCGTTCGGGGACAGTGAAACGTCAGAAAAGGGGTATCCTCCGCTTCCGCTTCGTAATGAGAGCATTGCTGGTGCTTTGACGATTAAGCGAATGGTCGGAAGGCACACAGAAGAAGATGAGAAGGAGGAAGAAGAGGAGTCGAGGATTTTTGATATGTATGCAGGAGATGATGAAGATGGAACGTTAAAAAGAAGGCCGGAAACCCCACATGATGGGACATTGAAGAGGAGGCCGGAGACACCGCGTGAGACGACAACGTTGAGAAGACGACCAGAGGTTGGGGAAAGCGAAGATAATGGCGTGACGTTGACGAGAAAAATTGATGAGGATGGAACAATACGGCGTAAACCAGAAGTATTGGCGGATGCAACATTGAAACGAAACGATGGAGCTTCAAGTGTGAAGGAGGCGGTGGTAGTTCTTCCGACGCGTGGAGAATCACTGGCCATGATCACGCAGACCCCCATTTTACCAAAAGAAGCCTCACCGACGCCCACATCTGCATCTGTACCGTCCTTAACTAAAACTGAAACGACTCCTCAGGCAGTAATCTCTCCCAAGCTGCCATCAAAACGTTCTACTAAGCAAAATCCCCCTCCGGCCGTTATCATCCCCACCCGTAACTCATCTCGCACAACAGAAGTTTCAACTGCGGGTCCGAAATCCGCCAAATACCTTCCAACGCCACTATCTGTCCCCGTATCAGAAGTTGCGAAATTGTTTGTGACAGCCCTTTCTCCGACAACTCCAAATCCGTTTTATAGTGCAATCGAAAACAACTCATTCATCCCGTTTGCAAGCACACAGAAGGAACGCAGTGATTCCATCATTGCTATTCGTGAAGGATCCGTCCTTGAAACTGAGAGCGTGGCTTCGAATGACGCTATTTCGATGACAATTATCGCGTTAGAGGAGCGGATTCGCGCGATCCCTAAGCCTGAAGATGTGGATGATGATTTTGAGGAGCCGGTGCTTAGTCCTGTCACGCCTAAAACGCCTGGTCTCCCATCAACTACGGAAGCATCCCCTTTCGAGGTCTCTTCGTCAAAAAAAGTTAAAGCCAAGCCAGATATTCCGGGTCGTAGTTCATCGAGGACAGTTCATGCGGTGTCACCTGAACATTTGGATGATGGGGCTGGAGTACTTCCGAAACGGACGCAGAGTGTTGTTGGGGTTGTGATGTCACTTAGCCAAATTGAGGAGGAAATTTCGCCTAAGCCTGTACATACAAGTGGTGAAGACGTTGAATTGCAAGCTGAGGAAAAGGAAAGCGAAGCTAAGGCAATTTCATTAACGTCGTTGGAGATGAGAAATATTTCAGCAATGCCGAGGCCGGATGAGATTGATGGGCTTGGGGATGCGGTTGTTTTGAAACTTGAGACCGAGATGAAGGTTGAAGAGCTTCAGCCAGTGTTAAAGGATTGGGATACGGAGTCTCTTACATCAACAGAAATCATTGTTTCAACTCATTCTGTGATGATCGATTATAACGAGGATGTAACCTCCTTGGCCACTACTCACGACACTTCATCGGCTGTAGACGACGATGCTCTCCTCTGGATTCCCACCAACAAGCAACGTTCTGACTCCGTCATTGCGATTCGTGAAGGATCGATTTTAGAAGTCGCTGCTATTGTTGCGGGACCTTCAACGTCGACGGAATCCCCTACATCAACGGAGATTGATGCTGTTCCAGCCCATTCTATGATGATTGGCCATACCGACGATGTCACCTCCTTGGGCACCCCTCCATCGGCTGTGGACGACGACGCTCTTCTTTGGATTCCAACCAGCAAGCAACGTACCGACTCCGTCATTGCGATTCGTGAAGGATCGATTTTAGAAGTCGCTGCTACTTTCGTGGAACCTTCAACTTCGATGATCGAGTCACCGAGAATACCGAGTCCCAAGAAATCACGGAAACATCCCGCGGCGTCGCCAGAAATTCCTGGACGGAGTTCGTCAAAAACAATTGGAGCGAAACCTGTATACGATGTGATTACGGTGCCAGAGGTTATCAAGGTGGACGCCCATGGAAAAGCTACGTTGAGGCCGTTGCCGAAACCACCGTCAGTTGAAAACGAGAGGGACGTAGAGACACAAAACATCGAACAATACGACAGGGGTGTAGAAACGCAACACATCGAACAAAGTTTTACGATGGCTCCCGTTGACGAAGTGGTTTCAATCGAGAGTGCCGATGGTGATGTTTCAAAGCTTGAGGCATTTGCGGCAACTGTTGCTTCTGAGGCAGAGCTAATGGTCTCTGTCGTTCATCCGTCGCAATTGGAGACCTTAAACATTTCACAAGCTATTGTTGAGGAGAACATGTCATTACCGGAGATGTCCTCCATAGAAGTCGCATGTGAGCCCGACGTCATAGAACCTACCCCACAGCGAACGGAGGGAAAATTAGAAGTTTCTCTGACGAAAGCCCCCAAAAAGGCTCCTGAGATACCTGGAAGGAGCTCATCAAAGGGTCTTGTCGAGGAAAGCGATGAGATGGTGCCTTCCATAGAGATGCCGATTCAGAGCCTGGACCGGCATCTAGATGAACAGGTGGCTTCGAACGCGTTGGTGTTGGCGCCATCTCTCCCAATGATATGTGAAGAAATCCCCCGCCCCACGGAAGAAGCTTGCCCTGATCCACCACCCTCTCTGGTGGCGGGCAACCTAGACACCCTTTCCCGCAGCTCACTCACTCCCTCCGAACTTGAAATCATCATGTCCCATTCCTAAACCCGAAGAAGTAGACGGCGACTTTGATTCCACCGCGGCTTCCGTGACTTTAAAAAAAGGATTCAATGTTCCCCGGAAGAAGCTCCTCTAAAGATGTTAACAACATTGAAGCTTTTGACCTTAACCTTCTTTCCTCCAATATTCCCAACCCCTCCCCCCTCCGCATCACCACTAATGCTTCAGACCACATCTTAACCTCAATGACGTCTTCCGCCGATTTTGGTGTCCTCAGCACCTCCGTCACGTCTGAGGAAATTCGTCTCCTTTCCACCATCCCTCGTCCCGACGAAGTCTCTGATGACTTTGATGGTCCTCAAACCGTCATTATTCGCGATTCGCTCACGTCTTTGGAGATGCGACTTGTTTCTTCTATTCCGAAACCTGATGAGATTGACTCTGAGTATGGTGCGAGCGTTGAAAAGGATGGGGTTCTTGCAGGGTTAATGAGGATGAAGGAGTGGTGGTTGAGAAGGGTCTTCCGCCGATTCCGACACCAGAAAATGCGGATGAAGGATATGAAGGTCCTGCTTCCGGGGTTGAAGGTGGTGGGAAGGTGGGGAAGAACAAGTTATTGATGCGGTTTGCGAACTTTGTGAAGTTTTAGCGAAAACCATTCGCCATTCTCTTTTCTTTTTACGATGTTTCTTTCTTCGTTTCGTCGCTTCTATATTTTTGTCACATGTTGAGCTGGCCTCGCCGTGACGTTTTTCAGCCCCGTTTCCTTATAAAATATATGTTTATTGGCCTCTTTTGCATGAAATCATGTTTTATTTTAATTCGTAAAAGATGTGATGCTATTTAAACGCGTAAAAGATGTGATGCTATATTGGAAAATCAAAACGAAGAAACGAGCTACAAAGTGATGAGTGAAAAGACTTAATCTTCAAAAGTGAGTTCAACGATTTCTCCAGTAGTGTCAGATGAAACAAATAGAGTGCCGTGAGGGCTAATGGCCAGACCAGCGGGCCTGAAGCAGTTTATGCTGTCGCGGCCCTTGCATTTCATTTGAAAATTGGTAGCATGCGCAAGGGTGCGGATCTTCTGGATAAGTTTTCCGCCTCCATCGTTTTCGAAAACGATAACGGAGAAGCCGGAGGGAATATCTCGGTCTGTAAGATAAGTTGTAATTAGAACAAATTTTACAAGGCAAACAACAGAAGAGGACTCACTCCAAGATCCGTGAAGGGTAACAAAAAGACTCCCTTGGTACTTGCAAGGTATCGCCCCATTACCACACTGACTTGTTTTCTCAAAAAACTTCATGGCGATAGGCGCCGAATGCGCGGGAATATGGAACGAAGGTGGCCGGTTGTTCTTCTTACGCCTACACCATTCATCCGAGTGCTTCCCGTCCTCAAAGAAATTTGGCCAAACCCATTGCGATCCACGAACAGCATCCACCTCGAACGTTGTTGTGACGTTTCCAGCGGTAAAGCAGTAAGGGTATCCGTAAAAAGCGGTTGGGTCATCGAAAAGGTTGACTTCTTCGACAGGGGAGTCATTGTGATAGTCGGCCGAAGCTTTGTGGAGATTTGGGATGCGATGGAGGTCGTTGCGGCTCAAGTTATCGGCCCCTGAAAAAGAATGAGACACCATTATTTTACAAAATCCCACCATTCTCAGCACCCCAAAGACGTCCATCTTTGTCAAAAGCCATTGCAATGTTGTTGCGGGTACCCTCGGCCCAAACCTGTAGAGTATTACTACCTGTTTAATAATAAAGACGGCAATATTTTAAAGCGCCCACCTCTCCATCAACAAATGTGACTCCACCTTTTGGAATGGAGCCTAGAGGGAATCTTCGGATAATAGCCGCCCTCGAGTCGGGATCGATGTTGCTTCGGCTTCCAAGACTAACATACAGGTATCCCTTCCCGACAAGAAGTGTCCTAGTATCATGTCCTGCCTGCCCACCGCCCCATTGGCCATTAATATCCTTTATAACGATTTCGATTGATTTGGGGTCGACAGAATTCCTCGATCCCGGTATGTACGGCCATCGGTAGACGGTCGAAGGACTGGAAGCGTAAACGTAGGCCTCATGAAGGATGACAGAATGTGTGAGCTGCAAATCTGCAGCGTCAATGATAGTTTTGCGTTGCCAAACACCATCTTCTTTCCACAGGGCGACGACCTTGGAGCCGCCACGAGACAGGACGATGAGATCACCCTAAAGGATACACTATTTGAGTTTCAGGATAAAGAGAATAAAGATAAAAGTAGTATTGTTCCGACCTTATCATCAAACTCGATGCCACGGGGAACAGGTATGCCATCAGCAATCAACGTGGCACTGACACCATTGACGGTAGTGAGTCCAGGAACGCCAATGTAAGCATCGACCTCATCAACAGTTCCAAGAGGGATCTGCTGCTGTTGGAGCTGTGATGCCTGCGCAACGACGGCTCCAATAGCCAACAGAGCAATCAGAGAACGCATTTTGAGAAAAAGAGTAACAAATATCCTTCAGATGGTGCTTTGTCATCCTCAGGACATGATTACTGGACTTTTCGTGACGCGCAAGAAAACAACAAAACCCCACAAAAATTCCGGTTTCTTAGTTCATAAAGTACAATACCATGCTGCTAATACCAAAAATGATCCAATGCAGTATATTCTATAGACAGGTTAAAAAGTAATCACCCAAGAATCAGCCCTCCACATATCTGAATCCCTCCAAAATCCCCTCCACGCCATCCCCATGTACCCTCCGAAATTCTCCAGCAACCCAAGCCCTCTCAATCCCCATCCTCACCGCATTCACAACACCCGGTTCCACCACCTCCCTCCTCCACTCCCCCATGTCCCCCTTATTCCTCCCATCAACCCCAACGACCGCTAACGCATCCCTAAAATCCGGTCCCTCATCATCAAGCCTCTCAACAACCTTCCCAATAGCTTCCGCGAGGTACCTGGCGTTAGGGTACTTTGTTTTAATTCTCCTCCATACCCTCAAAATCCCAACCCTCCAAGCCGTCAAATGTCCCGTTTCAGACCCCTCCGCTAACGCAATAAGCACGTCAGGATCAGGTGACCCCTCCCCATCTCCATCCAACAGCATCTCATGATGCGATCGATACGGCGATGCCGCATAAGCTTTCACCACCGCATTCCTCCCAAACATACTCTCAGCATCAACACCACCCAACAAATCCAAAGTCCTAAATGCATCAAACTTGACAGCCCCCACAAGCACCTCCTCCATCACACTCTCCAAGAAAGGCGGCACGACCTTCTGTTTGACGATAGCGGTGAACAGCTCAAAGCTTGTCGCAAGGGTAGTGGGACGTCCAAATCTCACCCCAAGTGACAACGCTGCTGGTCTTAACATCCCCAACGCAAAATCTCCTGTAGCATTTGGAAGCGGAAACCCAACATGATCCACACAGGCGTCAACAATACTTAAAGCAAATCTCCTAAACGCCGGGTACGATTTATGTGGAAGCAACACGGTCTGCATGTCCGTAAGAGAGGCGGCGGCCACCCTCCACACAACATGATCCGTTTCCTTTGATAAAAACTTGAGTACAGAGAAGGCGGGTTCTGGAGCCAATCGCCCAGACAGGAGAAGGGCGGTGGTATCAGAGATCAAACCCGCACGATCCTGGGCAGGGATAGCGGTATGGGACGCGGTGAGAAGTGACGATAACGACGTGTACTGGTCGTCAGAGTACATGAAGCGAAAGAACCCAACACGGTCGGGGTTGGCGAGGAGAAGGGGATCCTTGATGTCTGATGGAGGCATAGGAATAGCGGAGAGAGTATCAGGTTGTATCAATATAGTCCGAGTGACGTTTTTATCTCGACGCGTTGGGTCTTTGGAAATGTATCTGTACGCAAAAGGAATAATCCAAATTGACTGATTTCCACCAGGCATAGTCGGAGCCGACGGAGGCGCCGGCAAACTTTTCCAAAGCGTGAACCGTTCCTGCATGACCTGCCCATTATCTCCCACGAAAACCACTGGAAATCCAGGATTCTCCAACCATCCTCGAAAAGTCGTAGAGATAATCTTTGACGGTTCTTCGTCATCAAGATGATCAAGAAACTCTTCCGTGGTGGCGACCGATTCAGAATATTTCTGGAGATATCGCTTAAGCGACCTGCAAAACCGACCGCAGGGGTCATCAGACGTCCCATTCGATGAAACAACAACGTCAGGTTTATCCAGCCACGACTGCATCATTCTGATCAACGAAGCACCCTTGTTATAAACTTTAAGAATTTAACTTTTGTCAGTCCCAATCGCACGAAAACAAGAGCTGGTGAACTTTACCTATATCATCAAACATACTTCCGACTTTCCACGGCTCCACCGACTTTAACCAAACCGGTCGACTCCAAAAGGACGCGTCAGCGCGTAACCCCAGCATATGCTCATACTCAAAAAACATTCGCGGAGCCTTCCAACTTGGGTGAGCAGCGTCCGTTCCAGGGTGTTGCGCCCATTCCGCAAATGCTTCGTTCAGCCAGAGATCATTCCACCACTCCATCGTAACGAGGTCACCGAGCCACTTGAAAAGAGTAAGTATATACAGAAACATGATCCGATTAAAAAAGCAAAATAGTGAAAATGATAAAAAAAATTAGGAGAAAATAACAATTCACGCCAAAATTCTTACTTGGTGAGCGATTTCATGAGCGACCAGATTTGAAACATAGACACGATGATCCGATGACGCGTCAGGCGTCACCATTAATCCCGCTTCTTCGAAAATAGCAAACCCCCAATTCTCCATACCCTCTCCTTGAAAGAAAAAACGAAAGAAAAAAAAAGAAAAGAAAAGTTTATCAATATCAATGGTCATGAAACACGGTTATTGGCCTACCCGAAAAATCCGGCATTGGGAACAAATCAAGCTTTGGCATAGGAAACGCGCTTCCAAACTGTTTTTCATAGACATCAATGCTAGCTAACGCAACATCAAGCGCAAATCTGAAAAAAAAGAGCGTCAAGATCTGTACCAAATGCCAATAAAAAGAGAAAAAAGAAAATGAAAAAAGGAGGAAAAGATAAAAAAGAAAAAGAAACAGAAAGAAAACAAAGAGTAAGAAAGTAAACTATACATACACCGCCTGCCTCTCCTTCCCTGGCAATGTAAAAACCCTCACCGGCGTATTTGACGTAGCCGTGGTCCCCCTCGCGCCAACCCTCACATCTCCAACCCCCCAAGCAACAAGATAAGTACTCATCTTCCTAGTCTTTGCAAACCTCCACCTCTTCCACCCCTTCCTGATAGCCTCAACACTCTCAACAGGCCCATTTGACACAGCCTCAAGATGTTGTGGCGCATCAACGGTGACGATAAATTCAGCTTTAAGGTGAGGTTCATCGAGGCATGGAAAGGCGAGACGCGCTCCAAAGGGTTCAAAATGCGTTGCAGCAAGGTGACGGATGGATGGGGGTGATGGTTTTGACGGTTTTTTGAAGAGGGTGGCGTTATGGTGGAGGTTCATGGTTTTATGCCTGGATAATGTTTTAGGGCTCTCTCCCGCCTTTCCATCCGTCGAATACGGTGATCGGTAAAACCCTCTTGTTGTTCGATATCCCATCGTACCCGTGTAGTTGATGGCAAGTGTGACTTGATCCGCGGGAAGAAGACGAGAAGGCAACATGAGGGTAACGGTATGCATTTTTTCCGACACCACCAGAGAAGTAGGCATCACAAGCACGGGTTCCTCTTCTCCATCCTTCCCATCCCCGAGCCACATGTGCTTTTTATCCTTTTTGGGTGGTTCCTCTCTTCGAATCTCCAAAGACACATCCTCCACAGTAAAGTTTAATCTGACGGCATGAAGCGTGATATTGGTGGTCGGAGCGATTGCTTTGATGTTGAGGACGACTCGACCACTAAACTCCTCGACTTCCGGGTCGATCGCGAGATCAAGTTGGTAAGACGATGGCACCCAAACGTTATGCAGACGACCTGGTCCAAAGGGTGGTCCCGTTGTTCCGTCTCCTGGAATGACGAGTCGATTAGAAGCCGCAATGATGATGACACCAATCACCAGAGCAGCGATGAGGAGGGGTCTTAAGCAACGTTGTCTTAGGGTTCGTTGTTGCGCCGATCGAGGAATGGCGACGGTTCGAGGGAAATGGCTTGACGGACGATGCCGTGAAGACGGGAAAGAGGACAAGGAGGAGGAAGCGTGAATGGATGATGCGGATGTGCTTAGAGTGGATGAGGATGGGTAGGATGATGTTGTGGAGGCGTGAGAAGAGACGAGGAGGCCTGCTGCCCATTCGGCCCATGTTCTGCCAGTGGATGTGCGGGTGCGACGACGGGGTGGAGACGAATCGACTGTTGGGATGTAGTTGAGAGGGGATGAGATGGATAGGAGGGGTTCATGTTCTGCGGCGCTGCTGACTGGGCGTGCACGGACGGGGGCGAGTGGTCTGGTGGAGGGGTTTCGAGGGCCTCTGCCCGACATTTTTATTATTTTTTTTTGTGTTTTTCTGGTTGTTTGTTTTTTATCACATCTCACAAACAGCTAGCGATCGAGCGAGACTGCCGGTGTAGTTTGTTACTTTCGACAACAACAACATCCATCGACGACGGCTTTAAGACTTCAGCTCCTTCCATGCATCCCTCCATTAAATCAATCATACTAAAAGGGTAGGGCTTTGCCGACGCCGACACGGTGTCCAACGTATCCATCTCCTCTTTGGTCAACGCAAAGGTCGCGCACAGCAGATTCTGTTTAAGCTGTTCAATATTCTTTGCACCAATGATGGGAGCCGTGACGTTTGGTTTTTGCATGAACCAGTGAAGCGCGACAGCCGAAATGGGGACATTATCGTGGGCTGCAGAGATGGTGTTCCAAGTGCGATCGTCGGCTTGGGAGGAATTGGTTTCGACGAATCAAACTGTAGAAAAAAAACAGTAAGCAGCTTGAGGAGATTGGAGGAAAGAGGTTTTGAATGAAGAAATGCTTGTTTACCTTGTTGGCCCATGATTCTACGCGAGATCCTTCGGCGGGTACTTTAGTATATATCATGCTCTTTGTACTTGCCCGTCAACCATGCGCCTTTCAACAAACAAACCGATTTGATCAGACTTGCACAGTCGAGAAAGAAACATAAAAATGTAAAAAACGTCACTACTCACAGGCGACCACGGAAGACACCCGACCCCCTCATTCCTGCAAACTTCATCAAGGTCCAACTCAAAATTCCTCTCGAGCAAAGAATACTGCTGCTGAAGGGTAACAAACCTCTCCAAGTTTAAAAGCTCTGAGGTGTCGGAAGCCTTTTGCAGATGCCAGGCACCAACGTTGGAAGCTATGAACGTTAATTTAGTGAAAAGATTAAGCAGAGGCAAAAATAAAACAATATTAAAGATAAAAGGGAAGCTTCAAGCGCCTTCACGATCGAGATGGCGACGCGATGATCCAGCGTCATTCGGGCCAGATCCCATGCTTCCAAACTGCATTAATTTTCCTTGTAAAAGAAAAGTGCGTGTAAATGCAATTATGGACGGAAACGATGGAGAAGAAGAATCAAAAATATCCTTACCGCTTAATTAGCTGTCGCGACTACAATCTCATCCCTGTTTCCAATCTGTTTGAGCCATTTCCCAACCATAACTTCAGAGGCCCCACCGCCATATATACACGTCCGGCAGTGTCAATAAAGTTTCCACCTACGCCACGAAAGTGGTCAAGCATGTCAATGACAATGGCGATCAGTGTTCGATCAACGCGTTATACGTCATCATCTTTGTTCAAAGATTGTGACATTTTGAGTGAGATCTACCAGAATATAATTACTTTGCTTTGATTTAAATCTCGTTTTGCAGTTAGCAAATATCGCTTTATTCTTTATTTAAATCTCTACGAATTATTCTAGCATTAAAGCACATTAGATGGAGATATAGCAAATGGCGAAATCTTGGAGAAATACACGTGCTAACTTAATTTTACTATCCCTCCACCGTCATGCCGTCGTTCAATGTAGGACCTTCTGCTACATTATCCTCAGCATTCTCCTCAATATTTTTCAAGGAATCAAGTCTAAAGTCGATTTGCAACCAGTGTTAGTAAAAAAACAAGAACAAAAAATTGGTGGAAACGGGAAAAGGTATATCTCACTTTCTCTTTGCTTTGACATGGCCTTGTTCCATGGCTTTTGTGTACCATAGTATGGCCTCATCCATTTTTTTGTAGCCCGTTTCATATAGCAAAGCTAAGCTGCAACAAATTTCGTAAGATAACTAGACAATTGGTAGGCACCTACAACCATGAAAAAAAAAAAAAAATACTTGAAAGTGATCACGAGTTTAAACAGGTAAACATAATTAAGACTTACGAGTATTGCGCCATCATGGACCCTTGCTCAGCCGACTTTTTGTACCAGAACATGGCAAGACCATCGTCTTTGTCGACGCCGAGCCCATGTTTGTAACAATCGGCGAGTCTACAGATTTTAAAATTCGTTATTTTTATATCAACTTTAAGACATGCTTAATTGTAGGCAAAGGCAATTCAATTGTAAAACATAATGACGTGATCAATCAAGACTCACTTGCGTTGTGCCCTACTGTGCCCCTGCTCCGCTGCTTTTGAGAAATAATAGGCAGCTTTATGGGGGTTCTTCGTTGACCTTTTGCCGTCTGAATAGATGAACCCGAGTCTGTTAAATCCTTGTTAATTACTTTAAGAAAATGTGAAAAAGAACGTAAAAAAGTTAAGCTTACCGGAGTTGTGCTTCGACCAGTCCATTATCTGCAGCCTTCGTATACCATAACTCCGCCATGTCCAGGTTGCTTTTAACCCACTGTCCAGATTCGTAAAATTCTCCAAGCCTATAAAAAATTAAAGAACATCCGCATTAGACACTGATAAGGAGGTCCTTATTTCTTATAAAACAAGACTCACTTGAGTTGCGACTTTGCGTGTTCCTGATGCGCTGCCCTTGACAACCATGCGATAGCTTTATCTTCGTTTAATTTAACACCATTACCTGTTTCAAATCGCAGAGCTAATCTGTGCATGCAATTTTAGAAAGAAGGTAAAGGTAGGTTGGTAAAGGGAGTGAACAGGTAATGGACTTCTACCTGTATTGAGCCTCAGCATTCCCTTTCTCCGCCGCTTTTTGAAACCAAGTAGCAGCCTTTGCGTTGTCGTGACTGACACCCTTTCCTTCGTCAAAGCCAAGAGCCAGACTAAAGATACAATAACATGACAGTTATTTATAACACTATTCGACGCAGAAAATAGCCGCTACAACGCGGGTAAAAGAAGAATCTTACTGTAGTTGCGCATCCACAAGTCCTTCTTCCGCTGCCAATTCGAAAAGTCCCATGGCCTCCTGTGCTAGTGTATCCGCTTTATTTGTCAACTCCTCAATCGCCTTTCGCAAGTGTTCCGACTCTGTTAAACGATCTTGCCCTTCCTGATATGCCAAAAGGCCTTTGTCCATTCCGTCAACGGGACTTTGACAGAATGTGTGAGGACATCGTTTACTGCATCTAAATGCAATCAACCCGTCTCACCTGATCTTATCAGTTTTAACGTTAACTCCATCTTCATCTGGGCTGATCTTGATGTGTTTCCGGTGATCGTCTTGATCGTCATCTACAGGACGCTTGAGGTCGACTACTGGGACAGTGGCCATCATTCGTCCAAACATTTTTGACTTTTTAACGTTGACTGCGTTTGACGTTGGTGCATGATGGTGGCTTGGTGCACGGCAACATCACCCATCGGGAAGTCTCTACCTATATGGACTGCATAAGATGGATGAAGGTTGACTTTGAGCTTCCACAGAGTCGTTATGTTGAATGATTGTTTGTCCGAAAGACTGATGCAAAGAGGGAGGGAGGCGGAAAGGAGGCTGCAAGGTCATGCAAAACAGATTGCTTTTTGCTGAGCGGGGGGCTGCGAGTATAAAAGGGGAGGAAGGAATTCTTCATTTCATCCTTCAACCTTTTCCTGGATTCCTTGATTCCTTGATTCTTTACCCTTCAGAGAGTCTCTTTAAAGTCGGTAACCACAGCCTCGTAATCTTCCCACCATCATCTCGACAACACTCTCATTGTCGTTGCGTATCATATCATTGTTACTCTTCGTTATTTTCTGCTGGGTGAAGACACGCTCAGAATGGGCATCAAGGAGCTTATTTTTAAGCACTACGGCGACAGCACCTACCATCGCACCGAGAAGCAGATTGAGAAGGAACAATGGTTAATCCCGAACGTCTTGTCTTTTAATCGCTGGATTCTCTTCCCGGCCGCCCTCATAATTCAGGTAAACTGTCACCAAACGTCATGGTTTTATTTAGATTCATCATCCACATCATCCTCTCAATAATTTCAATCCTCTAACCTTGTTGGCGCATACAGCTCTGTTGCGGCTCTCTCTACGCATGGTCTGGTTTCAACTCTCCCATCGAGACAGCTCTCTATGGTCCTAACGGTCTTGTCGATCGCGGGATGGCGTCAATACGTTCTACATTGCGGTTTCCGTGTTTGGTTGTACTGCGGCAGTTCTTGGGCCGTGGCTTGAGCGTAATGGTCCATTCCGTGGTGCACTCTTGGGTGCCAGTCTCTTTTACTTTGGTAACCTTCTCACGGCTCTTGGGGTTCACTTTCGTCAAATCTCAATCATTTGTGAGTATCGTATTCCGCCTTCCACTGTTTCCCTCCCCACCCCCCTCTCGTTTTCGCAACTTATTCTAATTGACGTGTCCAAAGACATTGGCTATGGCTTGTTCTCTGGAGCTGGCCTCGGTGTCGCGTACATTGCCCCAGTCTCGCCTCTTCAAAAATGGTTCCCCGAGATTCGCGGACTTGCGGCTGGTATAGCTGTATGCGGATTTGGTGGTGGTTCTATCATAGCGCCATACACGCAGAAAGCTCTTATTGGCGCCGACTTTGCCAAGCTCGGAGAACCTGGAAAGAACCTCGGAGTGCCGTTGACATTTGTTATCCTTGGTTCTTTCTATTTTATGCTCATGGCATTGTCGGCTTTCGTTTTGAGAATGCCGCCTCCTGGGTATGCCTTGTCCTTTGTTTGTTGTCTTTGTTGTTTTTCTTTTTTTCTCGTATCTTTTCTTAATATTTATGAAGGTATTGCGTCAACGGTATCACTATTGATACTGTGAAGGGGGCCGAGAATGCTGACACGGCCGCAGTTACGCGATCGAACGGCACCATTAATTCTGACGTGAAGAAGACCTTTTCCGAAACCACTAGTGTTTCTACTCTTCACAGGGACAAGATCTCGGACTTTGCAACGATCGACATTCATGAGTCCAAGGCCAAGTCGGTATTTGCGATGACATTGTGGGAATCGTTGACGAGTATCGAGTATGGGTTGATGTACTTCATGTTCTTTGGATCGCAGGTGAGTTTTTCTCCAGCATATTTCTCGTAATTTCTCACAATCATCGTGCTTCCTTTTTGAATCCTTTTAACCATCTCCCGTCTTTAATCGTACAAGGTCACTGGTCTTCTTATTATTTCCAAGATTCAACAAATCACCGTCACTCAACTCGGCCGCTCTACCGATGAGGCTGCCCTAATTAACTCTCTTCTTGGCGGTTCGAATCTCCTCGGTCGTCTCATTCTCCCTTTCGCCTCAGACCTCTTTCACTCTCGCAAATCTCTCTTTGTCCTTTCCGCCTTTACTCAAACTGTTCTCCTTGGTCTCCTTCCAACCATCATTCACTCACAGTCATACGGCGCCTTTTTGTTTGCAGTGAATGTGATTGCGTTTTTTTATGGAGGCGGGTTTGGGATCATACCCGCTTTTCTTGCGGATCAGTTTGGTAGCAAGAATGTGGGGGCGACGCATGGTGTCATCTTGACGGCTTGGGCGATTGCTGGTGTTTGCGGAGGATTGACGTTTACGGCGGTGTACAATAGTGAGCTGGCAAAGGTGTATGATGCTGCAACCAAGGTTCGTTCTTTCTATATGTTTCATCCATGAGTTGATGACGAGCTAATTTCTTTTACGGCAACAGAAATACAACTCTCCTGACGCTAAACTCAACGTCTACACCCTCAACTTTCGCTGGATTCTCGCGTTCGTTCTTGTTGGTTTCATCATGGCTATCCTTGTTCCTTCTCACATTCGTGACCGAAAGCTTCCCCGTGTTGAGGGCGAGATGATGCGTGTCAGGATTTTTGGAAGGATGGTCAGAGTCGTCAAGGGGAAGGGGGTTGTTGTGGTGTCACAGGCAGTGGAGGATGAGGAGTGGCATAGGTATCTCGAAAGTCTTTCAAATGAGTGAATGTCTTATGGAGCGTCGTTCTCTTCTACTTGATCTTTTCTTTTTTGCGACTTTTTTCTACCTGCGATATTACCTAAGCCTTTATTTGTAACAATCGATAGTGCATTCGCCGTATCAGTTTTTCTCTATATTCAAATTAGTATGCAGAATCTCTTTCCATGTAAAAGTGTATTAATAACTAAATAAATAATAATAAACTCCAACAATCCATCTTTATTCTTACGTTGCATGCATATATTCATCTCCTTTCTTTTTTCTTAATCCAATTAACATAAAACCGCACAGCTAATTAAGTGAAAGCACACAGCCATGACAAAAACCAAATCCTCAAATCATTTACATACAACGAATCGCGCAGCAACGACGCGTGACGCGTATTTCCTTACATCACCATCGTCACCAAAGCAAAAACCACGCCGGCAATCCCAACGCCTCCCCAGCTCCTCCCACAGCCCCGCCGCTCTTTGTCGTCGTCCCTGTAGCAGTCGCCGTCGCGCCAGTCTTGGTTGACGTGGCTAGTGTTGATGTAGTCCTCACTACGTTATAGAGCGGCACGTAAGGCGGGAGTTTCTCTACAACGCCTGCTTTGGCGATACAAACGCCGGTGATGTTACGTTGAAGGGAAGAGGGGTTTCCGGTGGTAGTGCATATATAGGAGACGCCGCCAGCCTGTAAAGTTAAAGATGATAAAATTAATGAGTTGTCGAAGCACTAATAGAAGAGATCAACACTCACCCTTCCACATACGCTCCCAAAACCAGAGCAGCCGACGTAAGGGTCAGGTCCTGAAGGTCCAACAAGAGGTACCGGCAACTCAATCGCCTTTGGGACAGGAACATCCCGGTAAAGGACTCCCGTGGACTTGCTATAGCAGATACTTTCCAGTCAATGCAAAAGCATCAGGTGAGTTGCAGGAAGCGCTAGGGAAAAAAAAGGAAATAAATCTACAAACCCTGCAATAGGCATAGTTGCTGAATTCACAGTTTGACACAAAGCGTCTACGTCAGTTGCGTTACTGCTCACCGCCATGCAAAGACCACGGTATTGCTCGCAGTCAAAAAGGCGTGTTGGGCTGGGGGTGACTTGTGGTGCGGGAGCTAGAGATGCGATCAAGTTTAAGGTTACGAACAGCGTCGATGACAAAGATGAATAATATTCGGAAGAACTCCTACTGTCGTCATCAGTTGGATCAGCAGCTTCGACACCGAGCATACCGAGGACAGAGAAGGCGGCAAGGGACAACACAAACAATCGCCGAGGCCAGATACTACGCATGATAGAGAGTAGTGTTGAAGGAGAGTGATATGTAAAGACGGTTGTGAAAAGGGATGGCTCTCCATTATATCTTTTTAAACAAAACAATCGGGAGATATCGAAAGATATAGCCTAAAGGCGGTAGCGTGCGAAGCAATAGGGTACCGACTTCTTTATTAAATAAGCGGTTGACGCCTACCGATTCTCACAATAATTGCCTCCAAACAACGTGATCCCACGCATTCCATATTCATAGAGTCTCACAACCCCTCCAGCAAGCTTCACCGCAAGAAAGTCGGAAACGAAAGCAAGACTTACGCTAAAAAGCATTCCGCTCGCCCAAATCCTCCAGAGTTTTTTTAGAGGTCTTCCATTTCCCTGCAAAACCCTCATTGTCACATTGCTACAACAGCCGCCCCGGCCGATCTGCCCATCCTAGTTCCGTTACATTTAAATGTGAAGAAACGGACGCAATAAGTTTGCTCTCCCACGGCTCTTCAACAGCTTATGGAGGCAATTGGCTTTGATGATGCTGGTGGTTGCGAAGCTATGACGGGGACGGACGACCTCCTCTCCTTTCTTCTCAGTCCCATCTAATATCTGCTGCAAGGAGATGGATGGATGTTGATGGATGGATGGATCAGTGTGTAATTTAACAAGTGTTTAAAGAAGGGGAAGGAGAAGAAATCATCCGGTGCCGGCGGGTTATTGTTAGGCATGTCACGCAAATATATGAATCATCATCCATCTCTTGGCACGGTTTCATTCTTTTTTTTCTCCACAGACTCACCACTGCTGCTGCTCTCCGTCAATGTCCACCTTTACAGTCACAGAGGCTGCCGTGGATGCACCTCCACCGTCATCATCATCAGCTGCTGCTGCTCATGGTGAGCCCTTGAGAAGATCCCCATCATCACCATCATCATCTAATGCTCCTTGGCTCGTCGCCTCTGCAGTGGACCCAAAGGCTGTAGATGACATTGCCCTCGCCGATATCTCATCCTCATCCGCATCCAACGCTCAAAGGCTCCATCGTCGTCCCATTCTCAAGACCGCTTCCTCTCTTGAATCTTTTGTGTATGACACTGAGCGTCCCGCCTCTTCAACTTGGACCAACACCTCTGACCACGCACAACTCCTCGCCGGGAAAAAGTCACCCGAGGAGCTCAAGAACTTTAAAAAGCTGGGGAAAAGAGGGAAAAATCTCATTCAATTTTACCAGCGTCAGAATGAGCTCATCGAGGAACTCATTAACCCGAATCCTGCGGTGGATGAAGAGGAGATGGAGAAGCGACTCGTAAAGGTATTCAATTCACTCATGTCTTTGCTTTCAAACTCACGGGACTTTTCTGCTTTGTTCTTGATTATGATACATTATCTGACACGTGAATACAGCTCAAGATTGCGCTGTATGGCTCCACCGCCGTAAACGTAATTCTTTTTGGCCTCCAACTGACCGCTGCCATTACTTCTGGCTCGCTTGCTCTATTCGCCACTATGGCCGACTCCTTTATGGATCTTGCGACTTCGGGTGTCTTGTTGGCCACAGGTGCCGCAGCAAGCAGTAAAAAGAACAAGGAGAAATACCCTACAGGGAAAAAGCGATTTGAGACAGCTGGTGTCATTGTGTTTAGTTGCATTATGGGTGCGCTGTCAGTTCAGCTCATTATTGAAGGTGTGAGAACATTAATTGCCAAGACCAGTAATGTGGACCTTACACCAATGACTTTGGGGCTTGTCGCGTTTGCATGGTGTAAGCTTTTTGTTTTGTTTTTTTTCAGTCACGTTCCTGTCGTTTCGCGAATATTGAATGAATTTGTGCTTTTAAAAAGTGTGCAAGGTCGGCCTTTACTTTTACTGCGTCGCGCTTTCGCAATTCCAGACGGCTCGTATTCTTGCTCAAGACCATCTTAACGATATTACCTTTAACTCGGTCGGTATCGGTCTTTCCGTCCTTGGAAACTACGTGCGTGGTGGATTGATCCTACCGGTGCTATTATCATTGCCTTCTCATTCTGAGGTCCTGGTCAAGTACAGCAATGGGTGAGCAAACTTTTATTTCCCTCCCTTACTTTGTACATTCACAAAAATGCATGCATGACTTACACCTATTCTCCACCGTAACAAAAGAACACATCCAAATGCTCGTCGGCAAATCTGCATCCCCCGCCTTCCTCTCCAAAGTCACCTACATTGCATGCACCATCCCGAGGTTCTTTTAGTGGATACGGTGCGTGCCTATCATTCCGGTGAAGGATTTTTTGTGGAGGTGGATATTGTTTTGCCACCCGAGATGCCTCTTTACAGAGCGCATGATATTGGTGAGGCGTTGCAGATCAAGATTGAGCAGTTGCAGAATGTGGAGAGGGCATTTGTGCATTTGGATTATGAGACGACGCATAAACCTGAACATAAGACGGAGTGAAAATATACCTTTTTCCTTTTAATTATGCATGCTTATTTTATTTTAAAATTCTACATATAATGGATATCATTCGCCCGCTTTTGTTCAATTTTATGTGATTCTTTCTTTTGGTACGTGATTAATTTGACATGGATACTGCAATGGTCGAAAAACCTATTGGCACATTACTTTCTAGAGGTGGACTACTTGTATATTTGGCGCCAGGCATTAAAAGAAATGCCGTCAAGATAACTTTTAGTTATAAATATTGTAATTTCATTTTATCAGCTGAGCTCGATCTTTCTCGATGACTTTGAGTCCGTAACCTTCATGAGCATTCTATCGTCTTTCTTAGGCTACAGTAAAGACATAACTATTATAATCGAGTCGTTTTTGACGTTGTTCATAAGAGGTGTCGTTATAGCAAACACAAATGCAGTAGCAAGTCGTCTTGCCAAAAATAACTCTAATATCCTCATTGCCGGCTTGAATAACGTGGTGGTTTCCAAATAATATTTTAGTATCCCAGCCATCGTCGTTTGATAGAAGATCAAGGGAGGCACTTGGGAACACCTTTTTAGAACTGTTACGGGGGATTTGTTTCGGTGAAGAGTGCAGGGGCGTATGAGGAACCAGCGAATATTATTGATTTGTAGTAGATACGTGCAGCTAAGGCTTGGATTATTGCCATCAAGAATAAAAACTGCGCGCCACGAATGATTCGTCCAGATTCTTGAGGACGCGCCTTTCGTATTAAGAGTGATGTGTGGGGTCCAATCACTACTAATACGTTCAACTTTCACTATTAGCCAAAAATGGACCCTTTACGCCACGACTTTTCCATACTAAGTACTTTGCAATACTCTTTGTCAACGTGTATCATGCTCCGCCTGGTTGGGCGTTGATTCCAAATGGTCATCCGTACTAGAGCTTTAAAAAATATTAAAAAAGGTTATAAATGAGGCAATGGATGTGTTCCTTCCCCTCTTTTATCAATACGAATTTTATAGAATAAACAACACATCCGGCACCTAGCCATGCTTTTCACCAATGCCCTCATCGCACTCCCTCTCCTTGCTGCTTCAGCGCTCTCCCAGCGCACTGCCGTCGCCATCCTCAAACCAACAGCCAACCAAACCGCCGCCGGAACCGTCACCTTCCAGGAACTGATTGACAAAGAATCGGGAAACGCCACCATCAAGATAACCGCCACGCTTACTGGTCTTGCCCCCAACTCGAAACAAGGATTCCATATTCACAGCTACGGTGATATCAGCTCATCCACTGGAGCAAACACGTGGGGACATTTCAACCCTTTCAAGAGAAATCATACGTGTGATTCACTACGGGGCATGCGGGTGATATGGGAACGTGGCGACGGATGCGAGTGGAAGCGCGACGGCGGAATATGTTACCCCGGCTTTGACATTTGACAGAGCTCTGGCCCATTTTGTTATCGGACGAGGTGTCATGTTGCATGCGGCTACAGATGATTGCGTCACAAACGTAAGTATCTACAACCTTGATACATAGTTTTTAGTCCTTTTAAAAAGTGCTCTACATAACTCCAAACATTTTTTGGAAACAAACAGCCCACAGGAAACGCTGGTGGTCGAATCAGCCAAGGAGTTATCGGATGGTCCAGTGAGGATTCCGAATCACGTCAAGTCCCAACCCGAAGGAGAAGTATAAGGAGGGCGCTTTCTAGCACCACCCCGATCGATGCCATCGCCGTCCTTTCCCCTATTGCTGGCTCTGGAGTTGTCGGTAGCATCTACTTTAGGCAAAACGATGGTGGTTCCCCTTTACTCGTTGCATACAATATTTCGGGATTAACTCCAAAGGCCGACGTTGGCATCAGGTTGTTTACTCTTGGGGTAAGTTTCGTGTTTTTCTGTAATCTTTGTCAAGGCTCAGGTCCTAATCCCCTAATCACATATACTTTTAGGACATTACTAACCCTGCTGGACCTTCCACCGACGCCTCTGCCATCTACCCTCCTGCTGACCCTTGCGCCAAGGACGCCCAGACCATGGGCTTTACTGCAGACGAGTCTGGTCGTCTTTCAGCTCTTCCCCTCTCCCCCTCTGTTATCTCCATTCCCAGCCTGTCAATCTACCCAGACTCTCCGAATTCCATCCTTGGACGCAGCCTTGCGTTGTACATTGGAGGATCTGATTGCGCCGCTGTAAGATATACCCCTTTCTCTTTGTTGTTTAAGTCAGCAACTAATATTATGTTTTCCTCGCGTCCTCTTTAGTCTTTGGCTGTGACTTCGTTCTTGGCACAGGCCGTTATCGGTGTTCGTAACGGAACAGTCGCCCCTTCTTTCAATGCTCCTCCCCCTCAACCTCCACCACTGCGCAGTTTATGAAACCAAAGTGCACGGCTGTCTACAACTAAGTGATTTCTCTCCAGTCTTTTGATCCAAGTCGGATAATCCCCCTGTTTTAACTATCCTGATAAAAAAATAATCTTTGCGAAATATTTGTAGTTCATTTTTCCTGCTGTTTGCTTCTCTATCGCTCCTTTTCTTACTTTTTCCTTTGGATAATGTAATTGTTTTGAAATAACAAATGCATTGACTTGGGTTTTCTTGATTTCTTTTTCCTTTTTCTTAGAGCGATACCGACGACGCGGACATTGCGCTTTTTTTTTTTTCGTTTATGCAGTAGAAAATAATAAAAGATAGAATAAATCGCATGCAGGAAGAAAGAAAACGATACTGTTTTTCCCATATATTTCTACTTGAAAAACTCGCTTCTACGGCAGGTTGTGTCGAGATCAATATCCCCCACCACCCCAATTAATTTTTCACTAATTAAATAATTGTCGCCGTCATCTCAAGCCGTTGACTGATCAACTCAACTTGCTGTGTCTCACGGGGATGAGGGAGCAGCCAGCAGGGGCCGTTGTCCGCGGGATCATATCGTCTACTGCCTCGATAAGATGATCACATCCAAGTCTCCATCGTCACTTTCACCGTCCTCTCCATCCTCACTTTCACCGTCCTCTCCATCCCCACCTCCATCACCAGAACTCTCCTTTTTCGACCCACCCTGGAAGACACCCAACTCGTCCTTAAACGCACCCTATCTAACGCATCCACCACATCCAACATCTCCGTCGTCTCCGATCCTGCATGGTCACTTACACGCCGTTTAAATGGTGCCACTATATCCCCGGAGGAAGATGAGGTACATTCCCCAATCTCCATTTCTGGACCATTCACACCTACCACAGATTTTCCAAGTATACCAACGTGAGGTCGTCGAATTCGTCTCAAGAACCCAAACCCAACTCCTTCCCGCACTACGATTTTTGGCTGCAAAGGATTATGATGTCGAAAGAGCCGTTCATTTGTTTCAAGAGTGCAAGGTTGGTTGATAGTGCCATGTGTCTTTATGGTCGACAAACTGAAAAAAAATTGTGTCTAAACACTATGCGACATACAGCGAGCCGCGTCGGATCCCGCACAAATTGCATTGTCGTCGACACCACCATGGGTGTTGCTGTCGAACCCAGTGCTATGCTTAACGCCAGGAGCAAAAGACAAGACTGGAGCAGCCATCTTGTTGCTCAATGTAAGGTTCTGGGATTCCGAGATGGATGGGTTAAAAAGGATGCATTGGTTGCTGAGGTTTCTTGCGGATCGTGCAGCAGAAGCGTGAGTTTTCCTTGATTTTCTAGGCTTTTGAACCTTGTTTTATTGGTCTCCTTTAGTTATTTGGTTGGCACGAAATTTGCGTTGGAACGCTAATACACGCTTTTTTATGATTTTCAGTCCTGAGACGCTCCTCCACGGAATCACACTAATTAGTAACGCCGAAAGCGCGCCAGAGACAGTTGTACTTACCGAAGTTCACGATACCATGAAGGATCTTCTCCTCGTAAGTCACACCTATTTCGTCCCCATCACTTTAACACCATAAACATAGTATACCACTCCTGTAAAAGTCAACAAACTTCTGGTCGTCAATGCTCCCTGGTACTGGTCATACCTTCCTTCATCCCTATCTGCCGTGGTACCTTTTGTCGGTGCGGCACCAGATCTTGACGACATCCCCATCATCGTATGTTCAGTAGAGGGATTGCAGGATTACGTGGAATCCGATCACCTCGTTGAAGAGCTAGGCGGCAATCTCAAGTATGAGCACGAAGAATGGGTAAAAGAGGTTTCAAACGTGAGTGTTCCCCTTTCTATCCATTCGTTTATAGTTTAACTTAATAATCTATTTTGTCATCAAAAGTCCCTGGAAGCCGCTCCAGAAACCAAAGCCGTCAGTCCTACCAAAAAACCCGCCATCCCTAGTCGTCTCACCAGTCTCACTGTCCACCGTCGGCCTAGTATCTCCCCTACCACTCCCACCTTTCCCGCAGACGCCCAAGTAACCTTCCGCTCAAAATCCGAGCTCAAAATCGACACACGAGATTCCGTGGAACTCTGGGAAAGTCGTGTAGTTGAGGACGGTATGACGCGTAATATTCAAGTATCCCGATCCATCCACCAAAAAATTTCACCGAACGAACAAACAGCCGTAGTCATCCCAACACGGAGGTCATCTCAACACTCGGATGATGGAAAAGGCGTCTCGCTGGACGAGAAGCCAATTGCATCAACCGTGATTCTTGCAGCACCACCTAAACCCGCCGACCCCAAACCACCTGCATCTGTCGTCGCATCCGCTGCCGCGATATCCCTAGACTCTGATGACGAAGAAGTCCCTCTCCAACGTATTTCCGGCGCTGAGAAAGGCAAAAAAAGCCTTCTCGACAATGACAGCATTCAAGTACCCAAAGAACTCGACCCTCCCAAAGATAAAATTGAATCCAACCTTCCCTCACCTGTAACACCGTTACCCCCACCTCCACCTCCTCCCCACCTCCACCTGCACCCACCCATGTCGAACTATTTACCGCAACTTCCCGGCCAATGCGTGGTAACACTGTCACCGAATCACCATCTATCCGTACCAACGCCATCATTGAAGAGAGTAAAAATGCGTCCCTTGCCAATCCCACCGCCACAACAGATCAAACCCACATCAACGCCCAATCCTCCAAAGAACCCATCGAAACTCGTGATGATGTCCCTAAACCTGACCCAGAATCCGCACTGAGCGATAAAGAGAGACGTAGAACTTTGATGCTTTCCCGTCGTGTCAGTTTCGCTGCTACAAAGGAGGTTATTCAGTATGAGATGGACGATGAGGAAGACAGTGATTCTGATGAAGAAGAGGAATCATCCCCTTCAACCGCCACCACCGCAATTCAGGCTGAAACAGTCGCATCCCCAGGAACAAAGAAAGTTGTGGAAATGGTGGAAGAGAAAGTTGAAAAGGTCATGGTTGCGCCACCGCGTCCTAGAGTGCTTGTGAGTAAGAGCGGAAGCGTCAAAGTTAATAAGGAGGAGTCGAGCGCTGTCATGGGGTCAATACCACCACCACCACCTTCAGCGCCAGCATCTACCAACGCACAAACTCAAGACGCTAAACCAATCTGTGAGTCTTTTTTTCACGATTTTCTGTTCTAACCATCACCCCCCCATCCATGAAGCTCCAACCTCTTCCGCCCTTTTCTCTCAAGTCCTCGGCATGATCCACGACCTCCCTACAACGTCTCCACAGTCTCTACCCCGCACCTCCCAAACCGTTGTCACTAAATCCGTCGATCCCTCACCGGTCCGCACCAGCACAACTCCAGCCGTGAAGAAGGAAACCATCCCCTTTGATCAAGTTCTTGAGAAACTCAAAGACCTACCAAAACCTGTAGCGGCGCCTCGGTCAGCGAGGACGCTGAAAAAAGTGGTAAAGGAGGAGGATGGTGTTGCTGACAAAAGCGACCAACTTCCTCCAAAGGTCTTGGAGAAGGAGGCAGAAAATACCGCACCGGTGAAGGAAACTGTTGCATTCGATCAAGTTCTCGAGAAACTCAAAGATCTGCCTAAACCTGTTGCGGCGCCGCGATCAGCGCGGACGTTAAAGAGGGTGGAGGCGGCGTCAAAGGAGGAGACAGAGAAACCCGTTGAGACAGTGAAATCAGTTGAGGCAGAGAAACACGTTGAAGCGATAATATCCGACGAAGTGGGGAAATTTGTTGAGACGCCAAGGTCTGAAAGAACTTTGAAAAAGCGAATCCGAATGTTGAGCAGGAGTTACAAATGAGACAGCAGTTCCGCCGCCACCGCCGCCGCCACCATCTTCTGTGACAGATGCACCAACATCTTCACCGGCCACCTCAAAGAAGGATGAAATAATAGTTGATACAGCAAAAGCCACAGTTCCTTTTAATGAAGTCATAAATCTTGTCAGTAGACTTCCTCCACCAACGGCAGCGCCACGATCTGCGCGGACGCTGAAGAAGCCAAACTCGGAAATTGCGGAACCGGGGATATCGACGGAGTTAAACAGAGAAGTTGAGGTGAATGTCTCGCTTCCTCCTCCTCCTCCTCCGCCACCATCCGCGAAGACTGTCGTTAAGGAGCCGACACCGGTTGTCAAAGAGGAGTCGCAAGCGTCCATCAATCTCACGTCTTCATCCACCATCACCAAAACGGATCCACCTACAGCAGCAGAGAATTCTAAGGCTACGGTCCCCTTTGATCAGGTGATGAACCTTATCAGTGGCCTCCCTCCTCCAACTGCCGCGCCACGATCCGCAAAGACGTTGAAGAAAGCGAACCCGGAAACCTCTGATCCCGTTCAAATTGTGGAACAAGTTGCGCCTAAAGTTAAGGCTGAACAAGAGGTTGTTCCAATACCGCCTCCTCCTCCTCCACAGTCCGCAATAGTTGCTGAAAAAGAACAGTCAATAACTGTAGTACCCTCGATTCCCATCAAGGAGACGCCACCTGCGATAATATCCGACGAAGCGGGGGAATTTGTTGAGGGGGAGAAGAAGACGTCGGTTCCGGTTGATCAGGTTTTGGAGAAACTGAAGGAGTTGCCGAACCCTGTTGCGACGCCAAGGTCTGAAAGAACTTTGAAAAAGGCGAATCCGAATGTTGAGCAGGAGGTTACAAATGAGACAGCAGTTCCGCCGCCACCGCCGCCGCCACCATCTTCTGTGACAGATGCACCAACATCTTCACCGGCCACCTCAAAGAAGGATGAAATAATAGTTGATACAGCAAAAGCCACAGTTCCTTTTAATGAAGTCATAAACCTTGTCAGTAGACTTCCTCCACCAACAGCAGCGCCACGATCTGCGCGGACGCTGAAGAAGCCAAACTCGGAAATCGCGGAACCGGGGATAGCGATGGAATTAAACAGAGAAGTTGAGGTGAATGTCTCACTTCCTCCTCCTCCTCCTCCGCCACCATCCGCGAAGACTGTCGTTAAGGAGCCGACACCCGTTGTCAAAGAGGAGTCGCAAGCGTCCATCAATCTCACGTCTTCATCCACCGTCACCAAAACGGCTCCACCTACAGCAGCAGAGACTTCTAAGGCTACGGTCCCCTTTGATCAGGTGATGAACCTTATCAGTGGCCTCCCTCCTCCAACTGCCGCGCCACGATCCGCAAAGACGTTGAAGAAAGCGAACCCGGAAACCTCTGATCCCGTTCAAATTGCGGAACAAGTTGCGCCTAAAGTTAAGGTTGAACAAGAGGTTGTTCCAATACCGCCTCCTCCTCCTCCACAGCCCGCAATAGTTTCTGAAAAAGAACAGTCAATACCTGCATTACCCTCGATTCCCATCAAGGAGACGCCACCTGCGATAATATCCGACGAAGCGGGAGGATTTGTTGAGGCGGAGAAGAAGACGTCGGTTCCGGTTGATCAGGTTTTGGAGAAACTAAAGGAGTTGCCGAACCCTGTTGCGACGCCAAGGTCTGAAAGATCTTTGAAAAAGGCGAATCCGAATGTTGAGCAGGAGGTTACAAATGAGACAGCAGTTCCGCCGCCGGCACCGCCGCCACCATCTTCTGTAACAGATGCACCAACGTCTTCACCGGCCACCTCAAAGAAGGATGAAATAATAGTCGATACAGCAAAAGCCACAGTTCCTTTTAATGAAGTCATAAATCTTGTCAGTAGACTTCCTCCACCAACGGCAGCGCCACGATCTGCGCGGACGCTGAAGAAGCCAAACTCGGAAATCACGGAACCGGGGATATCGATGGAGTTAAACAGAGAAGTTGAGGTGAATGACTCGCTGCCTCCTCCTCCTCCTCCGCCGCCATCCGCGAAGACTGTCGTTAAGGAGCCGACACCCGTTGTCAAAGAGGAGTCGCAAGCGTCCATCAATCTCACGTCTTCATCGACCGTCACCAAAACGGCTCCACCTACAGCAGCAGAGACTTCTAAGGCTACGGTGCCCTTTGATCAGGTGATGAACCTTATCAGTGGTCTCCCTCCTCCAACTGCCGCGCCACGATCCGCAAGGACGTTGAAGAAAGCGAACCCGGAAACCTCTGATCCCGTTCAAATTGTGGAACAAGTTGCGCCTAAAGTTAAGGTTGAACAAGAGGTTGTTCCAATTCCGCCTCCTCCTCCTCCACCGTCCGCAACAGTTTCTGAAAAAGAACAGTCAATAACTGTAGTACCCTCGATTCCCATCAAAGAGACGCCACCTGAAATCAATATTGTCAAAGGCTCTAACGTTGAACCCGTCAAACTTAATTCGGATGCTCAAAATCACACAACCAACCCCTCATTGCTCATGGGAACGGGCTTGTTTGAGTCCCCCTCGTCATCGTTTAGCGATCCAGATATCAACGCGGCATCTCCGGTTTCGGAAACAAAGAACTTGAAACCAATTGAGGTTGTGGCGGTGGTGGCGGAGGCACCACCAAAAGTTCAGGAATCTTTGAAATCTGAAACGGTTCCGTTTGATGCGGTCATGAATTCGATTGGAAGGTTACCGATACCAATGGCATCATCACTTTCCGCGGAATCGCTGAAGCGTGCAAACGCGTCTCAGCCAGCGTCTCCGAAAATAGAGGAAGTAAAGTTAAAGGAGGCGCCAGTTGAGAAGGCTATAGAGGAGCCGTCAACCGTGGCCTCAGACGCGCTGAACCTTGAACCCGTATCCTTGAAGACCGTCAACGTAGAAGCACCAAAGGAGACTATTTCGTTCGACCAGGTCATGAGCGTACTTAGCAGCCTCCCTGCTCCAACACCCGCTCCCAGATCAGGGAGGACGTTAAAGCGTGATGTTGAGGCAAAGTCGGACGACATTCCGGTTGCATCCACCATCACGATAGAAGAAAAGGTCCCTGTAAATGGTACATCCGTCGCAGTAAATGGCACGCCAATCAATGGTGCCATAGATCCAATGACTGCTTCTCTTTTTGCGGCACCACGGTCACCAAGAAAGCCTACACCCACACAAGTTTTCAAGGCTGAATCTCCTGTGCCCGTAAGAATAGAGGCGAATGGCGCTGCTTTACCGCCGGAAAACACCGTTCCATTTGATCAAGTAATTTCCATCCTCAACGCGCTTCCAGCCCCAACACCAGCCCCAAGATCTGCGCGTACATTGAAACGAGACGCCGAGGTGAAACCTGAGCCCATTGTTGAGGGTGTCAGGCAAGAAATACCACTTAACGGCACACCTATTGTGAATGGATCGTCTGTTGGGGTAAATGGGACACCTATCGGAGGTGATATTGATCCAATGTCTGCGTCACTTTTCGCGGCTCCAAGACCTCCAAGGAAGCAGCGGCCTTTGGAGAGTACGGTGTCAACAGGTCCTGTCCCTGCCCCGCGTTCCGCAAGGCCATCTACCTCTCCCGTGTCGTCACCATCTCCAGTGCCTGCACCACGATCTGCGAGGACAATGGGTGGGGAGGGTGTTGCGGGTCTTGTGGCGCCGCCGAGGAGTGGGAGGACTGTAAAGAAGGATGGAACGGATGAATAAGCGCATTCCTTGTATAGATTGCGCTTGTAATATTTTAACGATCAGTGATTATACCCTTGTGACTATAAGATTTCTTGTTATCTTTTTCTGTATTAAAAAGATGCGAAATGCAATTTTGAAAGACGACGACGATGTGACAGGTTGATCTATAGCTGGCCTATTATCTCGATTATTCAGCTCTGGAGAAATGGGACTCGAGCGGGCGGGCTATACACTTGCCAATGCTCAAATGCTAGGGAAGAACGCGTGCAGAGAAGAGACCCAATGCTCAAAAGAAAAGGTAGGAATAAAACTTTATAAGGATTAAGTAAGAGTTAAATTGTAGAAAAAAAGGAAAGAGGGAAGGTAACGGAGCGTTGCTGGGAGGGTGAGACCGCTGCAGAGAGCTGCGCGTAACGGGCCGTGATGGCAGAATAGCGCTAGTGGCCAGCAGAGGATCCGATCCTCGCAAACGACGATTATATTTATATGTATGTATTTACGTGTTTCTTCATTAATCAATTTTCTGCCACGTTCAAAAGAATATTTCTGATTCTAGCCTCTATAACTGGATAATAGCATTCATGACATAACACAAGTATCCACGTAAAGAGGCTATTTCCTCCCATTTATTTGCCCCCTCTAACACTGAATATTCACAGAATAATATGTGCGTAAAAACTGCAAAAAAAATACAATAATTAATTATTCACCCCCAAAAGCAGTTCAGAACAAAACGACAAGTTCTCCTTCTCTCTGCCTGTCTCAAATAAAAAAGCATGCAGACGGCCCATCAAGCCTCCTCCTTCTTCTACTTGTTCTCTGGAAACTCTGCAACGAGGACAATGACGGCCTCACGCATCGCATCCAGCAGCACCACCACCTTGTCCTCCTCCATACCGTCGTCACGCCGTTCACTCTCATCCCTCACTTTCGCCATGTCCACCCCTTCATCTTCTATGCTCTTTGCCCAAAGGTTCATGCGGCATTCTCCCCCCTCGCGATACTTCTCTGTTCACTCTATACAATCACCTCGCGGATCCTTCTCAGCTGCATTCAATGACCGTCTCGCCGCCAACGGGGGCTTCCCATCGTTCCGCGCTCCAATCACCATGTCATCCCCTCTAGCGTTCCAAACACATTTAACCAGCAGAACGTTCATGACGACCGCAAAGATCCTGTCACTGCCCGTCGACCCCGTCACCAACCCTACCCCTGCTGCTGCTGCTGCCGCCGCGCAAGCAGCTGGTATCCCGGCATCCCAGATCAAGCCCGAGTCTCCCGTGGAAAAGGTCATTCGTGATCTGAAAGAGGAGGCTGTTGAGCAGCAGCAGCAGGCAGCGGCAGAGGCTGCAAGTACATCATCCGCTTCCACAACTCCCTCAACCCCCTCAACTCCTTCGGTCGAACCGCCAAAGCCTTCTGGGATTGCACCGGAACCTGTCGCCCAGACAACAGCCCCTCAGACTACCACCACCACCACAACCAGCAGCACACCTACAGTGGATCCCGTCGCAGTAGCCACCGCCACCACCACCGCCACCGCCACCAGCGTTGCCGCTCCTGCAGCTTCCACCGTCGAGGCGGCCGCTCCTAAAAAATCCCTTATCCAACGCATCAAAGACGAAGCCGTCCACTACTGGCACGGCACTAAGCTCCTCGGAGCCGAAGTCTCCATTTCGTGGCGCCTTATCAAGAAGCTTTTGAACGGTCAAACACTTACTCGAAGGGAGAATCGACAATTGAAGCGTACAGCCGCAGACATTTTCCGTTTGATTCCATTCGTCGTGATTCTGTTGATCCCGTTCCTTGAACTCTTGTTGCCATTCTTGCTTTACTTGTTCCCAAACATGTTGCCATCCACTTTTGAGAGCAAGTACCAAGTAGTAAGTATTTTACACGTCGTGTAAATGTGATCTGATGTGTTTTTTTTTTTAGGAGGAGAGAAAAAAGAAGCTCTTGAAGGTTCGCTTGGAGATGGCGAGGTTCTTGCAGGACACGGTTGAGGATATTGCAGTGACGGGTACCAGCCGTGCCGCAGCTGCCAAAGAGTTTAGCGAATTCTTTAGAAAGGTAAATGACACACACACTCAAACACATTTCTTTACTTTTCGCCTTTCATCCAACATGAATTCAATTTTACTATTTCAATCTAGTTCCGCGCATCCGGTATTCAAGCTTCCACCGAAGATATTCTCAAAGTCGCCAAAAAATTTGAAAACGAGCTCACCCTCAACTCCCTCTCCCGTCCCCAACTCGTCTCCATGGCTCGCTACATGAACACCAACGCATTCGGGACTGACGCGTTCCTCCGCCATCAGATTGACAATCGTCTGAAATACCTCAAGACGGATGACCTTGTGATTCAAAAGGAAGGTGTAGAGAGTTTATCTCTTCAAGAACTTCAACAAGTCTGTCAGAGCCGTGGAATTCGAACGATTGGGGTATCTCCTGCTCGATTGAGGAGTGAATTGACTCAGTGGTTGGATTTGCATTTGAATCATAAAGTGCCGAGTTCGTTGTTGATTTTGTCGAGAGCGTTTATTATTTCGGAGAAGATTCCGAGTTCTCAGGATGAAGCTTTGAAGGGGAGTGCTGAGGCTTTGCAGGCTACTTTATCGTCTCTTCCGGATCAAGTGGTATGTTTTCCCTTTCTTTTTTCATGGTTGCCGCCGTCTCTTCTTTTTTTTCTTTTCTCCTTTTTTTTTTATGTTTTCTTTTCTTTCTTTCTTTCTTTTTTCTTTCTTTCTTTTTCCTTTTTCCTTTTTTCTTCTTTCTTCGTTATTCCCCCCCTTTCCTGCTTTACCATCATACTCATTTGCGATTCAACAGGTCAACGAGGCGCAACTTCAAGTGTCAGAGACTTCAGGTGTCGCCACTTACCAACAAAAGCTTAACGTGCTTCAACAGCAAGAAGAGCTTATCGCCGACGAACTCGAGCAAGAAGCCGTAAGTCTATTCCTCATTGCTTCCACACTCCCTATTACATTTCTCACATGACACCAACAGGAGCACGCTGAAGTTAAAAAGACTGAAGAAAAGAAACCCGCCACCGCCACCTCCCAAACCACCACCGCTGCCGCCACCTCTGATGCAAAGAAGGAGGAGGATACGGTTGAAAAGGGAGAAGCTGAGGAACAGATTTCAGAGAAGCAGTTGAAACAGCTTGGAGATGCGCTGAAGACTATGACGTCGGATTCGGCGTTGCAGGATGTGAAGGTGATGCTTGAGGATTTGAAGGAGGAGAGGAAGGAGTATATTGAGGTGAGCTTTTTATTCTCGTTTTCTTTAAATTGTTCCGAAAATGGATCTGCACGGCTTTATTTTAATTTTTAACATGCATCATAATTCTAATCCCAACATTCATATTTTTTGTATAGGATATTGATGAACTCCAAACCCTCACCCAAAAAACCCTCCCCAAAGCCACATCCAACGTTTCCCACCGCGTCGACGTGATGATTGCCAAAATAGAAAAAGAGCTTCTCCGATACGACACTGAAATTGGATCCCGTCTCAACCTGATCCGACCTGACGAGATGGGACGGTTGAGTATTGGAGATCTGGAGGAAGCGTTGAAAGTGATTAGAGATAATCCTGGGGATGAGAGGATTCGGAAGATTGTGAGACGGTTGGATGCGGATGGGGATGGGAGTGTGAGTATGAAGGAGATTTTGGAGATGGTCAAGGAGACGGAATGTGAAGGGACTGGGGTTGTCATGAAGGATGGGCAGCAGGGGGTGCCCGGGAGTGCGGCGAATGCGGCGGCGGCTCCTCCTACCGGGGGATCGGCGTCGTCGTGATTTGGGATCTCTCTTTTCTAGTATTCCTCCTTTGTTAATGTTGATTTCGTAATTATGTTTCTTTTTGCATTCTCCTTTTAAGGACTATTTTCTACAATCACAATCACCCACCCTCTTTTAACGGAGAACATCACATACATGTTTATTTTCTCTTTCTTCTTTTTTTTGATTCTTTTTTGGTTATGGTTTTTTTTCTCACAAGGCTGCGCGTATCGCCACACATTTCAATAAAAAAATAAAGACGAGATGCTCTTAATTAATTGATGAGTTCTTTCCACGATTTTTTTCTATTTATGACATGATGAAATGAGTTCTTTCCACGATTTTTTTCTATTTATGACATGATGAAATGAGACTGCGCGTCTTTACGCTGCCTTTTTCAAGGCATTCGACATGGTGCACACCGTGTACACTTTCCTCGGCGCCTTATGTCTCGGCCTCTCCCCCAACATCTCCATCACCCTCTCCCACCCCTCCCTTGTAAACAACACTTCCCACAACGGTCTCTTTATTTCCCCATCGCCCTTCCCAGCAACCTCCTCCTTCCCCTTACTCACCATGACCTCCTCTTTCTCAAGCGTCGCCGACCGTCTCACCGACACAGCCTTGACAAGTCTCGACCTCGACCCCGACCGATGCACGCCGACCACCGGCGTCCCCATCTCACTCGTAGCCGACGTCGGGGTTTCCACCGACGCTTCCACAACCTTTACCCCCGTATTCACCTTGATCCCTTTGTTCCGATACGCCTTTCGTAGACTCATAGGCGACTCTTCACTCTTCACAGAAAGCCGGGGCGTCATCTCCCCCTTTGTACAATACGTTCCCGCGAGCTTCTCTAAAGCATCCCACCTCGCCTTCCGAGCTTCATACCCCTCATCCCAGCTTCCAAGCAACGAAACAACACACACGCCAACATACAAAATGAGCACCACAACACTAGCCACAAGCAAGGTACACAACAGGACAAGATCAATCGCAACCGCATCAACAGGGGTTCGATCCGCAATCTCCAGATTTTGATAAACAATGAACCTCAAATTGGACGATAAATCCAAAGGAAGGGCAGAAGCGATCCAAGCTAAACTGAGTCTCGAGATAGCGGATTCAATCAAAAATGTGAAATCAGTGGACTTTGTGTTTCTCATGATGTTGAGGATGGTGGAGGAGACGACGGAATCGCCACGCCAGATTTCACCAATCCCAATCTTGTCTTGACAGATTCTTGGGATGGGGAGGGATGGAGGCGTTGGGGTTGTAGGGTTTCGTCTTTCCCAGCAGTTGAAGGCTTGCTCTTGACAGTCTGTGAGGGAGGTGGTGCGACCGTTGGTGATGGTGAGGTTGCAACGGTGGATGGATTGGTAGCAGGTTCCACCCCAGTGGTCCGTTGGGATTCCAGAGGTAGAGTAAACGCGGATAAGCGGGATACGGCGGTGTTTGATGTTTTGGTGTAGATGGTTTGGTTGGGTTTCCAGGTTTCTATGTTTGCGTATGGGATGGCCGAATTTGAGGTGTACCCGTATTGAATGGTTAAACTGCTGAGTGCTGCGCCTTGACGGGATGGATTTGTGGGATGTGTGATGGAGTTGTTTGATGTTGAGATGATGCGGAGTTGGGAGACGTTGAGACGGTCACCTATGTAAGGGACTGGAGCTGACATGGGGGTGGAGGAGGATGAGACGATGCCTGTGGTTGGGTTGACGGTGAGACGGGTAGAGTTGCAGACGGCGCGACCGACGAGACATTGGGTTGTAAAGTAGGAGTTTTGAAAGTATTGACCGGAACAAAGCATGCCTTCGTGGGTAAAGAGGAAGCTGGTAAAGTTTTGAGAGAGGCCAGAGATGAGAGCTGCGCCGACTTCCTGTGATTTTTAACAAAGAAAGGGAGTTTTTTGGTTAGGCTTGTTAAGTCGATAGCGGCGAGACCAAAGTGGAATGAGTATAGATGGCTTTCAAAAAAAAGTGTGGCGCATGCGAAGAACGCGCCATGAATATTCCATGAAGAAAAAAGCGCTTCAAGAAAAGCGTTTAAAGAACGCACACAATAATAATCTCAATATCTTGACCAAAACCAGAAACCCAAAAAAACCAAAACCAAACCTTTAACACAATTCACCCACATCACCAAAAAAAATTCAAAAAAATCATCCACCCTCACCTCACTACTCCCCACAGGCAAGACACTAGTCCGATCCAACAATTTCGGTTGACTGAAATCCGTTCCATCAAACAACGTGATCAACGACGTCAAATTACACGCTTGAATCGTCATCTTTTGCATCTTTTGCTGCAACGCGACGACACTGTGGATACTGAGTTGCGTTAACCCCGAGATGGTGCTGATGAGCGCCCATGAGGCGAGGGGGAAACCGATGGCGAGGATGAAGCTGGTGCGAAGTGGATTTGGTGGGGTTAGGAAGGAATGTGTGATCATGTGGCATATGAAAACAAAGAATGGATGAAGAAGAGAGGGTGTAAAAAAAAAGGATTAAAGGAGAAATCGTTATTGCAAGAAAACCAATATCACCTCCACACTCTAATCCGTCTCCTCACAATCCCAACCCCCCCCAACAAAAGCGCCCACCCAACACAAGCATTACTAATTCCATTCGCAATCATCAACCACTCGCCCTCCTCCTCCCGGCTCTTGGCATCATAACTGGGACACCACAGATAATTATGGATTCGAAAGAACAGGGCGACAATGAGCATGGCAATGACAGTGACAAAGAGGGAGATGGTGCCTTCGGAGATGGAGGGACGGGGGATGATGATCCAGGAGGAGCGGAGGGGGATGAGAGGCCATGATTCTGTGCAGAGGGTGTTGACGGCGCAGAGGGTGGTGTTCCAGAAAAGGTTGGACATGAGGGGAGAGGGAGATCGGTGCGATCAAGGTGCGGCTCTTTGGGAGGAAATTGGGATGGATTGACGTAAATCGCATGGAGGGCGGTTGGATGGAGACTAGACGTGGGGGAGGTCTTTCATGTCTAGCGTGCTGCAAACCTTACGCTGAAAAAACTATTGTGGTATTGAGAATGATGGCATGCGTTGGCGTGTTTATTCCTTTGCTGGTGAGGGATGGATGGCGTTGATAAAGTAGACTGTTTTGGTTTAAGAAAGCAGAGAAAAGAAAAACAGTCCACCTTTCGGAAGAATGGAGAAAGAGTATAGAAAGCTGTCTGCTTCCGAATGCAGCGACAAGAAGCGAGAGAGCGACAGAGAATGTGAAAAGAGTAAGAGTTCGGAGTAAAGGGAAATGAACAGAATACGCGTATCGAGAACCCTCAACTCGTTCCACTACAGCACGAAGCTGCCTTGATGTTCAACCCACTGTAGTCCTATCCTCAACCCAACTCCCAACCTCTTCCACTGGCTTCCCCCATCAGGCATCCATGCAAACGCCGTCGCACCATTTCCCTTAAAAAGTACCTCAAGAAATGTCCTCCCCAATCCCCTCCAAAACCGTTCGCACATCCCGTTCCGGTAACATCCTCCTCTCCGCGTTCGGATCTCGACGTCCAGGCACATCATCCCCCGTCCTCCCCGTTTTCCGCTCATCCAGTTCAGATGACGACGCAAAGGGACTCGACAAGATGAAGAAGAGGGTGAGAAGGAGAAGATGGGAGACAATAGATGAATCTAACAAAGAGTTTGTAAACAGGGTTGGTTATCCGGTCCATACTTTCGCTTCATCATCCTCACCGCTCTCATCATCTTCATCTACAACTACATCTTTACAACAGTGAGCAAAACATATCCCACTGAACCAACGCTCAACTAACAATTTAAAGAAACAGCCCAACTCCTCTCTTGCACCCGCCATCCTCAACCCCGTAAATGATTCCTCCTCCCTCATTCCTTCAGAAACCTGGACATCCCGATCAAACGCTGTCAAATCCGCCTTTTCCCACGCCTGGAAAGGCTACTCCACCTACGCCATGGGCGCAGACGAACTCCGACCCCTTTCACGCACCCCCAACACCTGGCTCCACCTCTCTCTCACCCTCTTTGACGCTCTCGACACAGCGCTTCTCATGAACCACACCAACATCTACACCACCGCATCAACATGGTTGCTGTCCTCCAATTTCACAATGGACGCAGACGTGAACGCAAATGTTTTCGAAACAACCATCAGAGTATTGGGCGGGCTTCTTTCAGCGTATCATATGACGCATAACGATGCTTTGAAATCCCTCGCTCTTCGAGTGGGTGAGAAACTCCTCCCAGCGTTCAGCTCCTCCTCTGGTTTGCCGTCGACATCGATTCATTTGAAATCGGGTGCCCCGTCGACGAGTTACTATGATGTGTCGTTGGCAGAGGCCACGTCGGTGCAGATGGAGATGAAATATCTGACGCATGTGACGGGGGATACGAGGTTTTGGGATGCAGGGGAGAAGGTGATGAGGGTTTTGGATGGGTTGACAAAGGTGGATGGGTTGGCGCCGATTTATTTGGGCAGGGAGGATGGGATGTTTAAAGGGGATATTATTATGCTGGGGAGTCATGGGGATAGTTATTATGGTGAGAATGATCTTTTATGGATCGTTGGCGCCTTTTTTTTCTTTTCTTTTCTTTTTTGTTGTTGTTGTGGTGTTCTATTTAGTGGTTTTTTCTTTCAGTCTCCTTCTCTATGTGGTTTGGATCATCACACCTTTTTCATTCCGGTCACTTGAATCCGTTCAAGTGTTGTTTCGGCTAAATTTTCTGTTCTCCTCTTTACCGTTTGCAATAGAATACCTCGGCAAGCTCTTTCTCTTGACCAACCTCACGGAAACCGGCCACCTCCGTCAATACCACGAATCCTTGACCGGCATAAAACGTCACCTTTTGATGCGTTCAACCCCCAATAACCTCCTCTACGTCCAAGAACTTCCCTTTGGTCTCCACTCCTCTCCCTCTCCAAAAATGGATCACCTCGTCTGCTTTCTCCCAGGGACGATAGCGCTCCTGGCGACAAAAGGCCGTCGAATTCCTACACACGAGCGGACGAGACTCCTGAGCGTGGAGGACCAAGTCGATTTACATATCGCCGAAGAGATTGCACGGACGTGTGTAGAGATGTACAAGCAGACGAAAGCGGGGCTGGCGGCTGAGATTTCGTTTTTCCGAAAAGATCCGATGCAGAACACGTCGACGATGGCCATGTGGGTTGAAGGATTGAAGAGGGATATTGGGGTGGCGAAAACGGAGGGACGGAATTATGTGCCTGTTTCGGGTGTGAGGGATGGAGAGAGGACGATGGAGATGGATTTTGAGATTCATAAGATGGATGGACATAATTTGTTGAGACCAGAGACTGTGGAGAGTCTTTTTGTGTTGTGGAAGGTGACGGGGGAGGAGAAGTGGAGGAGATGGGGGTGGGAGATTTTCGAGGCGTTTTGAAAAGTGGGCTAAAGTGAAGGGTGGAGGGTATGCGAGTCTTGTAAGTTTCTTTATTCCATTTGAAGTTGATGACAGAAATCTTGCTAACGTTGATTGTTGTTTGTAGGGTGATGTTCGAGTGATCCCACCCCCGAAACGGGATCACATGGAATCCTTCTTTTTGGGGGAAACGTTGAAATACCTGTATTTACTGTTTTGTGAGCAAGACCTCGTACCGCTTGACAAGTATGTGTTTAATACGGAGGCGCACCCGTTACCGGTGTTTGAGCTTGATGAGGAGATGAGAAAGAAGGTGGTGATGGTGGATCCTTAGACAATGATGGTTTTTTGGTGATGAAATGGAGATAAGATTGTACGCGTGTGGGTGTTTTGTTTTTGGGACGTGTAAAATAGAGCGTGTTTAGGATATAATTGAATAAAGTGGGACGCGTAGCGATGACGGAGAAAGTAAGGAGAAAGAAAAAAAAAACAATGAAAAAAGCCATTTGCATGAAATGCATGAAAAACAAGACCCTTTAGTTTTTAATTTTTATACTCGTTTTTCCATTTTTCCCCTTTTAATTGAAAGAAAATTTACTTTATTCACTTTTAGACACATTTTGTCTTTTTATCGCTTTTTGTATTTTTAGATTTTTCAAATGTGAACGGATTTGGGCGACTTGTGATCCAACAGTGATGAATGGATGATGATGGTGATGGTGATGCTTGGTATTTAATACTTGCAGTGAACACGCCCTGTCTGTGGGTGGCTTGTGGTGGTTTTTAATAGTCACTTTATTAAATATTCTTTATTTATTTGAAAGCAGTGCGCATGCATGATAATGCGTCACATTGAAGGAATTGTTTTGTTTACTGTGTGTTTGGAGATACGAAAGAGCCGTCAGTGAGTGAGTCAGTCAGTCAGTCAGTCAGTCAGTCAGTCAGTCAGCCATTATTGGAAGGAAAAAGGTAACAACGGCACATCCAGCAGCAGCATCCATAAAGTATTAAAGGTATTGTACATAATGTAATTAATAGTTCAAGAGATCTCCATCGCCAAGATGAGAGGGATACGCTATTGGTAGAGTATTGTTGAGATGCTGTTTTGGATGTAGCCAAGATTCACTTTTTATCCCTTGTTCATTTATTTATTTACACTCTGAAACTCGAGATGAAACTGTCAATTAAAGCGGTAGGTCAACTCTATAGTTATTTTGTAGTAAAACAAATCATACAAAAGGCACCGCATGGCTTTTTAATTCATAATGATCGATGAATGTGATTGCTAGATGGGGTATATTGAGTGCACCGTGGTTGTGCTGGAATGTAAGAGATGAGGAGGCGTAGTTTAAAGGTTGAAGAAGGAAAGGAAAGGAGAGGAGAGGGAGGCTGATGATGATGATGATGATGGTTGGATGGATGGTGTCTACCCACAAGGAACAAAGAATGTTTGTTTACATCAAAAGAAAGGCACAGCTTTAATTTCATGTATTTTTAATATTAAAGAACATCCGCCTCCTCGGAGACCGCCGTCAAAAGGCCCTTTGGAATAAAGGAAAAGGAAAAAGCAAAAGGAAAAGGAAAAGGAAAAGAAAGAGGAGGAACAACCTTTATTGACTAGTAGCCAGGGTCCAGCGTCACACTGTGTACTACAATAGCGTATATGGATATTAGAACTCCGATGATTTCCATCCAATAGAATATTTACAATATTTTAATTCCATCACAAGGGTCTCCCAGCCCAACCAGATTATTATGTAAAATCAGCCAATCAGATTGGATATGATTTCCTCTCTCTTTTTCCTCTATTCTCTATTAATATCCTTCCCTTCCTTCTCTTCCTTCTCCTTCTCCTCTCTCTCTCTCCTCTTTGCCATAAATAAATAAATAATTTTCCTTGGGGGTATTATTATCATTATTCATTATTAATTGATTATTCGCTGGGGACAATTTAATTATCAAATTTCATTTCATTATTATATAGAAAAGGATCGAGTTGGTCTCCTGCGACACCCCCTCGATTCATCCAATCCGTCATTCACTATCCCTTTACCCGTCATTCCAGCTTTCATTACAACTTTATACCCCCTCTACACACACACACACATATAGTCAGCATACAGACTGGAAATGCTCATGTTGGCTACTGCTGCTGCTGCTGCTGCCGCTGCGACAAACCATCAACAACAGCAGCATCAGCATCACCATCAACAACAACAACAACAACAACACATCCACATCCACCACACCAACTTTTTCACAAACATGCAATCGTCCCATGTGGACTTCACATCCTCCCCATCCATGCTCACTTCCCAATCATCTTCGCCTCCAACCACTGCAACAACCATGCATCCATCACCTCCACCTTCATCGTCTTTCACCTTCCACAAGAATCCCGCGGATATTTCAACCATCAACTTGAACTCGGAATCCTTTCTGGAGCAAAATGTCACCACCGGGGATGACCATCTCATCATCAAGACCACTCAAGAAGTGGATTCTGGTGCCTTGATCGCGTCGTCATCCTCGACGTTGCATGCGAATCTTCGAATGTCACCCGACCAGATCGATGTGGATGTGGAATTTACGGATCATCATGATCCCTTTTCTGCGTCTTTATCCGACTTGAATACGCGAAACAGGTAAAGAATATCGCCCCAAAGGCATCGCCCAGCTGCATGCTGTTTTATCGTATCTCTTCCGTCTTTTTTATTTAATTGCGCGACTCCTTTATCCTTTTCGCAAAAAAAAAAAGGGAGAATGCATAGACTCTACCTCAACTCACTCCTTGTAATAAACATCATCGACGCTCCTATGAAAAAGATCTCCATCACATTATTTCCAAATCCCACCGCTTTTGATCACCACACTCCTTCATACTCACTGCTTATTTAAAAAACAGCATCACCACACACTATCCCATCACGATCCACGGAGGCGGTCACCACTCGGATTACTCTCTCTTCAACGACGTCTCCCTCGCAGACCGTCACGCCAACGACGACCACAACGACCAAACCAAAGTCTTTACCAGCCCCCTCGCCTCTCAACTCCTTGTACAACCCATGGACCAGCACCAACAACTCGCCAACCCCAACAAGGATGACGACGACGCTCGTCGTCTCTCTCGTCGAGCTTCTGACGCTGCAGCCTCCTTCTTGGGGTTGGATGATGATATGACGTCGGCGTCGTCGTCATCGGTTACTTCGGCTGCAGAGGATCTGCTTGTGGATGCTGCTGCGTCGTTTGGACAGACTTTGGTCGGTCAAGCACCCTCTCACAATCTTCTTGCGCAGGGCAATGCCACCGCCGCCTCCTTCAAGGACGCCCCAGGATCATCATCATCATCATCCATTCATGAACAATTAACCGACAACACTTTTCACAACAACAATAACAACAACAACAACAACACTACTTCCACCAACACCCTCAACCCATTCACCTCCTGGCCATCCGCAGAAACCCTCGCCGCACTCGCCCTCCCTTTATCCACCATCCCCCACCCTCCTCCTCCTCCCTCCTCACCACAACCTCCTCCGACCTCTCCTACACCTCCGACCTCACCTCCCACTCCTCCTCCGACCTCCAAAACCCCTACCCCTACTCCCCAACCCTCCCCACCGTCTCCGCCGCCGCCGCCGCCGCCGTCTCCGCAGCCCTCTCCTTCCCCTCCCCAACCTCCCCCGCCGACCTCGTCTTCCAACACGTCCGTCGTCAATCCGCCGCCTCCATCCTCGCAGCCGCAGCAGCCGCCGTCTCCTCCCTCGACTCCTACACCTGGAACCACCATCCCGCACCACCCCCCGATCCCCCCTCTTCACCGACGACACCATGATGCCACCCCCATCGTTCCTCCACCCCTCCTTCTTTGCTCCAACCTTTCCCCAACCCACCCCTCGCGAACGTTCCTTCTCCATCGCTTCCTGCGCATCAAGCGATTTCCTCTGGGATCAACTCCGTCATCGTCGTCTCGACACCTCATGGTCCGACAACCCCCCGTCCATCTCTCCGCCGTCAACGGCTCCTCCATAGCCCTCATGAGCCCCCCTTGAAAACCCAACCCCGTTTCTTTGAAGACACACCAACAGGTCCCGTGATTGTTCCGACGCATGTGGAGAAAACCAAACGCAAACGCGCCGTCACCACCCCGGCTGTTGTGAAAAGCAGCGCCGGGTTCACGCAGACCTTGCAGAACCATGGATGGGAGGAAGGGGTGTTGGGGAAACGGGGGAGGGTGGATGAACCCGAATATCAACCAAGGGTCATTCTTCCAGGGTCGTTGGGGGAACCTGAGAAACCTGTTGAAACGACTGTAACGTCAAATCAGGGGATGCTTCAAAGACGTGGATCCATTTCGTCGACTACATCACGACGTCGAAAACCATCCGTTTCATCGGTTATTGATACATCGCAAGATATCATTGCTCCACCGTCTTTGAAACGAATGAAAAGCATGGATGCCATTCCTACACCGTCTTCTTTGGGTGTTGAGACGGTCGTGATCATGGATGAATCACCTGCATCTCTCCCCGTCACGTCTGTTGGGGTTGAGAAGGAGAAGAGAAAACGAGGGAGGAAACGATTGGGATCCGTGATATGTACGGAAGAGAGCAGGGAGGAGAAAGAGGCGTGTACCGTTAAACCTTTGTCAAAGGTTTCGAAAACTGCTACCAAGGCGTTAGCGAAAGCAGCTGCAGAGGCTGCTGTTCAAGCTGCTGCAGAAGCTGCCGCTGAGGCTGCCGCTGAGGAATCTGCAAAGGCTGCTGCAGAAGCTGCTGCGGCTGTTGCTGCTGAATCGGAGGATCGGTATGATGAAGATGTGGAGTCGAGTTCTGAGGAGGAGGAGGTGGTGAAACCGAAAAGAGGGCGGAAGAAGGGGAAGAAGGGGAAGGAGGAGAAGAAGCGGGAGGGGGAGGGGAGATTGTTTTATGTGAGGTTGAGGGATGTGGGAAATCGTTTTCGAGGAAGTTTAACTTGAAGGTGATTAATCCTCTTTTTTTTTCTTCATTTATACCGTCATTTTGTATAGTCGCTTTCGTTGATTGATTTTATTCAACTGTGGTGTTTTTTTGTTTGTTTATTTTTTTGGTAATTCACGTCATTAACAGTACTCGTTGTTCATAGACCCACCTCAACATCCACAACCCAACACGTCCCCGTCCCTTCCCATGCCCAACCCCTGGATGCATGAAATCGTTTGTCCGGATCCATGATTTAGAACGCCACGCAGTTGTACATACGGGAGATAAATCTTGGAGATGTGAGGGATGTGGGACGTGTTTTACGAGGTTGGATGCGAGGAAACGGCATGTGAAGATGGGGAAATGTAAAGGTGGTGGGGTTGTGAGTCAAGAGGAATGAATGTAGATATATTTTTATGCCGCTTTTTTTTTATTGTTTCAGTGTTGGGCGTAGGCGGGTTTTTTTTTTTTTTTTTGTAAAGTGTATATCCTGTTCAATCCCCCCCTATTTTTTATGATTGTGCGGGTGTGTGTTTTTATTGCAGCCGTTTGATTGTATAGCCATTTTTTCTTTCTCTGTAGATATTTGGGTTTGGCGTTTTCGGGATATGATTTATTGATATGTTAAAATATCGCCTTTTTTTTGGCTTTTGCGCATGAGGGTGTTGTAGAAATAAAGAGTTATGGAGCGACGCCTTTTTTTGTGTTTGGGGTGGCATGGTTTTTCATGTCTTTTGTTCTGTGGAGGGAATACGATATGGGTTTGTGTTAGGGTGTTGGATGACTATTTTTCCTTTACACTTGTCAACGCTGTCGTCTTCTCTGCAAATGACGATATCTCCGTGTTGGGTTTCTCAATTCCGTGTTTTTTGGTGAGTGTGTAATTTACGGATGTGTACGTGTCATGTGGCTTTTTTTGATCGCACGAGAAAGCCATACACTTGTTGGGTTTCGGGACGCGTCATGATGCTGGTTTGTCCTGGTTACTCATATAAATGTACATTGACGTAGACATGGTTTAAGCGGGTTAAGCGGGATGTATTTTTTCTTATTTTTCTACATGGCGTTGGACATGGAATCTTGTCGAATGCCACGTAGCGGTGAACTGCGACGTTAAGTTTCGCAAGTCTGTGTAAGAGCGTTTTTTAGGAATAAATAATGATTGCTGGTCGGGTCGCTGATGGTTTGTCCAAGATAAAGCGATATTTGATGACTTGGTTAAACGCGAAATATACGTCAACATGGGTGTGTAATCTCGTCACGTTTTTAAACGGATGTTGCAGTTATGGCTTCTTCCGTATACCGGATTTCGTTCGGATTTCATTTCGCAACATACCACGTCCCAACTCGCATCTTCCTTTTCACGATTTTTCTACACGTGAATTAACGATGCTATTTACAGTTAGTGGGTCATTCACCGTAATGTAATACATCTGGTTGATCGAACCAGAATTGCCCATAATCCAAGGGAATGCAATCTATCGTAGTTTAAAACTATCCAGTGAATTATTTATTGTGAGTCTTTTATAGTACCTAATTGTGCATACGTAGACAGAGATGGTTTCTGCACTGAGACCTCTGTAGCAAGGTATAATGTATGCACTTAAAAAGTAGTTATATTTATAACCTGATAAATGTGGAAGTATGAATTCCCAAGTATTTATCCAACTGATTTCAACTCCATTCTCTACACAATTGTTTCGGTGGTGCTGCCCAACGGACTCGACAGAGACCAAATGGGGGTAACACACTGCCGTTTTTGTCAAAAATAATGCAACCCCATCATCTGGTTCAGCTCACAATAATGCCTCCTCTCCAACTTGTAATTGAACTCCACGCGTAGCCAAACTGAAAATCCAACATCTGCAGTGGCTGCAGCACAATATGTGTTCTTATCCTCCTCCCTTTCATCCAATTTTCAGCCTCCTTCCTTAAAACGGATACTCTTCAACTCAAGTGTCCGCCGATGCATCCCAACCTCGATTCAAATCGTCGTAGACGTCCTCATCAACGACTTATCAAACCTCAAAGTCCGTCACGAGCAGCCTCCTCGCATCAATCACTTTCAAAACCAAGCATTTGCGGAATGCCGCTTTTCCTCACATCGTCACTTTGATGTCCGATGCGTTTCGACACTCGATATGTGATGCCCGTCAACATTCAAGATCCAACGCTCCTCCATCAGCCCCCCTCTTGCCTCTTCTCACATGGATGAACGATACGGTCCCATACGATACAACGGATGTGCATGTCTTGACGTATTATTCCACAAAAGTACACCCAGCAGCAACCGATATTTGTTTACCCACAGCGAAAAGCTTGGGCCACTCCAGGTTAGGAAACTACTGCACACTACGGACAAGACTCACTTTTTTGGAATGTTTTAACGTGGCGTTCAGCATTGATGGAGGAGGCTAACCGGGCCATCTTATCATATCAGCAGAGGTTTGCGGAATGATGCAAAGTCACGTTTTAGTTCAAACATCCTCTTATTTCCAACAGCCACCGTCAAAGTTTCCGGATTTGTCTCGATTAGAATACACTTTCATCCTGGTTGCTTAGCTTCCACCGTTTTAACCTCATAAATTACCATCTTCTTATGATGTGGAACCATTCCACCGTTTAACCTCATAAATTACCACGTTCTCATGATCTGCGGAACCAACGGGGAGCTATCTTTGTCACTTGGCGATAGCTTAACCATACTTGTAGGCTACATCCACGTAATAAGTATCACGTTTCTCTTATAAGTCAGGAATAATAAAAATGGAATCTTCTCCGGAACATTCTCAGATCGCTGCGCCAACCGTTAAACCCAGCTTGCCGATCCCCTTATACAAGCGTCTAACCCCGTACAATGGAACAATATTAGTTAGGTATGGGGGATTCTCTATTAAGCGTCGAATGCCGATGCAAGGCGGCTTTGACGATCTGCATGACGTTTCTGTAAAGGAGCCGTTGCAGCGAATCGATTTAGTTGTGATATGTTGGGAGAAGCATACCCCATCCGTGGGCGCGATCGCCGGCATTTTAAATCGTCGCCGATCACCCGCTCAGACTGATTATCACAATAACCTCGCATTCACCTGCATGCCTCATGCGAATCACGCTAGTTTCTAAAACTCTATATAATCTACTGGCGATGAATGATAAACGCAACTTTGCATCGGGTGCTCATATGGCGCTTTGTAATGTGGCCTTATCTGCCATATTTCACATATCACCGCCAAGACCATATAATATCGTAATTATTCCACCCAACTCGGCTCCGTCTCAGTATGGGGTTTTCCCGGTGATGCATTTTCAGGGCAGTGCTTAGGGTCCCTTCTTGAAGAGGAACCTTGCTAATATTATTAAACCTCACCAGTCACAACCTCAAAACTTAAAACCCCTTTGCAGCCGCCACCGACAAACAAGGCTCGAGAATCCGATTCCGCACCGTACCTTTTTGCCGTTAGCAGCCGATGATTACCTTTATCCAGGATTATATTGGACAGGTGTGCAGTGTCACAGTGTGATATTTCTTCTCGGTAGAAAATTACAGTCGGAGTGTGTTTCTACCATCCGAACCCTGTCCAAACCTTTCATGCTTTAGAGCGCACGGTGAGGATCGCCCTGTCGTCGTCCCCCAAAAATGTCAATTGTCTCCACCAGCCCCTTAAGAATCAAATGCGTCCTCCACTCCGACCTCATTTACTAATTGCTATATTTACCCAGCTGGTGTTGTCGGTCCTCATTCCCCGTGCCTCTTCCTTCCTCTTTTGTGAAAAATGTCCTTGTTTAAAAAGAGCTTAACTGCGCACCTTGACGTTTCAACATTTTACTGGTCACCTCAACTAGCATCCGAGCCTGGCGTCTTCTCGAGACGTCGTCGATACCCTTTCAAAAACCCTTGCGTCTTATCCCTTTTTCCGTAGCTGCAAGGCTCTATCTCGGAAAACACGCTTAACAAAAAGTCGAAGCTTCAACTTCCAAGTCGCATTCATTAAACCAACGTCGGAAAACAATCAACGCCCGACAGCCATGTCCTTCTTTAACAATGCCGCATCAACTCTGATTTCCACAGAATCGGATGATAGCACCCGCTCCAAAGACTTTATCATCCCGTCTCTCGTCTTCCCACTTACACCCAGCTTCTCATCTCCACAAGTCCCCATGATGTCGTCTACTCAACTTATCGATTCATATCCGCATGCCCAACGGCAACCAACGGATATGATCTTTCGTCATAATTACCTACCCGCTACATCGGCAGCTGGCCCACTTTGGATGTCCCCTTGGAAGAGGCACGGCAGATGACCAATGTTGGATCGTCGAGCTGGTCTCATCCGCGAAGCAACAGGTATGAGTGGTACCTTTCTCTTATTTAGATGATTATCAGTATGGCATAGCGCATGCGCACTTAGCTGTGGTGACGTTGAGCATCTCCCCATCCCTCTTCTTTGGACTGTATTTACAAAAACCTCTGCTAATTAATCTCACCCATATTAAACCACTCACAGCGCGTCCAGCAGCAACGGCTACATCTCTGAGCTTTCGTTGATCCGCGACATCTCCATCCACGACTCTCTTCCTTCGTCTCCCAAACCACAGCGCATTGACGTACCTCCGCCGTTCCTCACCTCAAGCTTCCCCTCAATGTCGCCCATGACCCTTGTGCAACCGTCGTACCCCAACCCCTCCTCCTCAGATGCTCAACAACACCTTTCGCAGGACGATGTCCTCTCGTTCCTCTTTGATGATAACATCACCATCCCCTCGCCGTCATTCTCTTCCTCCACGGATGACTCGTTCCTTTGGAGTACTTCCCCGTCAGCAACGACATGGCTATAGGGGGTGATAGCCAGCCTCTCTTGAGTGGTGTCTCTGAGCAAGTCAGGGTTACGGATGCATCCTTCCATCGTGCCTTTGCCGAGTTCGCCGCAACCATCTCTAATCCTCAGTCAGTATCTCTGACCCCCGTTTCCATGCCCTCTTCAACCTTCCAACCTCCTATTCCTCACCCCAATCTTTCTTCGCCACCTTACCCCTCTCATCAACGTTACCCCAGCCTCCCTCTCCTCCCTCTCCTCCTCTCAAGATCTCGTCATCCACCCTCAATCCACCACCACCACCCTCCACACTCAACTCCTTCACTTGGCGGAACCAAGACTTTACCAACAACACACTCACCTCTCTCCTTAACACCCCAACAATCCCTCCATCTCCACACCGCCATCGCGCCTTCTCCATCGCGTCCTGCGCATCTTCTGATTTCCTCTGGGATCAACTCCGTGCAAAGCTCCTCAGCCGTCCATCCACCGACTTGGCAGAGGATGTGAGCGTGGCAGCGTCTGCAGGGTTGACTGATCCATTTGGGGAGGTCGTTGAGATGAATTCGGCAAGAGCGCGATTGGTGGTACCATCCAACAGAGCGAAACGCCAACGCGCCGTCACGTTTCCCGGGATGCATACTGGGGTAGGGAGTTTTGGAGTGAGAGGAGATGTGGAGTTTCAACCCAGGACTGTGTTTCCTAGTGTGAGTGGGAATGAAGTGGGTGGAGAAGTTGGGAAGACTGAGGGGGTGAAGCTGGGAAGGAAGGGGTCGTTGAGCATAAATGGAGGAGAGGCACCACTGGGAAAAAAAGGATCGTTGAGCTTGAAGGGAGGAGAGACGGCAATGTCAGCTATTTCGCCCTCCACGCCTCAGACAAGCGCGATGGAATTATCCGACGCTCAGCATCTTCTTGAACGACTTCAAGGTGAAGTCTTTGCCAGCTTTGACGAGGTCATGCAGTCTACCATGTTGGGTTGCTCACCGTCTCGTTGGTCCACGCATATGGATACGGACATTTTGTCGTCTCCCCTGATGGTGACTTCCAGGCGCGACGAGGATGTTACAGGGCAATCGTCGCCTGCGCGTCATTCTCGACAGCATTCATTCTCTTCGAGCTTGGGAAGTGATTTGATGAGTTCCGTTGATGGGTGTGATGATGATGATCGTGAAAAAAAGAGGGTGGAGGTTAAAAAACAGGGTAAGAGGAGGAATAGGAGGAACAGGGGTGGCAAGGCTGATGATGATCTGGTGGATGGGAGGAGAGGGAGGCGCGGGGAGGACGGTATGTTCTATTGTCAAGCGGATGGGTGTGATAAGGCTTTTTCGAGAAAGTTCAATCTTAAGGTATAAGCCCTTTCATGTGTTTATCTTTCTCCACTTTATATATTATATTATCCTTGATGATATCATACCTTCGCTTCCTCACCCCATCTCCTCATTTTCTTCCTGACCTACGTTCTTATTGCTCTTGTACCCTTCATCTATCTGACAATCTTTTTTTCTGAAACAGACCCACATGAGCATTCATAACCCTTCTCGTCCACGTCCCTTCCAATGCTCATACCCTGACTGCACCAAGTCCTTCACGCGCAGCCATGACCTAGACCGTCATGGTGTAGTGCACGCAGAAGACAAGATGCATCGATGTGATGTCTGTTTGACGTATTTCTCGAGGTCAGATGCTCGAAAGCGTCACAAGGAAATGGGCAAGTGTCGAGGACCTTTTGCAGCAGAGTTTGAGAAGTGATGGATGATATGGCGGTTGTGGAAAGTTTTTTTGATTTGAAAGCCTTTGTTCTATCTTTATTGGTTGCTGTTGTCGTTGATGTTTATTATTTCTTGTCTGTTTATATATTTCATTCTTCTCGTACCTTTTGGTTTTCGTTTGGATTTTTTTTTCTTTTTTTTTTTATTACTTTTTTCGTGATAACCCCCCCTTTTCTCCATTTTTATATCCCCACGTTGATTTGGTGTTAGTTTTCACCTTCATCTTATATCCCAACGTTGCATATTAGGCGTTAGTTTGTTCGCCTTCATCTCTATATCCTCACGATCAAATACGTTTCTCGTAACTTTTTATTATCACAATTCATATCTGGCTTTAACCTTGATTCCCACCCTTGTTTATCATCAGGCATTGGTTTTCCATCTTACCTTCTTTTCACGTCATGCCTTTAACGTGACTTTTTTTCCCCCATACCACAGTTATCTCCGGATGTTTTTTTTATAGTGTGAGTTTTTTGTTGCGTGCCTTGAATGGAGGCCCTTCATTTATTGTATATGTTTCCTTTCCCTTTGTACATATATATCATTTGAAGAGGGGAGTAAGATAACCGAGTGTAGTGATTTCATGTCCAGTCTTTTTTTTTTTTCTTTTATCAAGTAGTTTGCCCCGATGATAGGGCTGGTGGAGTGCTGACCCACTTTGAAATTGTTTTTTCCTCGTTCTTCTTTGATATACGGATACCCTAGTAATGGTTCATACACAAAAGGAAAGCAAATGAATTGATACGGAATGGACTTCAATTTCACGTGACACTTCTATCTAGAATTTCGCTTCTACAGCAATCCAAACGTCCAGGATCAGCATTGTGCTGGTGGCCTCGTCGATTCCTCCACCTATCATCTGCGAGATGAGTTTTTACGTTTTGTTTTGGAAATTAGTGCGATCGATAGGACGATCAGTTTATGAGAAAGCAGCGCAACTGCTGTCATGATCGGCGCCACCAATATACTTCGACGGCCATCCACCTTTATAAGTACCTTAAAGGCGTCCTAGTGTATTTTTGGTACATTCATGTAGTAGTATTATAGCTTACATAGCTTATCCCGTAACGTCTTATAATAACATGCTCAGCCGTGTCAACTCTACATATTGGACTATAAGCGAATATTATAACCAGCACACCAACGGAAACCAAGCGTGTTTCCTTATAGATACTCGGAAGATCCGCATCTTCGCCAACAGTCCTCAAGCTGCACGCCGCCGTCAGTATACGCCGGAATGTATCCTCAACACCCGACTCCATACTACGCTGCCACTGATCCTACTTTGACGTGATTAGATTAATGATACGAGGCTGTGCACGGGTCCATTCTGGAAAAAGACCCACGGTATCCCACCTTTAAATTGGAATAACGTCTCAGCAGCCACCAGTGTGCCAATTTAATAATTTGCCGCAAGTATTTATTTTCAACATTAATTTTACCCAAAGTGGCACCTTTTTCAGTTTCCCTCATAAATCTCATAGCGCGTCATTCCATATTCCTGAATCATCCTGTTGTAATCGTTCTTACTCATGAGACGGTGTGGTGAAGTCGTGTTTGGCGTTTCTGCGGCTGCCCATTTATAATATATAAGAAAAAGTTTCTTTTCAAGCTGCGCATTTGACGTTTTCAGCTTTCTCGGGCCACACTAGTTACTGGGTAGTTATCTCGCCTGGCGTCTACTTTAATGATTTTCAAGTACATTTCTTTGAAAACACATTAAACTGTTGAATTTCATACTCTGCAGCATATATATGAACGCGTGCCTAAATTAAAGCGATCGTCACTTTATACAAACAACAACAGCAGAAGCATAAGCGCCCTCAGCAATGTCTTTCAAGAACACTGGCTCAAATACTTTACCGACAGACTCTGACAATGATAGATTTTCGCCGGATGCCACCAAGCCATCTTCGTCGACATCATCGCGGCCACACATGATGTCATCCACCGAGCTTTTACATATGTTCTTGCATGCTCAACCGCATCCCACTGATACGATTCTTTGTCGTAATTACCTCCTGGCTCAATCGCATGACCCAGCAAGTGTGGAGCAGGCACCTCAGAATACAAGTGTACCGGGCTCCCAAGAGGTGATCTCCACCATGTCCCCATGACGCTTGTGCGACCGTCATTCCCAGAAGACACTTCTGATTACAGTAGTATCTCACCGTCACCGTCATTCTCATCCTCCACCTATGAGTTCCACTTTGGCGAGGTATTCGCAACCAACAACAGGGCTGTCCTGGGTAATTCCCATCCCCCGACCACCATATTTGATATACTTCAGCAACCAAGTGCCTCAGTTGAATCCTTCCGCCAAGCCTTTGCAGGCTACTCTGCCGTCCCAACACCCCTGCCAGTACCCGCTAGGTTGATATCAAATCCTTCTTTGTCCATTCAACCTCTTCACTCCTCTTCCTCCCATCCCTTATCGATCTTGACCACCTTACCCCATATACACCCATCCACTTACTCACCCGTAACATCCATGCAAGACCTCACCCTTGATCCTTCAGCCACCACCTCTACCCCTTCGCCACATATAACATTTGGACCTGACCAAAACTTCAACTCCCCCGTCTTGACTTCTCTCCTAAACCCACCGCCCATCCATCCTTCCAAACACCGCCTCCGCGGTTTCTCCATAGATTCCCATGTATCCTCAGACCTCCTCTGGAACCAATACCGTGCCAAGCTCCTCCGCGCTCCAGCGGCTGATTTGAATGACGATTTGACGCCGGGGTTGAGTGATGCGTTTGGGGACGGTTTGGAAAGGGGTCTGGAGAGAGCACGGCTGGTTACGCCTGGATTGAACTTGGTGAGGCGGCAGCGCACCTTGACATTGCCGATATGTGGGGTGGAGGATTTAGGCACGAGTAATGTTGAAGTTCACATAAGGAGTGGTATGAGGGGAAGTAGTGATGGGGTTGGGAATAACGATAGGGCGATGGTGGGAAGCGAAGGGTTATCAAGCATGAAAGGAGGGAGGGTGACGATGCCGACTATGAGGACCACCGCTATACAAACAAACGCGAAGAGTATAACAACCGATACAACTCTTCCTGAGTGTCATCAAGGCGAGGCTTTCGACAACGTCAATGATGTCATGCAGTCTAATATCTCGGATGACACACCGTCTCGGCGCTGGTCATGGCACGTTTACACCGGTGATGAATCGCCTTCGCCTTTGTCTTCGCCGCACCGCGACGATGTCGCGCAGCCGTCTCCTTCGGTTCACACGCGTCAGCTTTCAACAACGTCTCTGGGAAATAATTTCATGAACGCTTTTGATGGGATGGGGGATAGGCATGATCAGGAGGAAGTGGCGGACTTTGTAAACGGAGAGGGGAAGAGAAGAAGCTGGAGTGGGAACATTTATGATGACGGAGTTGGTGGGAAGAAAGGGAAGTGGGGTGAGAAGGTGTTGTTTTACTGTAAAGTGGATGGGTGTGAAAAGTCGTATTCAAGAAAGGTTGATCTTCAGGTACATATATTTGTACTTTCTTTGTTATTCTCACGTCCTTCATGATATATTTTACCCATATGCACTCATTTATTTATTTCTTACATAAATTGGAGCAACCTTCTCAATTTTTGTTCACTTTGCTCACATCCTTCCTCCGCAGACCCACCTCAGCGTCCATAACGCTTCTCTCTCGCGTCCACACCAATGCTCGTTCCCCGGCTGCGCCAAGTCATTCACGCGAAAGCATGATTTAGAGCGACATGCTGCAGTTCATACAGAAGACAAGATCCATCGATGCGATGTCTGTTTGATGTCTTTCTCAAGATCGGATGCTCGTAAGCGCCATAAAGATATGGGCAAGTGCAAAGGCCCGGTTGCGATGGAGAGGAGGGAGTGAGAAGTAGTCTCACGCTTATATTTGGAAACCTGCGTTTTATTTAAATTTTGGTTATGATCTATCCCTTGCTTCCCTTTCTTGTTTATATGATATGATGTTTTGTTCTCATCGTGCTCTTTTCTTTTATTTTCAAATTTCTTATGTTCTCTAGCTCGTGCCTATATTAAGCCATCCATTTTGGGTGGCAGCCTTTGTTTCCTTTAAGATATCCCATATTGTTTCAGCGGTATTTTCCCGCCTTCATTTTATTTTGTTGCCATACTGTACTATCACTTCGTTTTCATATCGACTTCCTCGCGTTTTGCGTGCGTATTTTTCTTTTTATTGATATGTGTAGGCGTCCTTAGTTTCCCTATATACCGTGTTTATTATTTTTATCTCAGATGAGTGTTTTGAATCGATTTCTCTATTTAATATTGAACGCGTGTCCCCCATATCAAAACATAAAGAGCCATAAAATGTCCATGATAACAGCACATGCAAATAACAGCACCTCATCAACCTTCGCAACGGGAATCCTTGTATCATCCGAAATCCTTCCTTGGCCCTCTCAGGATACCTTCCCTCTCTCGCCCTTTTCACTCTTATTTACCTGAGACCCAAGCGGCAAAGAGTAGTATCATTTACCCAGCCCAGCACGGCTCCGTTTTACCCTTTGAATTTGCACAAAGAAATTAAAGGGTGACCCATCTCCGCAGGTGCAGTTTGTCCGTGCGTTTTTTTCTTAATTGTACCCATGAACTCGGGAAAACATCCCACCTCGGATTTCGTGGTGCTTTTTTGGTGTTGAACCCGTGGGTGTGTTTGTTTGATCAACATGGGTACCTTTTTGTTCATAGCCCAAATTAATCCGCATCTCCACACTCTCTTCTAAGTTGCTCGCACCATGAACATTGGCTGCACACTCCGACTCAAATGCACGGCCACTGCCACAACGCGCAATTCTCATATTGATTGTTAATAGCGAGACTTTGGATGATGTGCAGCTTGTAATGACGATCCTTGATGCCAACATGCAGGGTTATATATTTGGGAAGCTGGGAGGTTCGTTGTGGTTTCCTACACGTTTGAAGAAGCATGTTCCATTCCAATGACTATTTTTTGAATCCCTTTGCTATGGACTGCTGCTTGCATTGTTTTTTGGTTAGAGAACGGCCTTGCAGTGAACATGCCAATTAGCTTTCTTAGTGGGTTAGAACCGCCATCAGATTATGTAAAGCAAGAGCTTCTCAAAGCGTAAATTCGCCCGGATGGCAACGATATTGAAAACTTTGATGAGATAACAAACACTTTGGCTTATACTTGCAAGACGAGAGAGCGTATTGATCTCGGACCAAGTCCATTTCAAAGTCGACACACTGTGGACAACATTGCAACGGGAGTTTTCTTGATGCTGGTACCAATGCATACATCTGAGTGATCCAGTGAATCAGTCGAGAAGTCTTGTATTTGGCTCAATCCCACGATGACATTCCTATATAGCATGAGTTTCCAAAGAGGTAAGGCGATACACTAATTCACTTCAGTTGAAAACAAAAATGTGTGATAAATAGTATATTATGTATTCTATGCCCAATATCATGGATTGGGAAACTTGATTATAACAAAAGGCAAACAAAGGTGCTCTAGAACTTCATGATCGCTCATGCCATATTTCAGACAAGGGATCGAAAACATAAACAAAAAATCTGGGAGGGTTCTTGGTTAAAGGAGGTAGAGATGCATCAACTCGATCAGAGGTGATTTAGCACTTGCCGCTCCTAGCCTCCTTGAGCTCAGGCTGGTCACAGCTAGCACTGAGAAGGAAGCATCCATTTTGATAAGTCACACCATCGGATCCACAGACCTCCTCCACAAGCTGCGTGTTGCATCTAATGCCACATCCAGGCCCATTCCTGGGTTTCTCTTCAGCAGGGCACTCTCCAGCAAAGTTTTCGGTGATGGATGCATCAAAGCAGGAAGCGACAGAGAGGTTGCAAGCGTTGGAGTAGGTCTTTCCATCGGATCCACAGACGGGTTCGTAGACGGCAAGACAGGAGATGGCGGCACAGTCCGAGGTGGGGGCGGTAGGGCATTCACCAGTGAAGGATTGGGTGATGGAAGAGTCGGAGCAGGCGGCAACGCCAAGAGCGCAAGCGTTGGAGTAGGTTTGGCCGTTTGAGCCGCAGACGGGGTCGTAGTTGGCAGGGCAGAAACGGTCACAGGATGCGGGGCCGGTGGGTTGGGGCTTCTTGAAGAGCCCGCCGGGGAGGGGTGAGGCCGTGACGGCGATGGCGAAGAAGGAGGCGATGATGATGGAGATCTGCATAGTTATGGAGGTGTTTGGGGATGAGAGGAGACGGTAGTTTAAAAAGCTTGTTTGAGTGTTGAGGATGAGGGAAGGCAGAGGGCGTGATGGGGTGTTTTTATACCCCACATTTTCATGTTCTTTTTTTTCCACGTTGTCTTTCCACGCAGAATAAGGAACCCTTATCCAAAACACGCATTTTTTTACTCTCACCTCTTAAAGTAGTTATGATTTCTCTTAGGGGCCCTCTATGCGCCTAAAGTCTAAACACGGAAAGAAAAGAGAGAAAAAATAAAGTTTAGAAATGAATACATAGGAGAGTGGGGGTCCCTTAATATTTTAATTTTAAACTTTATTCCCCTTTCTGACATTCATTTTTTTCAGGGTGCCTGTCAGACGTCAAGTTTCAAGTTATCCACCAAAAATTAAAATTGTCCTTTTTGAGACATTGTGTGACGTGGACTTGAACCTTTTCTTCCAGTGCGTCATTGCCTTTGACATTTCGATTTGTGCTCGATCCTCGTTCGATCCTCTGCATTCTTGCTCTGCAATGGCAGTGCTCTGGCGCAGTAAAGGTTTTTGGTTGGTGATGAAACTAGGGACAACTGCTCCCAAAGAGAAAGAAAACAAAAAAAAAACAACTTAAAATAACCCTTCTTTTTCTGTGAAAAGAGTAGGGTTGCAGTTTTTTGACGGCAAGACAGAAAAAAAATAAAAATGAAAATGGAGACAGAGAGTAGGGCTGATACTCCAAAATTGGTTGTGGCCTCATGGCATATGGACCCGTCTTTATAGTTGTCGCGCCTAACTGCATGGCAAGAGGCGACACATGGGAGAAGCATCATTCAACTCGATTTCGCGCGAAAACGTTGGTAATAAGTAACAAGAACAAGACGCAATTGTATGAAAGCACTAGAATATGGGAATCAAGAGGTACTGTTATATTTTTACGCAGTATCAAATTACATGATATATGGAAACAGATGAGGAATATAAAATAATGGAAGCAGCCTTTCAACGTGGGGGTTCCAAGCAAAACATGATCGCGTCATGGATCAAAATCAACAAAAAAAGAAAGTGGGCTTAAATTAACACTGTCCAACGCGCTTCATGGTGACAGAAGCGTTCTTGCAGGTAGCAATGGAGAGGAAGCAGAGTTGGAGTAGGTCTGACCATCCGTTCCACAGACGGGGTCGTACTGGGTGATGCAGCGCATGGCATCGCACTTGGAGGGGGTGGGGGTGGCAGTGACGACCTTGGTGGTGGCCTTGACCCTGGTGCTGGTGACGGGGCGGCATGAACCAGTGTAAGCGGACTTGACGGAGGCGTTCTTGCAGGCAGCGATGGAGAGGAAGCAAGAGTTGGAGTAGGTTGACCGTCGGATCCACAGACAGGGGCGAATTGGGTGATGCAGCGGATGGCGTCGCACTTGGAGGGGGTGGGCTCGACAACGGCCTTGCATTCACCAGTGTGGAGGGTCTTCACGGAGGCGTTCTTGCAGCGGCGATGGAAGGAAGCATGAGTTGGAGTAGGTCTGACCGTCGGATCCACAGACGGGGTCGTACTGGGTGATGCAGCGGATGGCGTCGCACTTGGAGGGGGTAGGCTCGACGGCGTTGGTCTTGCATTCGCCGGTGAAAGACTGGGTGATGGAGGAGTCGGTGCAGGCGGCGACGGAGAGTCACAGGCGTTGGAGTAGGTCTTGCCGTTGGAGCCGCAGACGGGGTCGTAGATCTGGATGCAGGCCTTCTCGCAAACGACGGGCTTGGTGGGGCACTCGCCGGAGAAGGATTGGGTCAAGGACGCGGTCTTGCACTGAGCGATGGAGAACATGCAGGGGTTGGAGTAGGTCTTTCCATCAGATCCACAGACGGGCTTGTACTCGCGGGTGCAGGACTTTTCGCAGGTGACGGCTGGAGGCTTCAGGAAGCATTAAGAGAGTCTGCATTGAGCGATGGACATGCGGGAGTGTCTTTCGTCATCCCAGACCTGTATGCGGGTGCAGGACTTTTCGCAGGTACAGGCTTGAAGAGCATTCACCAGAGAAGGACTGAGCGAGGGAAGGGGTCTTGCACTGAGCGATGGAGAACACGCAGGGGTTGGAGTAGGTCTTTCCGTCAGATCCACAGACAGGCCTGTACTCACGGGTGCAGGACTTTTCGCAAGTGACGGGCTTGGAAGGACATTCACCGGTGAAGGATTGAGCGAGGGAGGGGGTCTTGCACTGAGCGATGGAGAACATGCAGGGGTTGGAGTAGGTCTTTCCATCAGATCCACAGACGGGCCTGTACTCGCGGGTGCAGGACTTTTCGCAGGAACGGCTTGGAAGAGCATTCACCAGAGAAGGACTGAGCGAGGGAGGGGTCTTGCACTGAGCGATGGAGAACACGCAGGGGTTGGAGTAGGTCTTGCCATCGGAACCGCAGACGGGGTTGTACTCACGGGTGCATCCCTTGTCGCAAGAAACGGCTTGGAGGCACACTCTCCAGAGAAGGAAAGAGCGAGGGAAGGGGTGTTGCATTTAGCGATGGAGAAGACGCAGTCGTTGGAGTAGGTCTTGCCGTCGGAGCCACAGACGGGTTGGTAGATCTTGGTGCAGGCCTTGTCGCAGGAGGGGTTGGTGGCGGCAGCGACGAGGGTGGTGGCAACCACGAGGGCAGAGGTGAGAGTAGTAAAGAGGTGCATTGTTGGTTGTATGAAATGAGGTTGGGATGATGAGAGGCAATGAGATGGGGGATGTGCTGCCTTTTTATGCTATATCTGTACGTGATCACAATGGCAAGACGATTTGATGAAGAGAATCACGATATATTCAAAGGCGTTGCAGCCTTCCCCACAAACCTGACAGTTTGTCTTTCTTAGTGCTTATGTGTATATTATTTATTTATTGCATAAAGTCGAGGTACATCGTAAATCAATTCGGTGGGCGCATTCTTTTCTTACGCCTTTTCCAATGTGTCGTGTTTTTCAAGCTCATCAATTAAGCCGTAACAACTTACAAGGGTTCGTGGGTGGCTAGAGTTGGTCCCTTTAACAAAGTGGGTCGCGTTATTCGGTGTGTTTTGTCCTGTCTTTTTTATCGACTTTTCATTCTGTTTTTAAAGACCCTGTTTTATTTTCCGGAATAACAAAACCCCCAAAATCATTTTAAATTGCATAAAGAAGACTGACGTCTGTGTTTTTTCAGTAACTTTGTTATTTTCGTAAAATATTTTAATTAGCGACTTGTGGGCAGGGCATTATACGAGGGGTTTCTTTGCGGGTGTTTTTTCACGTTTTTTTCTCGCCTCTTTAAGCGTTTTCATTGTTTTTTTTAGGGGTTTTATTTTCATTATTTATTCATTCGTCTTTTTAGGGTTGGATTAAAGAAATTGTCAACATTGTTGAACTGACAATTCAAGATGTTGAGGCGGGTCGTGAACTTGACAAGGTCCCTCAAAACCCCCAGTTCCTGTCTTTTTTAAAGTAAAAAAAAACGGGTGCTTGTAATAAATATAAAAAGAAATAAAGTTTTGAACTAAAAACCCTATAAACAAGCCAATCCACCAACCCCCCAAAAAAAAAAAAACAGGGGCCAAGGGCAGGAAAACATAAAAAATACACCAAGAAAGGGGCTATTACAGTACGGGCGTCCTTTAGACTCATTGTTATTAGACAGTTGGGCGCATGATGGTTGACCATATGCGCCCCTAGGCCACCCTTCCCCTTCACCGCCAAAGACCGATGTCATCTTGATCCAATATGACCTTACTAGGGTCGTACCCGCGCTTCGCTGCGGGGTTTTTGTTTTATTTTTCAAATATGCTAAATTATGTTTGCAAGATTTCTTTATATACAATGTTTTTGGTCTTTGTCGTTTCGTTTTCGTCCAGTAACAATACTTTGACGTTTTCTTTTCGGGTGGCTCTTGATAAGGCAACATATAGTTGTCCATGAGTGAAAACGGGTTGGGGTAAGTAAATGCCGACGATAGGAACAGTTTGACCTTGCGCTTTGTTGATGGTGAGTGCATATGCTAATTTCAAAGGAAATTGTTTTCGTCGGAGTAAAAAAGGTAAGCCAGAGGAGGAAGATGACGACATTGGGATACGTGGAATGAAAACACGTTTTCCGCGTCGAGGACCCATAGTTATTTCGGCTTCAATCACGTTACGGTGAAATTGAATACAAATCAATCGCGAACCATTGCATAATCCAGACGGTGGGTCAAGATTTCTCAAAAGTATGACGGGACAGAATTTTTTTACGCGGAGTCGGTGTGGGGGTAATCCTGATATTTCCAGTGAGTTTAGAAATTCTGGTTGATATAAACCGTGGGAGTCTTCTGGTACTGAATCAAAACTGGTGTAGATTTTTTCATCACCAGGTATTAACTCTATAACCATATTGTTAAGATGGTCGACGTGGTCATTTCGCGTTGCCAGGAGCGCTCGCTCGGAAGCCCACGTGATGTTTCGATAGTTTTCAACCAGATTAGGAAATACAAAAGTTATTAATTCTTGTTCCTTCGTAGTAAGATTCGATTCTGTGGCAGAGATGACCATCGATTGCGGAAGAGTGATGTTTCCGTCGTCATCGGTTTCTTCTTCGCCATTTCCAATTTGTAACAACCATTCTCGAAATTCTTCATCATTTGCCGCCCTCATATTTTGACGAAGATGAATTATATGGGCGAAACTCCAAACATAAGATCGAGAAAGGGAGCTGCTGACAATTTGCTCTCTTGAGCCTTTAGGTATCACTGCGAGTATTTGTCGGTAATCTCCACAAAAAACCATAACTTTTCCGCCGAAGGGTAAGTGCGAATCGCCCAAATCTCGAAACGTTCGTTCGACTGTTTCAAAAACATGACGATGCATCATGGGAGCTTCATCCCAAATAATGAGTTTAGCTTGTCGAAAGAGTTCTGCAGCAGCACTTTTTTTGGTGATGTTGCAAGTTGTTGATGCCGAGCAATCCAATGGTATTTTGAAACGGGAGTGGGCGGTACGTCCTCCAATCATGTTTATAGCGGCAATCCCTGATGAAGCTGTTGCTAATGCAATATGACCTTGAACTCGAAGGCTAGCAAGTAAGCAACAACAAAAGAAAGTGTTTCCGGAACCTCCAGGACCATCTATAAAGAATACCCCTCCTTCATTTGTGCCGATTTTACACAAAATTAACTCGAAAGCTTCTTTTTGTTCGTCATTGAAGAGGTTTTGTGCTGAGAGATGTTGTTCCGGTACATCTAGACTGATTTCTTCCCGAACTATTGTTGGCATTGTGGAGGGATCATTAATGCCGTCAATAATGGGAAGGTCAAAATTCTCGATTCTCTGCTGATGTTGCTGAAGAATTCCGTGTAAGTGATGAAGGGCAGCCTGGATTCGGAGGTGGTCAGTGGTAAGACCTTGAAGGTAGAAATCTTCCGTCATTGATCTCCAGTGAGTTTCCCAAAGGTCTCTCACAGAGATGGGTTCACAGAAGATCAACAGAATAGCAAATAACTGACGCAACGCATAAGGTGATCGAAATGTTACCGCTTCGGTCATACAGTCGTAAATGTGGGAATCAGCTTCCAAAAGACCATGTAATTGAGCAGCTGCTTTGAAGGACGGCTGGAGAATACTGTTCACAGTCCTTAGAGATTCAAAACTTGTAGCTCCTCGCACGTGCAATAAGAGCAATCGAAGGAAATATCGCTCTCCTTCTGAGGGATGGACTGTGTAAGGACGTCCAATAGCATAACCTTGTCGTCGTGGCTCCCATCTTCTTTGAGTGCTATGCCAGACATAATGCTCAGGTATTTCTGGGTACGTGAATACTCTAGCGTTCGCGTCTTGGATGTTAAGAACGAAATACTCCGACAACATTGTCTTTTGTGTTCTTTCATCATTTGCGATATCCTCAAGATTTGCAGATTCTCTGTAGACGACAAATTGTGCGTTCGGTAAATGTACCTGAAGGCGGTAAACCGCAGGATGTATTTCACCCAATGAGAATCCGAAAATTCGCCAACAGGCTTCGGGGGCAGCTACCCATCGAGCATCTAAGTATTGTTTAATTTCGTCTCTTGATTCTGAATTCGGTGTCCCAAGTTCTACGGCGGGCGCAATCGTGACCTTTAGTCATATTAGTGTGAATGAAGGCATTGGACAAACCTTTCATAATATATTATAAAGATACTTGACGGCTTTTACGCTGCTGCATATCTCCACATTTACGTGGCAGTTGTATTTCAAGCATAAATACGGATTAAAAGGCACGATCCATCGATTATCCAAAGAAACCCCACGTTTGAGTATGCTTCTTCCATCATTACGTCTTCGATATAGAGGATATGAATCTTCTCCGTGTATCGTCGATTCCAAAAATTCGCGTGGATATCGTTTTGAGCATTTTCCATTCACCATACATGGACTGTTTGGATTCAATGCTCCACAAGGACCATGCACCATATTTTGTGATATGACTTCGAAAAGCCGCGGTTCTTGTTGGGAATCCGGAAATTCTGCACGTACCACGGAGTCATAATCCTCTGCGGTATTAAAACGATAGCGAGGATCCAGTATCACCAACACATGAATGTGAGGTAGTCCACGTTTTTGGAATTCCACAGCTTGTGCAAATCCTATCACATCACCGAATATTTTGCGTTCGTAAAGATCTTTTCGAAGTTCTTTGATTTTTTCCGTTGAAGACACGGGCGACGATATCTGGTCGATCTTGAACTGTTTGATTTGGTAGGAGTTCCCGACGTAGTTCCCTCCATTCGGGATTACAGGTCATAGTAATGAATAGAGACGGTTTGCCAAATCGAGTGACCAACTTCATAGCATCCTGATATCGCTGATGCATATATCGCGCCCCCCCGATGAATGATGACGGTAAGATCATCCTTCCAACATTTCCAGCATCGGTCTCTCCACTCATTACGGCATCCTGAACTCCACTATACAAATCCGCACGAATCGTCGATTGTTCACGACGCAGAAAATTTATCGTTCCGCTTCTATCTTCACGTAATTGTCTACAACATACTGCTGAAGCAACCGGCCTGCTCGTAATAGTAGAGACGTGTCTTCATGTCGTAGTTGCAATTTGTAACAATAATAACTACAGCTTGTGATCTTCCTGTTTGAACGATCCTTTTACATTTGGAGACCAGCCTTGTTCACCGTAAGGAAATAGAAGGGTATATTGCATTGGATCGTATGAGCTTGCAATATCTGATATACGCTGAAGAGGTCCGCTGGTAGGACGAATAATGATATCTCTTGTTTGACCTTGATCCAAATTATTACCTATGTAATGTGTTATAATTCAAATGTAAATGGCTGTCCACCTTCTATCCAAACAGCAGCCACTTGAGAGGCTGTTGGTCGATTATAGCGTCTTTGGTCTAAACCAGGCACATTGGTATGGAGAATCAAAGAATACTCTTGCATGCGAGACGATCGAGCAATATGTTCAAAAACGTGAATATACGGATTAATCGTTCCCAAAGTATCGCGTATTTGACTAACAATATTTCGATCCAAAACCGGGAGTATGGATAGTCGATTTTCCACTTCATGCTCCGTATCATAAAAATACAGTTGCAGAAATTGAGGACGTTGATCGGGTCCCGGCAAGAAAGATCCAATTTGGTGATAGATGGAGCCATGAACTCGAAAAGTGTAAACGCCATTTCGACCATTAGCCAAATCCGTATCAAGTGACACACCCATAGAGGTAAACGCAAAAATAGCATTGTATCCTCTGATGTTTTGTAGAAAATCGGCATTATGTGAAAATAAACTGAGGAATTGGGTCGGAGGAGGCGTATAAGAAAGAGATATTTTCCCGTTGTTACAACACAAAGACGCAGGTTCCCAAGGAAATCGGCGAGCATGACAAAACTGACACATCACAGAGGTAGGAAGAACGTGTTCTGAACCGACGAATTCTCCCAGAAATAGCGACCAACTTGGTTCCCTCCTCCTCCACGTCTTAACCTATTTCTTTGCCCTCCACGGTTCTCCGTATTATGTTGTATGGTCGCTCTTTGAAGTAATCGATGACGTCGTCGACGCTGAGCTTCTGTATTGGCAGCTTGTCTATACTTGTTAAATAAAGTGGCAACATGAAGAACATACCGTCTATTTCTCTCCCTCCCCGCTTGTGGTTGTTCCGAAGAAACATCAGTAACCCTGAATAAATATTAGCCAATTCCAAAACGAAAACCGACATTTCATCCCTCCCGGGCTCCCCATCCAATAAAGTCTCTTGATTTTGTCCTTCCACTGTAGCTGACATCCTCTCGGTAAGAGCGCTCTCACGTAAGCGACGGCGTCGACGACGCTGAGCTTCGGTGTTGGCCATTCGTCTACAATCCATGAGAAAGTGCCACCATCAAAAACATACCGTCTATTGACGTCCGTTGATGCAGTTTGCTGATGTCGTCTCTCTCCCGTACCGTGTTGAAGATGCCGAGACTCCGTTTCAGTAATAACCCCACTTTGATTGTTAATGAAGCATCAAGTCCAAACGCGCACCTGTCAACGTCCATAACTGCGGGGAGGAGTAGTGTCAGGAAATTTGAAATCACAAACGCAGTAAACCTCCATCGAAAATGTATATGGAAGCACGTGCCGACTTCCAATGGAAATGTTTTGCAAAATCCGCACCAATGAAAAGCGCAAAAGAAGGGGGAAAGTCACGGATGAATGACGGGAAGTCACGGATGACAACGCTCGGAGCCAATGGAAACACGCCGTGATGACAGGGCGGAGCCAATGGAAACGCCCCGTGATGACGGGAACACGGGAACCCGTATTTATTAATATAGATTACCAGCGTTAGACGCCGTAAAAAAAAACACACCAGAAAAAACAGAGTTAAGGATAATCGAAAGTTCCTAACAATAAATAAGCTTTGGGGGGAACAAACACTTTGAACCAAGAAATCAAGCCCAACAAGGCAATCCAGCTAAAGCCCCTTCAGCGGCGCAATCGACGTGACAATGAAATGCGCGCGTTCTACCGTAAACACGAGGGTTTAAGCTTTCGGCTATAAAATCCCCGACCCTCCCCCTCTCTCCATTTCCACACATTCAAACAACACTCCTCATCTTCTTCAACTCTCCTCATTCTCAAATATGGTCTCTAAACTCTTCATCATCCTTGCTGCCGCCAGCCTCGTCGCCAGCTCCCCAGTCCCCGGTTTCCCCAAATCCTGCGACAAGGGCTGCTCCCGTGAATACAACCCCGTCTGCGGATCTGACGGAAAGACCTACTCCAACCCTTGCATGTTCTCCATTGCTCAGTGCAAAACCCCCTCCCTCGCTCAATCCTTCTCTGGAGAGTGTCCTGCCAAGCCTGATTCTTGCGACAAGGGCTGCACCCGTGAGTACAACCCCGTCTGCGGTTCCGACGGAGTTACCTATTCCAACCCTTGCGAGTTCTCCATCGCCCAATGCAAGACCCCTTCCCTTGCTCAATCCTTCTCTGGAGAGTGTGCCGCCGCGACTGATTCTTGCGACAAGGGCTGCACCCGTGAGTACAACCCCGTCTGCGGTTCCGACGGAGTTACCTACTCCAACCCTTGCGAGTTCTCCATCGCCCAATGCAAGACCCCCTCCCTCGCTCAATCCTTCACCGGTGAATGCACCCCCGCCGTTTGCGAAAAGGCCTGTCTCGCCATCTACGACCCCGTCTGCGGTTCCAACGGCAAGACCTACGCCAACGAATGTGAGCTCTCCATCGCCGCCTGCACCGACTCCTCCATCACCCAATCCTTCACCGGTGAATGCCCCGCCGAATCCTGCGACTCCATGACCTGTCTCGCGGTCTACGACCCCGTCTGCGGTTCCAACGGCGAAACCTACTCCAACGCCTGCCAGCTCTCCATCGCCACCTGCAAGGACGCGTCGATCGTTGAGTCGTTTGTCGGTGAATGCCCCACCCACAATGACAAGTGTGATGCGATTGCTTGCCCCATGATCTACAACCCTGTTTGCGGAAGCGATGGCGTGACTTATGCTAATGAGTGTGTGTTGTCGGTGGCGGCTTGCAAGAGTGAGGATGTGAAGGCTGCGCATGAGGGAGAGTGTACTTTGCCTACCACTACTGCTGCTGCGCCCGTTGCGGCGGCTACCTCTGCTTAAGTGATTTTTTTGCATCTTGTTGGATATTTGTTGCAGATAGGAACCCAGTTTTGTTTGTTGGAGCTTCCATGTTACTCCTTTGAATCCCCTCATGTACTTTGACATGATTGAATATATATCGGTCTGACTCATAACTTTGACTTTTACTCGATTGCCTTTACCCAGTTGGCCACCTTCTCTAACATTCATCAGCAATTCGTCTTAGCTTAATTCTAATAACAGCTTTATTCTAATACACCTTCATTCTAGTTAAATACATATTGCCGAGATTTTCAAATGCAGAGTGACATTGACAGTTAAACGTGAGATCTGCTATACTGTGTGCGAATCGCTACTTTTTCTTCATTAATTTCTTAACAAAAGGTTTAAATGCGAAGAGTAAACAATAAAAACCAGGAATATAGTGTAAATAAGAAACAGTCATTACTGTTTGATATATTGATCATGGTCGAAATATTAAACACCTTTGCGGTGCACTGACCGAATACATTATGAGGAAACAAAATACGACACATTAAAAACATGAGGAAAAAGGGGAGGTATGATATATAAACCCCAAAACAAATAAAATAGACGAGACATGGAAGCGCCTTTGTAAGGGTTCCGTTAACAAAACAATCAAAAACAAGGGGGGATGGAGTGGTATCTAACATTTCCCAACCCTCGCCATCTTAATCTTCTCATTCTTGCACTGCGCAATCGTCAAAAAACAAGCGTTCGAGTAAGTCTTTCCATCGGATCCACACACCTGCTTCACCTCTGTGGTGCATCTCATGGCATCACAGTTGGAAGCAGGGGGTGCGCATTTCCCGGCATGGAGGGATTTGATGGAGGGGGTTTTGCAGGATGCGATGGTGAGGAAGCATGCGTTGGAGTAGGTGATGCCGTCGGAACCGCAGATGGGGTCGAAGTTGGTCATGCAGCGCATGGCGTCGCAGTTGGAGGGTTTGGGTTCAGGGGTTGCTTTGACGCATTCTCCGGCGTGGAGGGATTTGATGGAGGGGGTTTTGCAGGATGCGATGGTGAGGAAGCATGCGTTGGAGTAGGTGATGCCGTCAGATCCGCAGACGGGTTCATAGTTGGTCATGCAGCGCATGGCGTCGCAGTTGGAAGGCTTAGGCTCGGTTGCGGGTTTGACACACTCTCCAGCGTGCATGGTTTTAACTGAAACATTCTTGCATGAAGCGATGGTGAGGAAGCAGGCGTTGGAGTAGGTGATGCCGTCGGAACCGCAGATGGGGTCGTAGTTGGTCATGCAGCGCATGGCGTCGCAGTTGGAGGGTTTGGGTTCAGGGGTGGCTTTGACGCATTCTCCGGCATGGAGGGATTTGATGGAGGGGGTTTTGCAGGATGCGATGGTGAGGAAGCAGGCGTTGGAGTAGGTGATGCCGTCAGATCCGCAGACGGGTTCGTAGTTGGTCATGCAGCGCATGGCGTCGCAGTTGGAGGGCTTGGGTTCAGGGGTGGATTTGACGCATTCTCCGGCATGCATGGTTTTAACGGAAACATTCTTGCATGAAGCGATGGTGAGGAAACATGCGTTGGAGTAGGTGATGCCGTCGGAACCGCAGACGGGTTCATAGTTGGTCATGCAACGGATGGCATCGCAGTTTGATGAAGGGGTAGGGGGTTGGGCCCCGGGAATAGGTGAGGCGGAGATGAGGAGGGTGCTGGTAGCGAGAATGGTGATGAGGTTTGTGAAGAGCATAGTTTATTGTTGTTAAATGAGTGGTATTGAAGGTTTGAAGAGATGAGGATGCTGTGAATGGAGAGGAAGAGAGGGGATGATGGATGCTTTTTATGTGTCGACAGAAAGGTTTGAGGGTTGGAACTTGCAAAAAGAGTTAACACGACACATGATGTTTGATGATGGGTGATGAAGGTTATTCGGTGGGCGAAAGAAGGGGTGCAAAACAGGCGCAGCAGTTGAGTATGGTAGGATGAGGGTAATCGGAGTCATCTTATGTGGATCTGAGTTATGTCGAGTCCGTTAATATTTGATGTACATTGGGCGTCATCATGGCTAAGTAGAGAGGGATCGAAAATCATTCAGTAAATGTTGTTTTGAGTTTTTTACACTCTGAATGTGTCAGCAAAGTTGCGTAAACACGACACACCGTCAAGCATAGGCTCACAGCACTGCCAACAAGCACGTCTCATTTTGCACTAGGGTTTGCGTCAAGTGGGTCATGGTGGGTCGAAGCAGGGATCGAAGGAGTTCTGAGCTATCGGGATGTGCGGGGACATGTCAGTGGAATTGCCCAAAAAGAGTTTGATTGGTAGTACAAATCCATGTTTGGTGTAATGTACGACAATAGGGTTATTGTATTCTTTCCTTTTTGGATCAGCCCCTTTAGGGTTCTTGACGTCAAGCCGCAGTCTGACCCTTAATTTTCCTTTCTTTTTTTAGACTTTCTTATCCAACAACGTCTTTATTGCGCTGCCTCTCAACCACGGCTATATAAACAAGGCATCATTCCCACCTTCACTTTCCTTCATTCCTAAACTGCTTTTTACTGCCTCATCTAAACCTACTTTCAAAACCATCCCTCATCTCTTCTCTCAAATCACAATGATGTCCATCAACGTCCTCATCTCTGCTCTCCTTGTCTCCGCCTCCATCGTCTCTGCGGCACCTGTTCCCGGTGCCAAGCCCGTCAAGTCCACCACCGTCCTCACAACCACCTCTGCCCCTGCTCCCACCTCCACCGCTGTCGTCGACCCCTGCGAGAATGTCGGCTACGCTCCCGTCTGTGTCAACCAGATCACCTTCTACAACAAGTGCTACTTCACCGAGGCTCAAAAGGACAACGAGGAGCTTCGTGTCCCCGGCCTTACCATCCTCAACGAGCCCTGCAACACTTGGATCCCCTCTGCCCCTGAGCCCGAGCCCGTCGAAGACCCCTTGTGTGGATGTTGGTTACGCTCCCGTCTGTGTCAACCAAATCACCTTCTACAACAAGTGCTACTTCACTGAGGCTCAAAAGGACAACGAGGAGCTCCGCGTCCCTGGTCTCACCATCCTCAACGAGCCCTGCAACACCTGGATCCCCTCTGCCGCCGATTCCGCTGCTTCTGACTCTGCCGTTGTCGAGCCTTCCGAGCCCATCAACCACGAGGACCCCTGCAGGGACATTGGCTACGCTCCCATCTGTGTCAACCAGGGTACCTTCTACAACAGGTGTTACTTTGAGGAGGCCCAAAAGACCAGCGAGGAGCTCCGTGATGTTGAGAATCTCGTCATTGAGGAGGATGCTTGCAACACTTGGATTCCCTCTAACCCTTAAAACTCTCCCCTCGATGCCCAACTGATTCCCCCCATGCCTCTGTTGGCTTATTGTTTGCCCTCATCTTGATATTTATACCACTGTCTCTTTTTATTTGGTACCGCGCAATGGACCATGATACTCGTTGATATTCCTCATTTCTTTTACTTTTTTGGTACCCGTGCTGGACCAGGTCGTGATAATATATACTGCTTTTATGATAACAATTAATTCTGCAATACCGTTGTTCGTCACATATTATTTCATAATGGTCCGTTTTCGTTTACAGTCAAGCGCTGCTTTGTGAACATTGCAGTATAGTTTTCCAACTCTGTTACTGACTATTCTCTGACAGAAATAGAACAGCCCCAGTTACGTGATGGATGAGCCAATGAAATGAATTATCACAGACCAATGAGTGATTGCTATTAATCATATTGACCAATGGTATGGCGTTGTATCGACCAATCATTATGCTTGAAATCATTTTCTTCTCACCCATCTGCAATTGATCTGCAATCCAAGTTTGGTCGTTTGCCTCACTTTCCAAACCAACCATGCTGTCCGTTCAGACGACTCCACATCACCACGATGACGACGATGGCGACACCTCCACCGATGCCTCAGACATGGAGGAAACAGATGACGAGCAAAGTAGCAGCGACTACATCTTTGGCAGCGGAGAGTACTCGGGGATGGATTTCGAGCTTTTAAGAGCAATGGCATCAGCTCACTACGTTGCCGATCCTCTCGCCACAGATTCGGACGGATCCACACTAGCTGAATCCGAAGAACCTCCTATACCAGCAGCCAACCAACATATGGATGGGGTTTTGCAGGTGGAGGATGCTGCTGAGCATTTCACGGCAGAGGAGTTTGGACCGACTGGGAATATGAGGATATATGACGATAAGATTGCTGTAGAGGCAACAAAGCATTTCTTGTTTCCGGCATTTAGGCCGAGACAGTTTTTATTGGGTCTGTAATGTATCGAGAGAGGGAAGCGAGGAAGGTGACGTGGGATGAACTTTTTATGGACCTCATCTTTGTTGGTTGTTTAGCTAAAATTGGTTAGTAAACTCTCCCCATTTTCCTTACATGTACAATATCCGCTCACGCATTATCATTCTTTGTTGTAGGCCATATTCTACGAGTTTCGGAAATTTCCCTTGAACTTCTCAACCAGTTCACCCTCGTTTTCTTGATTGTTTGGACCAGCTTTTAATCATACAAAACCAAGTGAACCGGTTTGGTCTCAACGGGTTCGGTAGTCGACTCATTTACTGGATGTACATGGTGCTGGTTGCTGGTCTTGGATTGAATGCTGCTCATGTCTGGGACGATTATAAGGGATCTTCTACCGCCAACTTGTATGTGGGAACATACTTGATCATTAGAGCATTATATTGCTTTGTGCATATCTGCGTGATAATAAGTTACCCAAAGTTTGGCCTCTACGTTGGAACTTTGGTTGGAACAGCGTAAGTACTGCCTTTGACTGCTTCCTCTCGTTGTCTCTTTTCTTTTCATGGATGGCTAGCTTGCATTATTGACTCGAGAGATATTTTTATAGTGTCATATCAAGTATGCCTTACCTTGCGAGTATGTTCGTCAGTTACAAGTATAGGCCCTATCTTTGGTGGGCCGGTTTTCTTATGGAGATTCTTTTCTTTATGGGGACTATCTTTCTATTAAAGTACAGTAGTTGAATTTTCGTTAAGCTAACAACCGTAGACTTATTTGGGGTACCAAGTGGGCCATTTATCGCGTTGCAGTTAATATTGAGCACCAGACTGAGAGTATGTAATCTTATAAAGACTTTTATTAAGTAGCTCTCTAGGGTTTTGCTGCCTTACTATGGCTGTTCTTGGTGAAGTTGTTGTGGCACTGTTATGGCCCTCAGACTACAAAAACATGTCGACACCATACTGGGCAACAATATTGGGTCTCATTGTTGCGACGAGTTTCCAATGGCTTTACTTCAATATGTAAGTTGCGTCTTACTTTTATAACTCATTAACGTTTATTATCGTTCAGTGACCGCCTGCATCACTACACTCACGCCATCCGCCGAAGCGCTGGTACTGCCATATTCTGGCTATACTTCCACATCCCCTTCCACCTCGCTCTCACCACCGCAGGCGGCGCCCTCGCAACCCTCATAGCAATTGTCAAATCATCCAACGACGCCAAAAAGCTTATCGCGGTGGCCGGCCCATCCGCAGATGGTGTTTACATCCCAACAAAAGTCTCCACATCCGTTAGAATCGTATGGTTTGGAGCACTTGCAGTAGCGCTGGCTTGCTCTGCTGCGATTGGGATGATGCATAAAAACCATGACCATCATGTGAGGATACCGAAAAAATATCGGGCGAGCGTGCGGTGGATTGTGTCAGGGGTGTTGTGATATGTGCAGTGTTTGCGTCTTCGTTGAGCGCGTTGAATATGATCCTCATACCTGCTGTTATTCTCATCGCGCAAACGATTTTAGAAGAGTAAGCTCATAACAGTTTTGACGCCGTTTTTTAACTTTATTCTTGGTTTTAGGTATGGCCGTCTCAACAACCCTCATTACAAACACGACCATCATCATTCTCACTCTCATCATCACCACGACCACCACACTAAACCCATCGAATCCCCCACTGCAACCACACCTCCCTTCCTCACCGCAACAGCGCCTTCAAATGCAACTTTAATCTCGGATCCAAAACCTACTGAAACGTCTGATTACGATCCACCACCGTGCATGAAGAATTTTGTGCATAATGTGACGGATCAAAGTACGGATGTGGAAAATGCCCCTGCACCAAAGGTGCGGAGAAGGCGGTTTGAAAAGTTTGTAAAAAGATGGCATGGGGAAGGTGGGGGAGCGCATTTGCTCTGAAGAGTTTTGGTTAACATGCGTTTGTAATAGCATTCTGTTAATAAAGACCACACTGATGTATGTTTTGGATGAAATGGCAGCGAAAGTCAAAAGTTGAGGTTGACGGAACGACAATTTGTGTTAACTGATGGAGGAACAAACTTCACCGTCCTCTCGACTTCAACATCCGCGAAGGTCGTCATCTCTTGAGGCCGTAAGTTTCCAGCCAGACATCAAATCAACCACATCTTTCCTTATTCATAATCTCCAATTCCCAAAACCCCCATCCAGTTCCATCCCAACATCATCCAATGCAACGACCATGAGCGAAGACTCACAGATACCCTTGAAGACGTTCTCGCCCCGCGAGCATCCGAGCTCGTCACATCCCTCGTTCGGTCCGAAATCCTCACCGCATCCTCAGATTTGAAGCTCCTCGAATCGCTCAACCACATTGCGAGAGATCGATATGTGGAGTTTGGGGATACAGCGAGTGTGATGGTACATGAAGTGGAGAGATTGCAAGCGTCTTGTGAGTCTCTTTTTACGATATTAAAGTGACTGATGAATGTTTTTGTAAAGATGACACGATAGAGCCGTACCTTCATCAAGTGACGGAATTGGAACGGCAGGTGACGTCGTTGGAGACGATTGCGGACGAACTGGATGATTATACAAAACGCCTGGAGGAGACAGTCAGGAGACGAATAGCTGCGGCTTCAAGGGCATGATATCAAATAATTGGGGAATATGCGTTTTACTGCGATAAAGTGTACATAGGAAATGAATATAGCTAAATAAATACTTGAACCCTATCGTGAATGACTAAAGATACCAGTTTATTATGTCACAAAAGCCACCATAAGGCCTTATCATCTATACAACTTATCCGCAACAGCAATGACATCCCTCATTTCCGCAATATCATGAACCCTCAAGAACGTAGCTCCCCCAGCAACCGAAGCCGTACAAGCCGCCGCCGTCCCCCAAACCCTTTCCTCAGGCGGCTTCTGCATACTCAACCCCGAATTCAAAAAACTCTTTCTACTCGGTCCCACCAAAACCGGAATACCCAATGACCCATCCTCCAATTCAGTGATATTCTTCAACCTCTTGATGAGCTCAAAACTCTGCTCCGGCGTCTTTGCAAACCCAATACCAGGGTCTGTTGTGAGGTTCCATCTGTAGATCCCGTATTGCAAGGCAACAGCGACACGGTTGGTGAGATCCTTTTTAACGGATGTGACAACATCGTCGTTCTCGTATCGAGTCAATTTTGTCATGGTTTTCGGCGTCCCCCTCATATGCATGAGACAGTACGGGACTTTAAGTGATGCGGCTTGACCGAACATGGCTGAATCCAAAAGTCCACCACTGACGTCCATTGATCATATCACCGCCAGCTTCAATCGCTTGCTTTGCGACATCCGCGCGGTACGTGTCAACAGAGATCGGCACATGAATACCCTGTGCGCGCATCTCCTTGATAACAGGCACGACACGTTGGATTTCCTCTTCCACAGATACTTCTTCCGCGTTGGGTCGTGTGGATTGTCCACCAATATCAATAATATCGGCACCCGCTTGTATCATCTGTTTGACGTGGTTGATGGCGGTGGTGAGGGCGGTGAATTTACCGCCATCGCTAAAACTGTCGGGTGTGACGTTTAGGATTCCCATGACGTAGGTGCGCTGGCCTAACGCCCATAGGGATGTGCCGATCGGGAAGACGCGTTGGATGGTATTGGGGGTGTAGCCTTCGGAGTGGGCGAGGAGGGAAAGGAGTTGGGAGCAGGTTTTAGAGAGAGCGGGGTGTTCAAGGTCGGGAGCGATACTGGTAGCGACAATGTGTGAGTAGTTGCGCTTTGCATTCAAAAAGATGCACTTACTCGCAAAGAGGTCGAAGGACGAATTCTCTTTCGGCGATTCTCGGGTGGGGGATGATGAGGTTTTCGTCCTTAAGCTCGAGGTTATCAAAGAAGATGATGTCCAGATCAAGAATTCTGGGGCCATTGCGGATTGTGCCAAAATCTCTTCCAAATTCGGCCTCAGTTTTCTTCAAAAGTTTAAGAAGATCTTGCGGTGACAGTGATGTTTGAATCTGAGGATACGTCAACCAGGTGCATTTATAAAAATGTAGAGACAAGAAGATTTAAAAATTACCTTGAAGACGGCATTTAAAAAGGCCGGTTGATCCTGCACGTACATCGGTGCTGTTTCGTAGAGGAACGAAGTATCCAATAGTTGAATAGATGCCTCCTTGGAAAGAGTTTCGATGGCGTTCTGAATGTTTGCTAGGCGATTCCAAGGTTTGATCCGATAGCAATGAAGCTAACATGTTGACTTGAAGCCGAACGTCCCTCTAAAGCCTTCTTTTCCTCCTCCCTTAGTCTCAGCTCGTTCCTAAACGAATTCCTATCTCTCACAATCTCCAGGCCCGCCGAGTCCGCAAACACCAGTGCCGACGGTTTGCGAACTTGAACTGTGACCTTTGGTGCATGACACTCGATGATCAAAATCTTTGCAATCGTGGTGATAAGAGCCTCCACCGTCTTGTAACTTGACGCCTCCACTTTCTCGGTCACCATCCTTGCAATAGATCGGTAATTGTGCACGCGAGGAACGACATCACCAAGCAAAAAGTCTTGTTTTAGCAACAGGTGAAGCTTGATATCGATAATGACACGTTGCTTTTCAACCCTCTCCAAGCGTTCACCCCGATGATAGTTGAGAGCGTCAACTCGCGGATAAAGATCGCGTCTGCCCCCACAGCATCATCCTCTGTCAAAGCCTTCCGAAAGTTCTGCCTCGGTATCTCCTTTTCAAAACGAACCAGCTCATGATATCACTCTTTGACCGGGTCATCTCCACCCCAGCAGCCGCCGCATGCAATAACCCCTTGGCTTCTCCACTTTCACAGTCACTCTTTCCAACTGAAACTCATCAATACAAGCCCTTATAATCCCAATCGCCAGCGCCTCAATGGACCGACTCTTTGAAGATTCGCATACTTTTGCACAAGCTTCGTTACCATCCCATAGTGAACGGAAGCACTCAGAATGTCCTTATCTCCTGATGCCGAGATGTCAGTGTAGATCGTCACGCTGATACTGAGGGGTTGCTTTTTGGAACGTTCCCACGAGTCTACACCGATGACGTTACGTACTTGAAGGTTCTTGACCTCAATCTTGTCCGCGATGGGGAGTGTGTCGACCTTGATGGAGCTTCGTCGTCGTTGTGATGCCTCGTCCATCTCGTCGTTTGTCGAAAAGAGAAAAGAATTTCTGACATGGGCGCATCCTCAAAGCATCTTTTGAGGGCACCCCAAAAGCTGCTGGAAGCGACCCCAAAGGGCTGAGGGCCACTACCGTTTGCAAGATGCTTAAGGGTGGAAACGCGTGCTGTCCTGGCTAGATATCGCATGGGGATAATGTGGGTTGAAAGCGCGTTGAACCGCGATTTGCATGATGCGAAGTTCAGCAGAGAGAGCGTTTAAATACATTAAGAACATGTCTGTATGAGATAAGCATCGTGCCTACGGTCTCAACTGAGAGCATCCATGCATCTGCCATATGCCTCCACTTGCTGGCAGTAAAGCGACAATTTCACCAAAATCTGAACAGGCGCCGTCGTCAAACAGTTCGGCCGTTGTGCCCCCATCAAAGCCATGGCCACCATCCTAACAGACCTCCTCACAAAGCTCAAGACCGCTTCTGATGTCCCTCAACTCCGTCTCGACCACATGAATTCCCTTCTTCGCGTTCTAAGATCCTCAAGGAACTGTTGGATTTGGATCCGATCCTAGAATGGTTTGTCTATAAACCTTTGGTGTCTTTTCTCCAGCAAGCATCATTATTGATACATCTGATGTGTGATACGTTAGCCTGAGGTCATGCCTGTGCGATTCAGCAAAAGAAATCAGGGCAAACGCATTCAGAATTCTTCGACATATCGTTACAGACTCATCCATCGCTCTCGCCATGATGTCCTTCCAAATTGATCTCTTCATCGTCAGGTCTGCTTCTATGTCCATACTAAATAACGTTAAACTGAACCCGGCGCCTACCCCTTTTAAATCCTAGAGCCTTGACTAGAGACCAGCGAAATGACCTTGAAAGAGAGCAAGCCATCAAACTTGTTCGAGCATTGGTGGAGACAAATGGGGCGGTGGTGTCGTACCTCACAGCATCGTCAGGGTACTTGTCGCTATTGCTGAACAGCCTGACGATAAGTTCCGGATAGTTGCCATTGAAACCATCTGCGAGCTTGGTAATCACCCATCGTTGGAAGGAGAGACTCACTTCTCTTAAGCTGTTATAAATATTGAGGTCGTGGCTCTTTGTGGTGGACTCAAGTCTATCTTGCGGCTTTATTGGATGGACCGCCAGAGATCTCAGAGATGCTTATTATTACGGTATCTTACATTTTGGATCAAGAGAAGACGCGGTGTTATGTTCGGCCCTCGGTGGATCTCGAAGTAAGGCGTTTTGTATTGAAATGAAAGACTGACGTTATATTTCGGGTAGATGCTATTCGCTAACTTTACGGATGCGTTCAGTAAAGGACCTTCACATCAAGAACGATTCGAGTCTTCAATGAAGGTGATATGCTCATTATTGAAAACGTGGACCGGTATGTTCATTCTCCTGCTCTTTGAAAGCTCACACCTATAAGGTGTACTCTACCTCTGTTATGACGATAAACGAGCAATTCGAGCCATAGTGGAATCACTGAAACTTCCAAATGATGAGACAAGGGTTAGCCTTTTTCGACAAAGTATGAAATGCTAATGCAGCTTTAGCGTGTTGCGGTGGAATCATTATTGAGATTTTCAGAATACAGTCTCCCGGCAATTTATACGAGTATATGACAACAAAGGGCCGACAAGGTATGTAAAACTCTTTTGATTGTCAGAAGCTGTCTAAATCGGGGTCTGCCAGATATTATCACGATAGCCCATCAAGATTCAACTCCTGTCACGCTTATGGCACATATCACCAGTATTCTTCTCATCGTCTTTATCGATTGCGGGATGGTTGAAGTATGCTATACTTTCTACCTATTTGCTCACGCCTTTTTTTTAGGCACTTATCGATATTATGCAAGATTCCAACAAAGAACTCTCCCTCCGCTGCATCCTTCTCGTAGGTGACCTTCTCCAACTCACCCACCGTCTCCTCCCATACACCCACTGGCCAAAAGTCCAACCCATCGCGTCTCTATTCCGCAACGCTTCTAATTTCGCTGACGAGACGAGACGACATGCCGCGACGTCCGCTTTAGCGTCGATTGATCGGATCCTGAGAGTGCGCGATAGAGCAGCTTCGAAAAAGTATGTTTGGATGACGATAGACCGGTGTTTGATGAATTTGTTTAGGGATAGAAAAATGGATGTTGATTTGAAAGAGAGGAGTAGGACGCCGGCACCGATTGCGAGACAGCGGCTTGAGTATGATGAGAATCAGTTCAAGACGTTGCTTGCTGATATGGAGGTAATACTACGCCTTCATTGTATGCAAAAAGCTTGCTGATCAATCGCTGTCTTGTATCGTCCAGAAAATGCTTGGGTCGAAAGATTTTTTGCGATGGAATTGGGACTCTATCCAAGAACTCATTGACGGTCCACTCGCAAATTCCCGTCGAATGGAAGAAGCCATACGAAACTCAAAAGTAGTAAAACGACTTGTATCGTTTTTCCGACCTTCGAATCATCAATTTTCAGATATCAAGAAAGGAAAGGTTTGGGGAGTTCTCTTTATTAGTGTCTCTGACCAGTGGTTTTTCTAAAGGGGTCAACGATGTTTGTGCAGCTTGGCTGTGATCTCTTTAAGACGCTGTTGAGCAGCGCAGAGGGTGTGAGATATTTGAGTGAGAGCAAGTTTCTACCAGAAATCGCGGAATGTTTGGGGCAGTTAGACCCTGTGAGTTTTGATTCTTTACATAGTCACTCTTAAGGAATATAGAACTGACATTATATATAGATTTACAGCAATTCCTTTGAACCTATATTCTCAAAGTCGCGAACAGAGACGACGTTAACAGGAGAATATTTCACGATACTCGCTTGCTTTACCGCCCTTGCGGAAGGTATACGGTACGATATTTATATCTATTATACCTAACGTTGCAAAGCCTACTGGAAAAGTTTAAAGTCTACAATATTCTTTATCATTTGACGGAACTAAGGAGTCGTGATGATCTTATCAAGGCGCTTGTACGGGCGTTGGATTTTTACTCGTGAGTTTGTTACCGCTTTATACATTCTCCTTTTATCAAATGGAAAAATCGGTTTCCTCGACTCGTTTATTTACTTGCAATATTCAGTGAAGGCCACGAACGCATCATCCTCGCAAAACTCATGACATCAAGCTACAAACACATTAGATTCTTCACAACGCAGCATCTCGGCACTCTCTTGTTAGGCTGTCACGATGAATTCGCGGAATGGGCGTTACCCATGTTGATCACTCAGGTTTTTTCCTACCCCCTTTTTTTTCCAACTTAACACTTTTTTTCCAGCTCTACGATCCTGCATGGAGGTGTGCGAGGCTGCGACGAGTGCACTTGAAAAGGCGTTTGATGATAATCCGAGAAATTTGGAGATCACTGTGAATTTGAACCCTTATTTGGAGGGACTTGGGGATTTTATTCATCCGCTGTTGCTGAGGTTTGGGTTTTCGCATAGGTGTAGATGACTTTTTTTTGTATTTAGGTTTTTGTCAACACCTTCCGGATTCGATTTGTGGCTCAAGGAGATTTTATCGATAATGAGTTATCGAAATGGTCAGAGGTAATGATTCCATATAGATTGTTTTCCCAGTAATCTTCGCTTACAAAAACAACGAATAACTCATTTTTCTGGGTAAATAGTCTGAGAACCTCAACTTTGTCATCCGCGCCGAAATCAGTCTCACCCACGCATCATACGGTGCAAACAGTTCATCCCCGAAATCCCCGACCGCCGACGCCGAACCCATCCCGTACGTCTTGTCCCTTCCCATCCCCGCCCTCTCTCCAACCCGTATATTTTGTTTTCTCACAAACCTGTAGACCACAGCCCTTCCCTCTGCATTTTTACGGTGACCTTACACGCACGTTGGCTGGATGCCAGTATCTGACGACAAGTGGACATTTGCGAGCCATGACAGCAGGGATCAAGAGTGCGTTAGCGCTTGTAAAGGCAGGGAAAGAACGACCTGGAACGGATGGTGGAGGTGGGGAGGAATGGATGGATGAGGATTTGGTTGGCGTCAAGGCGGCGCTTTGGGGTTTGGTGTGTTTTTGCGTTATTGTTGTTTCCCGGCGTTAAGGGTTGTTTCCCCCCCCTTTTTTTTTTGTTTCCTCGTTTTGAATACTTGGGGTCGTTTTGAATGCTTTGAACCTTGTGTCTGTTTGGATTTTTTTGTCCTTAACACTTGTGAATTTTTTTTCAGGGCTTTATCGGATCGAATCCGCATGGTCTGGATCTGTTGAGTTCGGAGGGGCTTGTTGAAGATATCGTGACGCTTGCATTGGAGAGCACCACTTTTCGATAAGAGGGTATGTCGATCCTTCATTAATTAATTATTTTTTTATTTTTTGTAGAACTTTTGCTGTTTTTCGTTCTCTTTTTTTCCTTCCCTTGCGGGGAGTATATCTTTATTTTACAAAGGCAAGGAGGAGTTTTGAAGAAAAGATCTCTTTGTTGGTTTCTTTTTTCTACTTCTTCCTTGAGTGTACGATGATTTGCGTTTTGGATGGACTTTGGGTATGCAAAGTGCAACAGACCTGTTTCTAAAATTATGAGTTTCCCCGCAGCTCTTCCTCTTTCTTATCTCTTCGTTATTATTTCCCTTTTCTTTTATTGTTTTATTTCTGGCATATCCACTTTTGCTCCCATCGTCCTCTCCCCCTTTTTATGATAATGTTATTTTGCACCCCGAGGTATCTTCTTTTCGTCGTGTTGTTCAGCATGGCACCTTTGTGTTCACCCTTTCCTTAACCCCCTTCTCCCCCTTCAGCACCTGCTTCCACGCTCTCGGCCTTCTCGGCAAATCCGCAAAAGGCGCAGAACTCCTGCACCTCCTCCACTGGGACGTGATCACGCTCGACCCCCGATCTCCTCTCGGCAACATAGCGATGCCCATGACCCTCGACGCCTTTATAACGGTAAAACAAAAAGAACAATATAACTGACCAACACCATTAGGTTCCGAAATGGGATTTCAAGGGGTCGTGGCCTGATGCATGGAGAGAGGAAGACGAGGAGGTGAAACGGTTTGACGCGATTGGGATGGAGGTGTTGAAGTTGACGGGGAACATGTGTAATCATATTTTAGCGAATGCAGCGAGTAAGACGTTGTCAAGTATTCTTCCCCCCATTCACGTCGCCATTCCCCCCCCCGCCCCACCCATTGTTTTTGAAATTAATACGATGATGCATAGATTGCGACATGATCATCCGGGTTATTTCACGTCGATACATTTGTACCTAGAGGTATCGAGGATGTTGAGTTGTTTGCATTATCGGATGACGGCGAGGAGGTTTTTTGCAGGAGTTGTTTGATAGAGTGCCGTTTGGGGATGAGGAGACGGTGAGGGTTGTTGGGATGTGTTATAGTCGGTATTAAAGAAAATTAAAGAGTTGTGTTTATCGTTAAAGAAGTATGGATAGATTTTCTTTTTGTTGGATTAGGGGGAGAGAAGGGGCGAATGCAACGATGACGACGTTGTTTCACGCTTCTTTTATTTTACGGTAGTGAGAGGACTCTGACATGATCACCTGGGTAACAAGACGGCTTCATGTCTTTCTGGCTGATGTGTGATTCACCGGTATACCTTATCAATCGTACACGTTGCAAAACAAACGCATCCATATCAACCGAAAAAAAAAAGTTGAGAGAAAGTATACTTGAACATAACAGAGGATCGCCGGCGCTTTTGAATCTGTTCAATTAAATCTAAAGCCACAACATCTTCAATCAAAGAGTCTAAACTGTTTCTTCCTTCGATCAAGTATCTGCGCATACAACCGCCACATCTTATACTGAAAATCCTCAACCACGCAGTCGTCCCACCATTGAAATAGAATATCGCGTCGTTCAAGACCTGTGGCCGTTATCCCTTCCCCACGTACATTCTTATTGTTTTACACACAAGACACTTACCCCGCATTCCGTCATCTTTCCACGATGGTTCCAGCACAAAAGTAACAACAGCGCTTATCAACAACAACTCTTTCATCGTTTCTCGCCGTTTTCCATAAATAAAGACCCCCACACACTCACACACACACACACACACACACACACACACACACACACACACGCACACAAAAAAAAAAAAAGTCCATATGGATGGGTTCCCATTTCCCGATCTCACAACCCCACACGGAAACGCTTCATACACCGATGAAAAGGGAGTCCCGTTATCGCCATGATGTGACCGTCAATAATGTAATTTCATGCAAAAAAAAAGAAACGCAAAAAAAAAAAAAAGGGGGGAGGGTTGCGGTCAACCCCACAGTTGTCTCCAACATTTATGCAAAGGTGGGTTCGGACGATACCGACGGATCACAGGCAAAAACATGTTCCATGTGTCGTAAGCTTGTTCACAAATGTCCAAGCCAAGATCCATTATACGACGCCAATGGCAAGCAGACAAATACGGTGCACGGAATGAAACTAGCATTTCGGCAAATGAAAGAATGTATATATAGTTTTTGGAATGCCAAAAAAACAACAAAAACACTTAGTAATTTTCGCACAATAAAAAAAAAACACCAAACAAAAGTATGCAACAAACAACCTTCAACAACAAAACCTCTCTGGTTAAAAAATTACCATAAAAAAACGAAAGGGTAAAAAATGGTATGCGTAAAAACAAAAAAAACATATAAACAAAACAAAAACGCCAACAAAAATCTCCACATTCCAAAATATACAAAAAATAAATAAAGGTATTATAAAAAAAAAAGCAATCACATGGATTCCGATACACTCCTCTTGCCTTCTTTCCGACACTTATCCCGTCTCAAATGCCGTTCCCAAGCATCCCTCCGTTTAAACCCCACCCCACATTCACACCACACCGATTTCACACCCCCATGCACACCCGCATGTCGTTCCACATCATGCATCCGCACAAACGACCGCGTGCATCCAGGAAACGTGCAAACATAGGGTCGTGGACGGTGAGGGTCGTGGGTGAGGAGGTGTGTGCGGAGGTTGGTTTTACGGTAAAGGGTTTTTGACAGTCGGCGTAGGGGCAGATGAAGGAGGTGGAGGGGTCGATGGAGGTGGTGGTGGATGAGCGGCGACGACGAGGGGGGGAGGAGGGAGGGGGTGGCGTTGATGGATATTGTGGAAAGACATGGGGAGGGGTAGGGTGTTGAGAGGGTGGCGTCGGGGATGGGAAAGGTTGATTTGTTGAGGGTGGTGAAGGTGGTGTCGAGGGTGGTGAGGAGAGGGGAGATGGGGGAGAGTGGAGCAGACATGTCGGTAAAGGATTGAATGGTTGGCAAATCTTCGAGTGGGACACTGACGGCGTTTGAACGAGCACGACGGGGACGTGAAGGAGAAAAGACGACATTATCCGATGCCGACATATCCTCAAATAGCGCACCCTGGAAAGCAGGGAACTGCGCAAGATCCGCGAATGAAGGTGGTGGTGTGTGTTCTTGGAAAAAGGATGACGGTGCGAACGCGTTAAAGTTGTTTGATGTGTTGATGATGCTGGTGTTGGTTGAAAAGTCGGGGTGGATGGCTGCAATGCCGTAATCCTTGACGTTGGGGTTTGGCATGTGTGGTTCAGGTGCAGCAATGGGGGCAGGCAGTAGGGCAGAGAAGGCGTCAGGGATAGCGAAAAGGTCTGAAGGGATGATGGGTGGTGGGAAGGCGATGAAGCTGGTGTCGTCAAAGGGAAGAGTTTCGAGTGGAGATGGTTGAGAGATGTCTCCAAGGAGAAGGTCCAGCATGTGTTTGTTGATGCAAGCAGAGCAAGATGATGCCACCTGAAATAAAGGCACCAAAAAAAAAGGAGGAAAAGGTTAGAACCGGAAAACCAGAACAATGGTACTAGTTTAAAAATGATTGGACCGGAGGAAAGGAACCAGGATAAAAAAATTATACTTTTGGAACCAAGCAAAGCACCAGCGCCAAAAATATAAAATAAAATTTTCAAAGTCCGCCCTCTACAACCCCCAATAAGAAAAGCTAATATTCTTCTGAGGGATGGATGGGTAACCAACAAGAACTCTTTCGTGTGGGTGCTTCTTCCTCTTCACTCATTGAAATTCCTGCCTGGGTAAAACCAAGGCCATCATCACCCACGCATCACCCATCCATCCAGTGATATCCTCTGCCGCCCATCCTCCTCCCTGCCCTCCTACCCTCCTGTCAGCTCACGGCACAACCACAAAGCAAGCTCCGCTCCTTCACACCACCACCACCACCGCTGCAATAGGCAGGACCCCTCAACCCAAGGAATAAAATAAAAAAAACCAGGTGGAGCCAAAAATAAATTCAAATTTCAAAATTGTGAAGCCCAAGAAAACCGCCCGAGTTTGACTGACTAAATAAACCCATAATTGGCCTTATTAACGAAAAGTCGTCCCATTGACAGTGCAATTGGGAATGAAAGAGGGAAACAGCGATGGTATTTCCCCATCCCATCCATCCCATCCATGCTACTGCCATCCATCCATCCATCTCTGTCCGTCCAGTATCCATGAAACAAACCATCCCTCCACTTTACAGAACCAAGAAAAAAAAAACAACAAACAACTACAACAACTAACTACTCTAGAAAGTAAAAAAAAAAAACAAAAAGGAAACCCATCCTCACCTCATTCGCGTTTCCACAAGGACATTTCCAGAGTGCAAGTGTTGAAGGTTCTGACATGGCGTTGGAGCTGGTGATTGATGATGATGTCTTGTGCATAGAATGGGGTGGGCACATTTTCCGATGAGTTTCGAGCAAATGGGGGGGATGGAGCGGATCGAGGCTCTCTTTATAGTAGGTAGGCTTTTGGAAGGATGTGGTGGAGGAATGGGAGGTGGTGATATTTTTTATCTTTTTGCTTTCGCGGTGAGTCTCTCCCTGTGGGATATGGTGCTGGTTTGCAGTTTGATTGATTGATTGCTGGGAGACGTAGGTGACGAGGACGAAGTGAGTGGGGTGGGTGGGGGTGAGGTGGGGGTTGAAGGGCGTCTTTTATCCTTTTCGGTTTGTTTTATCCTGCTGGATGGTGGTGGTGGTGTTGATGGTGGTGGTGGTGAAGCAAGCAGCTGTGAGAGAGAGAGGGTTATTGAAAGTCTAGTGTTTTGGAGGGGGGCGACGAGGGGGGGGCTTAAATAGCAGAGAGGCCTGTACCTAGAGGGGGCATTCATTCCTATTCATTAATTATTTTTATTTTTATTTTTATTTTTAATTATTATTTATATGAGAGGAGGAGGAAGAGGAGAGAGAAGAGAAGAAGAGGAGGAAGAGAGAAGGAGAGAAGGAAATGGAAAGAAAATTATATTTATTTTAATTTATTTATTTATTTAATTATTAATTTATTTATTTAATTAAAGGGGAGACAAATCTACTAGTATTAGAATTGTCATTTCTCTCAATGCAGAAGAAAAGCTTGTTTTCTGCTTTTTCATATCTAAAGAGGGTCCTTGAAACACGCATCTCTCATTCATGAAATACATGCTTTTAATTCATTTCAATCTCCGACTAGTCTCATACCACCATCATTCATCTCATTGGCCTATTTTTCTTTATTTATCACTTTTACATCTTCAACCTCAAGGGCGACGTTCACTCCTAATCCACCATCACCTTCCTCCACCACCTTTCTCTCTACGTCCAACACACAGAGCAATCTTTCTCATACGTCAGCAGCTGTGCCGGATCCTTACAGGAGGTGAGGACTTTTGAGGCTGAGTCTACCTCCGACGACTCCTTGCTCCAAACACCGCCTGGTCTCCGACGCTCCCCCCCAACAATGGGTTGTTTGTGGAGGAAAAAAAAGGTGGGCTTGCAAAAACGTCGGTGGCTACCCTCTCGTTAAAAAAGCAAGTAGAATCCGCACATCATCAGTTTTTGTGTCAATATCACATCGTAAAGAGCCCGTTTTTTGTGTTGTGTGAATGGAATGAAATGGAAAAAGAAGGAAAGGTGAAGGAATTCGGAAAGATAAAAAAAAATAGGAAAACGTTTGATGTGACGTTGTAGATGCCTATACACACTCTCCGACGCAACGTCATGGAAACGAAAAGAAAAAAATGAAAGCGAAAACCAAACACAACAGTGATTTGACGTGAACCCCGTTTACGAAATGAAAAAGCCGTAGTCAGCACCACTTAATAATTTAAGCACAAAACAAATAACATAAAACCCTATATAAAATTCAACCGTTCTTCCCCGAATCGCAGTCACCCGTAGTCAAGCAGTAAGAACCCCCCCTACTACATTCGCCTCTTAAATCCAACATGAAGCCCCCCTTAAAAACATATTCATGAATTACCGTCACCGCATTTCGTTTGGACCCAAGGCGCCATCATCCACCATTGTGTCATGACGTATACACTGGCCGTTTTCCTTCACCATTTTTCCTTTTCTTTCTATTTCTTGTGATTGTAAAATTTAGAGACAAATTCTTGGCGTTGATGCTTACCGAGACGGGCCATCGGGAATGACTTGACTTGACGAGACCAAGAGCATATGGGATGGTAGATACATACTTTCAGAAACCGTCATCCTCGTCATCCAGAGTCATTAAACACGCCTTCTCGAAACCAAGACCAATTTCGCGCAGATCGCATACATCGTCCTCCAAAGAACGACTCGCAAATGAATATCCCAACCTAAACCTCCCTTTTTCCCCTTCGCAACAAATGACCTCAAATGACATGTAGCCCACCACAGCACTTGAAACCCAAACAAACCATCAACCCACCATCCTTGTTCCAACCTGAAACCCAACAATCATATGACGCCCTTCCTCACCTTTCAAAACCAAAAAAAAAAATCCAATAAAGCGCCATCCAAAAAGGCTGATACGACATTTCGGCATAACGAAGCCCTCATAACCTTGTCGGGTGTGTCGCTCACGAGCCCGTCTGTAAGGGCAGCTGATGAACGGGGGGCAAGTGGCAGTGACGGTGGCACCTCGGAGCCAAGCATGAGAAGAAGCCCTTGGAATCCGTTGGTGATCTGTGTGGTGTCACGAAACTTATAGATCTTTGTTCAGGGCCTCGTGGCCGTCTTTTGTGTTCATTGAGTTCGTCTTTTGAGTTTAGTCGTCTTTTGTATGTCGAGTGACCTTAAACCAAATAAACACATCCTTCCATGTGGGCGCAAACCACATCCCACCATTTGCGAGGACGTCTGATGTTTATTGGTGTTTTTGGACGGTGAATGCACACTAAAGAGGGGCAGGGGTATTTTGTACGTCGATTGCACGCTAAAGAGAGTAAGGGCTATAACGATCCACCACACCTCTTTTCCAACCGTTCAAATGTCTCGTCTCCATGACCGTCCATACCCTCCATCGTCAATAAACGCATCAATCAACGAAACGCGAAACCAACCAAACGATAAATCAGCGAAAAAAAGGAGCGGGACCCTTACCCTCATCCAGACCAGATCATCTTTCTTTAAGGGATGAAGCCTCTCATAAACCTTCAAACTTTGTGTTGATAACGGTCATTGGTGGGGGGGTTCGATCAAAGAAGACGATGTGGGTTTTGGGCTTGGCGCAAGACACTGCCCCGTTTTAACCTCATGGGGGTGAGTTGTGTGTGAGGTCATGGTGAGCAAAGCAAAAGACAGATGGGGGTTCTCCACGTTCACGATCTCCGAAGTATGAGTGTGACAAAGTCACCGAATGGTTTTATGTGTACCATCGCGGTGCGATAATGGCAGTTCGAGGGGTAGGCGGGGGGGGACCTGCACCTTGGTTCTTCAGGAGGCACGGTCTATGATACTTTTGCTGTATGGGAGTTATTGTTTTTCAATTCATGAATGACTTTACTACGACACCTAAGATATATCAGTGTTTTTTAATTGGTTAGGAGTAAAATGGGGTGTTTCCAAAGCTAAGAAAGGCCAGAAGTTGGCGTCATTCGGTTGATCCGACCTGGAATCCCTCACACCCGCCTGGAACCAATAAAGAAGACGTTCGTACGACGCTAACCCATGAGAAAATTTGAGGTATTTCATCAAACTTCAAACAAAGTCACCGAACGGTAAAAGAAAAAAAAACAAAAACGGAACATAAAAAGAAAAAGGAACTCTGTTTTTAATCTAAAAATGTGAAAAATAAAAAAAAGACATAAAGCCACTTATAGACCCCTTTTTCTCCTTTTCCTTTTTCCTTATCACCAATGACGCGTTTTGTTATAACGCTAAAAAGAACACGGAGACAGCTCCCATTCAAGACCAACGGCACTCTTTCATTTCAAGGCCAAAGTTGGGAGTCACCTTGAACGTTTTTCGTATCCCAGCGTCGACTATGACCATCCTCAAAACAGGGTCCAAAGTTGACTCTTATTCCACTCCGCCTTTTCAAAGTGACTCATTCTGATGCTGAATTCCAAGGACTGTGCTGCTCAGTTGGTTTTTTGGGAGGCGTTTTTTATGTTTATAGCGCCATCTTTTTTTTTGTAGAGGATGGGGATGGGGACGTGAACGTGCAATGTGGTGATGACGGTTTGTGAATGGTTTGGTGAAGCGCGGAGATGCGGGATACGTTCAACGTTTCTTTTGAGGTTTGGATGACCCTGATGTTGCGGCTGTCTGGGCTTTTCTTCCTTTTGGATTTCAAGAACCCTATTTGAAAATAAAGCATTAATAAAAAATGCACCACGATATTTTTTTGTGGACACAATATCTCCGCCCATCTTTCGACTATGACTCATGCCATCCCGAAGATAAGACAAGAACCTTAAGTCATTGAATCATGACGAAATATTTATATAGCGGGGTAGGTGTTGAATGTGAGTGAATGAGACCACGACTTCAAGCGTGACCAAAGGTTATTTGGAGAAGGATGGATTTACGTTTGAGGTGATGTAAAGCTAACACTTGAGAAAGGTGGTGATGGGTTGTTGATGGTGTATGAGAAACGTACCAACAATTGATATCGGACGATGGCATAGCAACCCACAGTCAAGGGTCGTAAGAAGGGATATGACCCAACTCTGTAACAAATATAATGATCTGGAACCATTCCTTTATCTCTTTATCGTGTAAAACATTCTTTTACTCTTTTTTTTTTTTCTATGTAAAAAAAGGGGAAAGCCTCTCTCTGCTGTCCATGAACAAAAAAAACTTAATAATAAAAAAAGAAGAAAAAGAAAAATGTAAAAACTCTCCGAGATAAAAATATTCCTTTTATAGAAATATTTTCATAAATTTCCTTTTTCTAATTTAATTTCACATAACAAAAAAGATCATCTCTTTTATTCTATTTTCAAATAAATAATAATGGATCAAGCCCAATGTGGTATTTACAATTTTGCTGCTTGGCCTTTGCATTCAACCCTTCCGTCATTCTCACGCTGCGAGCACCTTATCGCTCTATACAAATGATAAACTAATGGGTACAAGGAGAACAGGTAGCACCCACCGGTCATGTCCAACCTTCCCTCTAACTACCTTCTGATCTTCTTCCTCAATGTCCTTGACGTATCAGAAATGCAAGGACAAAACATTTTTCTAGCACTGCCACTAAACGCAATCACAAAGGGGCGCAAGCTACCCTCATACCTTAAGGGTCCCAAAAGGCGGGGTACTTGACCAATGACGGCAATTACCGCTCACCTCCATCCCGCCTTTTGTCGCCGGTGGGTCGTTTTTTAGAACAAAACCAAAAGGGCCAAGGGCCATCATGGTAAATGATCTTGACAAGCTGTTTCCATCTTTCCCCTGATGTAAGGGGATTTAGATACTGCAAAGGTGCAACGTCTCGCGAGACCCACTCGGACGAAACGGAAGGGTAAATAACAAGTGAACCCCATCAAACAACCGCCAAGCTTGCGGTTCTTTGCTTTTTTCTTTGTTCTTTTTTCTTTCTTTCTGTAAATACATATTGTCATAATAAACATTATCGGCGCGACGGCGTCAGTTCAACCTTCCATATCCGTTAGACTTCTGTGTTGCTGGCGGACCTTGAAAGAAAGACACCCTGGAATTCCGAGTGGTTGATAAGAGCGCAGTATTTTGCGGACTACGGTGTACTGTCAACCGTTTATCAAACGTTGACGATTTCTTTGTTTTTTCTCACAAGGGAGGAGATGGAATAAGGTGTAAATACACTCTTTTTTTAAACAGATACCTCGCCAGCAAAAGTAAAATGTTTTTCATCATATCCTTGATGTGTAAATTACTTCCCCGGGATTGATGATTGAGTCCTTCATCGAACTCAGCGAACGAGCAGTTACTAAAATTGCTTTTTATCGCTCCTCACGTGTGGACATGAATCTATTGTTTGACCCTTCATCGGAAACTCCTTTTCGTTCCCCACTTCCTTTTCCTTCCTACACTACCAACATTTGGAAGAAAAGGCGCATTTTCCTTTAATGGATACCAACGCCAATCCCTTCCAGAACAAAACGTCGGGTGAATGTGGAATTTCCCCGCCTTTGGATCACCATCACACAAACATTCAGTTCCGATCCCTCGGTACCCAATGGCACAAATGCCAAGTGACTCTCTTACTTCATTTTCCGATCCGACGACCCTTACCTCGGACGTTCATGTCCATCACTCACAAACAAGATCGAACGACCCTCCACTGGTGAGAATTGTTCTGTCGTTGACTCAAAAAAACACCTCGACCGTTGTAAACAGACGATAGAACACGCAGATTTCCCTATCGTTCATATTGCCCGTTTGATCTCCATGTAGGATATGTGGGCGTTGTCCCCTTGCCGCCATGATTTCGTTGGAGGATTGGGATCGATATCGAACGTGGGTAGAGTGACACCTTTTGTTGAATATCGATATATATGCGAAAAGAGCTGAAACAAGGACGAATCCGCTTATAGATGAGTGTGGTCTTCTCACAACCTTCCGGCATTGTTGACGCTAAATGAAAACATGACTCACTGTAGTTTTTTTCGGTTCAGGATATCCTTTTATCTTTTATCTTTATCTACCTTTTCTTTTAGTCTTTTTCTTATTCCATGGCCGTCTTTGACGACCGTTTTGATCCTTTTTTTTTATCGTTTTGAGGCGTTCATCACCCTTCTTTTCACCTTTTTGGTTTTGGGTCGTTCAAATAACGTCCATATATTCCCGATACATCTTTAAAAAAGATCTTTATCCAGTGCCATGTTCTTGTTCTTTGATGATTGGAGTTTGTTGGGGTATAATAAAAGACGTCCGTTTATCATTTCGAGAAGCCGTTGTTTTCGGAGCTCTCATCGTATTAGCTTGGGTGATCGTCGGACCGAATCAGTATGCTGTAAACCTCGAACTCAAATCATGGGTACGCCGTTATTGTGTATACTCTCTGCTTAGCCGACCCGTTCTTTTTGTGAATGTATCTGCTCACTCTTTGCCTTTACTCCCACACACTCGATAGATTACATTAAGAGAGCTCTTGGTGTCGAGCCAGGTCGTCTGCACTTTCACCTCGTCATTCTACCTTTTCCCTTCTCATTCTCATAGTAAAAATGTCCTTGATGCCGTTCTACCACAAGCTATCTCATCCCACAATCATCCCTCACAGCTTTCAAGTTGCAAGACCACCTCATCCGTCACCTCCCCAATTGATCAACACCCCAATAACCAAGCTACTGTTTCTCAACGGCGTGTCGCTCAATTCCTCAATCATTTTCCCACGATATCCCAAAACGCCGGCTCATCAGCCGCTCATTGATCAATGGTCCCTCACACCATCAAAGTATGCCCAATAGGGAAAAATGATGCGCGAAGGCGATCATCTGCAGGACGGCGCAGGACAGTAGCCAATGATCGGAGTTTGAAAGTATGACGTGATTTAGAGGATTGACGGTTCCGCTTCTTCCGTCAAGCCCCCCGTCCCTTTGTTGTTGGTTTGTTTTTTTTACTTTATTTTATGTAGGGGGCATCTATTTGTTGTAAGGTTGTCTCAACCATTTATTTGTTTTGTTTCTTTCCGCAAAACCTTCCTTTTTGTATTTAGTCTTTTGTCGTTATTTTCTCTCTTTTTTTTATCTTTCAAGGCTGTAATCGTTGAACTGAGCCTTCTTCCTTTCATTCGTGGCGTTTTCTTGGAAATTCGATAACTTTACATGCGCATACTTGCATCCGCGTCATTTCATTCAGGCAACCGAATACCTTGGCTAAAGTGCCTTTCTCGTCCATGAATGAATCCTTGGGTCTTGGTATCGTCATAAATCATTTATGGTCGAACGTTGGTCTTGGCTGCATCGCGAGCCGTGACCTTTTCTTGAAAACAATATGAAACCGAAAATCGGGCCACAAGCCACACACGTGGGAATAACAAAAAATCAAACTCAGAGGAGGACAGACGCGTACGTCTCCCCACAGAATTAAGGCATCATCAGCGGCACGCAGCCGAGTTCACATGAAAATTCCGGGTGTCTTAACGTTATGCCAGCTGTGGGAAGTCCCATCATTCCCTAGAATCGGGGATCGGATAGCAATTCCAATATTTAAAACAATCGGCGGAGCCAGAAAAAAAAATTATTGGTGTGTTTGAGGGTTTCGGGGTCGTCCTTGCAACCCCATATGGGAGTTGGCTCCGGATGTTCAGTCAGCAAAAAGAGGCCCCACTTGCTTTTACCGTGCAGCAACTCCACTGATGCTGAGCGGATGACGGGATGAATGTTGAGACGGTGCGTTGCCTGTCCGCTATGATCCGTTGCTTTTATCATTTTTTTTTTCATGTCTCTTTTTTCTTTTGTTTCTTTTCACTCCTTAATAAAAAGACAAAAAGATAAACATCGTCAAGTACTGCAGTTAACCTCTTTCATGCTGAGATACATAGTACTGCCGGCTTTTAGGTATCGGAATCGGGGTCCTTCATCCCCCAGCCCCCACAACCACAAGTTCCCAAAGAAGGTGGGGCCACTCCGGGGACGACCCATACAATGAAACAAACAATAAATGTCGCTGCCGATGACCCAGCTCGACCTTACACTACCGCGATCCAAAGCCGTTTCAAGTGCATATATGTCAGCAATGCAGAGAATGCGTTAACACTTGAGGAGTGGAGAGCTCTTGAGATCGGGGGTCCTGCATAAAACAAAAGTGGTAGAACCACTCCGCGCGGAGAACAGACATGTAAACAAACAATATCAAACTGCCTGGATATAGCGCATTGCTTGACCTTCCGCAGTATAGCAAAAATCCCGTGCCTTCATATGTCCGTGTATCGCGCGCAAAGGAGACAGACTTCACTGAACAAACAGACTGCTAATGAACCTTTTATTTTTACCTCGCTCACCTTAACCCATTGACGGCCATGTGTTTCCGTTGCTCGCTAACAGCAAATATAGAAAAAACGCATTTCAGACCCCCCATATAAACCCATTGTCCATTTCAAAACAACCCATAATTAAACATTCCCGCAAAAAAATCCGTCATATAACAACAAAACGAAAAAGAGTCAAAAAAAAAAAAGGATCAAAACAGCTCACAAAACAAACAGCTCAGAATGAGTATCAATGCACGTAAAACGATCAAAAAAAAAAAAAAAAAGACCTTCTGCACATCATTCGCATCATTTCATATCATCTTTTTATGGATCTACCCCATTTCCGTATGGCAAACATGACTCGACAAAGTCATCGTCGCGACCTCCAATCGTGAGTCAACGGTGATCCTGACCTGCCGTAGATCCCCAACCCAAAAATACAAATCACACAAAAATGTCAATGATCAATGTATCAACGAGCCAATACCATGTGCTCTGCAGCGCTCCTAATTTTCCACTGCACGGATGATCAGGCCGCTCCTTCAGAGGCAAACAAGGACGCCAATCCCCGCTTAAACTCCGATTCGTGGATGTTGTTAAGCCGACCCCTGCCAAACAATGATTATGGGAAACCTAGTTTTGCAATCTGCGGAAGAACTGTTGGGGGAGTCGGCTTGAGGCTGTTAATCCGGGATTTTCAACACAGATTCTCAAGGGTTGTAGCCTCGACAGCTTGTTAGAAAGGCCGGGATGGACAATTGGGTGAGACGGTTTTTGGATGCTGAAGAAGATCAAAAAGCTGGGAGCGAGATGTATCGGCAATTCTGGACATCTTTGTAGAGACAAAAAAACACTATGTTTGCCTATGTATCGCGTTTTTCTCTTTCTTTCATATTTTTTTAATGACTTTTGACTCTTTTTTGTCCTTTCAGCATGCTACCTTTTGTTTTATTTTTTGAGGGAGATGTGGTGAGATTAAGTGCAGGAGCCCAACATTGTTGATCACGCAATAAATTCTTGCAAGGAATAGTAGTCGTTCTGGCTGAAGGCATGACGGTGTTCAGACATTTGATGACTGTAAGCCTTCCAGTAAATGCATATACTTCAATTTCAATATAAGCTATTACAAGACTCGCGAAGGTCAAAGTATAGATGTAATCGCTGATGGAGAATGGTTCGCGTCCCTATACTCTATCCCAAAACATGTGTATGTACATACTTTGACCCTGACGCTGACGTTTACATGAAAAATGATCATTAACCTGCGGCGAAGCATTTTTGAAGATCACGCGATCATATTTGAATAATATCTTTAGCTTTCGGCCATTGCCAAAAAACCTCTATACTTCCGTTCCATTTTATATCGATCGACCTTTGTCCAAGACTATGGCTAAACTAGAAGCAACAAAGAAAATCAGGATAATGACTATGATGAAGGTTGAAGCGGCTTTCCAAATAATATTGAGCGCGTTTACTTAGGTGTTAAATTGGCGTTTATTGTAGACTGTAAAACAAATACAACGCGAACATGATCGCTATGCGTAAAAGCAGGACCGGCAATAAAAAAACGAAAATAAAGGAATCCATCAAGAGGTTTTGTCAATACATGAAAAGGTTGACGAAATGAGTAGACCGCTTAGCATTTGCCCTTCTTGGCCTCCTTGAGGGTAGGCTTTCCACAGCTAGCGGTGAGGAGGAGACAGCTGTTCTTGTAAGTCACACCGTCAGAACCACAGACCTCCTCGACGAGTTGGGTGTTGCACCTGAGGTTGCATCCAGGGCCGGAAGGGGAGCGGGGCATTTGCCAGTGCTGGCAACCTTGAGTTCGGGCTTTCCACAGCTGGCGGTGAGGAGGAGACAGCTGTTCTTGTAGGTGACGCCGTCGGTACCGCAAACCTCCTCGACGAGTTGGGTGTTGCACCTGAGGTTGCATCCAGGGCCGGAAGGGGGAGCGGCGCACTTGCCAGTGCTGGCAACCTTGAGTTCAGGCTTTCCACAGCTGGCGGTGAGGAGGAGACAGCTGTTCTGGTAGGTCACGCCGTCGGTACCGCAGACCTCCTCGACGAGTTGGGTGTTGCACCTGACGGCGCATCCAGGGCCGGTGGGGGGGACGATGGCAGACGCGCACTTGCCAGTGCTGGCAACCTTAAGTTCGGGCTTTCCACAGCTGGCGGTGAGGAGGAGACAGCTGTTCTGGTAGGTCACGCCGTCGGTACCGCAGACTTCCTCGACGAGTTGGGTGTTGCACCTCACGGCGCATCCAGGACCAGTACGGGGAGCGGCGCACTTGCCAGTGCTGGCAACCTTGAGTTCGGGCTTTCCACAGCTGGCGGTGAGGAGGAGACAGCTGTTCTGGTAGGTCACGCCGTCGGTACCGCAGACCTCCTCGACGAGTTGAGTGTTGCATCTGACACCGCATCCAGGACCAGTGAGAGAAGCCTCGGAAACAGAGACAGCGGCACACTCTCCAACAGAAGCTTGAGTGATGGATGCATCAAAGCATGAAGCGACGGAAAGGTTGCAAGCGTTGGAGTAAGTCTTTCCATCGGATCCACACACGGGGTCGTAGACGGCAAGGCAGGAGATGGCCGCGCAGTTTGGGGCGGGGCATTCACCGGTGAAGGATTGGGTGATCGAGGCGTCCTTGCATGCAGCAACACCGAGAGCGCAGGCGTTGGAGTAGGTCTTTCCATCGGATCCACAGACAGGGTCGTAGTTGGCAGGGCAGAAACGATCACAGGAGATGGGGGTAGCGGTGGATGTAGGGGTGGATTTGGTGGTGCGAGTGGGCCTACCTTGACCAGGGAGAGGGGAGGCCAGGACGGCCGAAACAAAGAGAGAAGCGATGAGGGCGGTGATTTGCATGATTTGAAGAGGTTGAAAGATGAGGATTGGAGTGAATGGAGAGAAATGGGGGGGGATGCGCTCGCTACTTATACACCCCGCATCCAATTTCTCAAAGCGTCTTTCAGGTTTTTCTTTCTTTGCCACCCCCAGTTTGCACCAGGGTTTACGTCGCGACCCACCGTTTGTTTTTTTTGTTATTGTCTTTACGCGAAAAGATGGCTTGCATGATGAATGATGAAATGATGAGTTGATGCGCCCAAAAATCATCATCAACTAAACCTAAAAGTTATTTTTAACACCCCTCCACTAAGTGATGCTTTATTCCTTTTTTTTTTCCATTTTTTGCAAACTCAATCTGTAAAATGAACAGGCGCCGCTGCAGTGTTAATGTTATTAATAAAATCAAGGGTTTTCGCACTTTCAACTTTTAAATTTCAGTGGAAATGAATTCTCGTTGCGCTGTAACATGCCAGCAGTCCAGGGGTGCCTGTGCCATTGTTCGTTCTGACATTTTCAACGAATAATTAATTCCACGATGGGCTAAACTTCAGGGCCTCGTGGTTTGGACCCTTCATACAGAAAGACGGGGTCTTTGGCTGACTGACTGACTGCGGGCGCAGAAGGGGATGGTCCGACAAAGAGAAAAAAAAATAAGGTGATATGAGGGTTCGTGATTTTTCAACAATGAAAAGACGCCACCAAAGAAAATCCTTTGCAAACGTGGAAAACTAAATCGTCGTGTCAATGAATCGAAATCGAAGGAAAAATGTATAATAAAGGCGATAAAAAATATTTGAGACAACGGTGGAGTGTACAGGAGAAAGGATGATCATTGAGTGGCAAGCCGCAAGCCCAAAAATAGCCGAAACTTCAAAGCATAGAAAGCATGACATTAAGCAACGATAACGTAATATCCATTGGCAGTGAATTCAACAAAAGACGTTGAAATAACAAAAATAATACACGCATTCGGTGTGTCGTCTTTATTTCAAAACCACCTTCACCTCCCTCGCAACCCTATTCCCTGCCCTCACAGCTCCCTCCAAAAACCCCGCGTACATATCATCTGTCTCAGACGACGCAAACAAGATTTTTGGTACAACTTTGGTCGACACGTCCTTGCCTGTTTCGCTCGTATTGAGGCCGAGGATGGGTTCGCGAAGATTCTTGCCGCCATCATGAGGATGTTGAAAGTAGGAAGGGTGACCGGGAGGATTGCGGCCATCGTCGTGGAAGATGTTGGTGTCGTGGCTCCACGCGTGAACATGGAGACGGATGGGATGCGTGGAAAACTTGGTGGAATCCTCCATACCATCAATCACGCGTAGGTTCAGGATATGAGGAATTTGATTAACATCGTCAAGAACTTGCTTAAGCCAGTAGCGTGCTGATTCTGGTAAGCCTGGCACGGAATCCTTCAACTTGGTCAAAGGGTCGGTAATGGTGAATGAAGCGGATGGCCATAACGTGTGTCCATTTGTCTTGTTAGTCAGGCTTAATGACGAAGGGGGTGGCGGTGGGGGTATGGCAAAAGCAACAAGGCATGAAGTGCCGTCTTTTGAAGAAGGATCCTTTGCGATATCTGCGGTCGAGGCATCCATCATCTGCATCACATGATGTGATCTCAATCGAAGGTGATCCACTGGCCGTTGTAATTGCGATCGCCACCATGGGCCTTCATATTCAAAAGCTACTTTAGCGGTACTCGCCATCCAGATATTCTGTGAACGCATCGCCGCGAGCCTGGATTCGCCCAAAAGTGGGTCGACATTTCCGGTAGTGGGTTGTTCACGAAGAAGGGTGACGGTGCCCGCGAGAAGTCTTGGAGGAAGAGCCAGAACAGCATGATCTGCTGACAATAACTTGAAGCCTTCAATTTCATCTGGATTGATGCTCCCTTGATCGATTGCTTTGGAACTCCCATAGGTCACCTCTACTGCATGGGACTGCCGAAGAACGACCTTGGAAACCTTAGCGCCAACTTGAAGACTATACTCCAGCTGACCACCACTCTTCTCCGCCATCGAAATTAACCTCGTTTGCATCGCCTTTACCACCTCTGCCTACCAAAACGAACCTTAATTAGTCTTGATATAGTCCATTGGGGCATCTCACCATTCCACCCTTGACCCTCACTTCCCCACTACTTCCCCCAGGATGCTGAAAAGTCTCCACCCCAATCTCCTTCATCAGCTTTATCATCTCCACATTCTGAGGCCACACCCAAGCCCCACCCACATCGATACCCCTCTCCACCGTCCTCGCTCGACCACCAACATCCACCCCAGCTTCCAGCATGGTCAACTTGAGCTTACGCTGTCCCAATCCACATGCGATGCGGTAAGCAGCCGTGAATCCAGAGAGACCTCCACCGACGATAACGATATGCCTTGTATCTGTCATGGTTATCACTATAGTCAAGATGGGACGAACGACTGACTGCTCGTCGTCTATTTATCTGGCCATGTTTTTTTTTTGCGGCAAAAGGTTTGAAATTGAAGAAATAAAAAATGGCAAGCCAAACGCCCTGCTTCTAAAATATATTATAGATCTTATTTCAAATCACAACCGCCGGAACTTCTTTTGAATAACAAATCATCTCCATCCCAAGGTCTCGTTCTGGCCATACTTTTCAAACTGCCTCCACAATCCACGCAAGCTCTCCTCATACTCGACGTGCTTGACAACCGCGTCTCTTACATTAAATACTACCCATGCGCGCCAAACAGTAATCCATGTCCTCATATGCATTTTAAGGGAAACGCGCATTAAAATAAAGGGTCCGTCGCGTTAATATAAACCCCATGTTGCATGTACATCCATACAAGTAGATTGGTCCAGAAGACATACACCACACCCGAGGATTGAGAGTTCCAAACGCATCATGTAATCGGTTTTCGTTTAATTTGTTTGAACTTTCTATCACTGTCTACATGCATATCAGTTATCTTTATGGTGACCATAAACATTTAAAAGCGCCTTCCCAATCTTTTTCCATGCATAACTTTGATTTTCTTATGCGCATCCTCCATTTCTACACCATTCTGGTTGCAACGGCGATGCTGCAATACCCATACTGACAAGTTTTTCAGTGAACACTGCAAGGCGTGGAAGAGCTTCTGAGACTTTTTTCTGAGAGGAATCGGAGAAGGTCCACCAGGATTCGGCGGCGGCTGCGGCGCGAGGCCAGATTTTGCTGTCAATCGTGTGTGCTTCAGACTAAAGAGTCATGATAAAAGCGGATTAGAACGAGAGGGCATAAAAAGGAGGGGGGATAAAAAAAAAGAGTGGGTGAAAAGAGAGGGAGAGGATCCTTGAGATAAAACGAAAGTGAAAGCAAAAAAGAAACATGACTAACGCAAAAAAAAGATGACAGGGAAAACGGCAAGTACCTGTTCAGTCCACAATGCAACCTCCCCACCCAACACCCCCTTTCTCAACTCCCCACTAACACCTCCCACCAAATCAAACCCATACATATCCTGCCACGTCTTATACGGATCACACCAACTCTTCCCACCACGCTCCAACCACCCCCCACCCCCACAATCCAAGTAATACGCCCCAAAATCCGCCCTCACAACCCGATACCCCATCCCCAAAATCTCATTCACGCTCTCCCCCTTTCTCCACGTCTGCACAATCGTGCGTTTATCAAGATTGGCTTTATGTTCGAGGACTGCTTCTTCCCAATGCATGGGGGTGCGGGAAAGAGGGAAGAGGACAGTGTGTAGGGAGACGAGGAAATCGGAGATGAGGTCGTTGACGGATTTGGAGGTGCGTGACATGTGGGAGGAGATTGTTGGGTTGTCTGAGTAGCAGGCTGAATTGACTTCGTCGGTACCGAGATGGAAGAGGGGGTCTTTGAACCAAGTGGTCATTTCGCGGATGAGAGTGGCAACGATTTCAACGTTTTTTGGTTTTGTAATGTCGATTTGACCACATGGAGGCTGTTTGGTGTCCATATGGAAAAACAATAGTTGAGTACGAGATGATGACACCATTCAAGACGAATAGAAGAAATGCCAAAAAACAAAAAGAAAAAAAAAAATAGAAGAATAATCGAAATCCAAAAAATAATAGAAAAAGAAAGGGCTAATGAGTTTTAAATTACCGCCGCGCAGTACTTTTCCCAATTCGGCTGCACATTATCACAAACCGTCAATCCCTCTACTCCTCTCCCCCAACTATACGCATGTCCAGGTACATCAAATTCCGGTATAACCCTAACTCCTCTCTCCTCAGCGTACTCCACAACCCTCCCCACATCCTCCTTTGTGTAAACTTGAAACGGTGAGTACGCGCCAACGCTTAACCCTGGCACAGATGTGCTCACAACCGGGAAACTCTGGGAATCGACTATATGCCAGTGAAGCACGTTGAGCTTGGAGTAGGCGAGACCTTCGATGGTGCGGAGGAGGGAAGGAACGGGGATGTAATGGCGGGAAGTGTCGAGAAGAAGACCACGGTGAGGGTAGGCGGGTGAGTCATTTATAGACCATGGGGTGTTCTATTAAATGGCGTGAGTCTTATTTAAAATTGGGAAGCACGTACGGGAATAGTAAAGCCTGGTTTGTAGCCATTTACATTCTTTAATCCATCACATCCCTTTTCCTTTAACGCAAATGCCGGAACCCTGTGTAGAATTTAGCCACATTAACCGATGTTATGTAAACGTACTTGGTGTTTGGTATAATCAGCTGCGATAACGTCTCCAAAGCCCTAAGAGCACAACAGTGTTTTCCGCCTTTATTACCACCCCATCCTTATCCACCACCAACGAATACGACTCCGCGGCATCCGCAATTGCAACTTCATCCCCACTCTCCAATTCCACCATCACTTTCATCTTCTCCCCCTCCCCTCGACATCCCACTGCCGCAAACCTCTCCACAAACCTCCCAAACGCTCTCTGCAGCCTCGGCGACGTCCTCTTCAATTCAAGCTCAAACATCCAAGGGTCGATAACGAGTGTTGTTTCACCGGATGTCACGGAGCGGGGTTTTGGCCATAGGAGGTTTGAGGGGATTGGGGAAGTTGTGAAAGTGATGTTGGAGAGGGTTGCGGGTGGGGTGTAGGTTGTGCCGAGGTTCATGGTTGGGTTGCAGGATTGTTCGGAAGGTTTCGGACGGCTGTATACGATTGCGATGGGGATGATGGTTGCGAGGAGGAGGACAGTGGTGATGGTCATGATGGTAGGGAGGTTATGGCGAAGTGTGGATTTGGGAATGTGTGAACTCTGTATAAGGTATGCAGAGATTAAGGGTCCAAAGCTCGGTCTGATGGTAGAGTCTACGAGGCGCTTACCTGCATTGGTGTTGTTTCCAGCGCCATACTGTTGACTCGAGGAGTTTCCGTCTTTGAGCCGAGTCCGTCTTGTTGTTTCATGACCCTTTTGTCGTTGAGTCTTGTCTTTGTCAAACATTCCAGACTCGGCAAGGATGGCTGAACATGACTCGCCTCAAGACTCTTCCTTTGACCCTGGACCTTCTGTTTTGGTTTTCTTTTTATTTTCGTTGAAGTCACAACGTCGTTGATGCATCAGCAGTACTTCATGCTAAAGTCTGGCAGATTCCGTTAATATCTATGCTCGACGTGCAGCATGCTTTCTCAAACAGCTGAAAAGGAATACATCTATCATACGCGCGCACACGTAGGTTCAGAATAAAAACTACAAATTGCAGGTTGGCAGTTGCTTTGTAAAAACAGAGCAAGGCGACTTTTACGCGAGGTCTACGGATTGATGCACATTCATAGACAGAAATCCTTTTTTTCTATTAGAAAAAGGCAGGTTTTCAAAAAAAGCTTCCAAATTGCATTAATTAGACCAAACCTAAGTACCATGCGCTGTCGAGGAGGAAGCATCGTCATCAAATAGAACCGCAACAATATCCATCACCGCTATCATCACCTTCTTTGCCTCGACGGCCGTCATGTCTTTTCCCGTTTCCCGACTTCTTCAATCCCCCACGTCCCAAACCCTAGTTCATACGCATTTCGCACCCAACCTGTTTTTTAACAACCAAACCTGCACCAACCTTTGCTTCCTCACAAAGGCAGCGGTGACATACCTATCATTCGGATATCCCAAGGTATCTATCCCGTGATGGCTTTGGTCAGTGTCCAGTATGCGAGAGTCCTCACAACTATGGTAACTATATTTTAAAAGCCATAGTCTTATGACGACGCTTTCGGTTAATAACTATCTGGCTTGTGCAATAATGATGTCCTGTTTTCCTCAAACCCTGCAGTCTAAGATGCCCTCTTAAATCTTCAAATAGAATTCTTCCATCTATAATCTGGTTTTTACTTCTTTACTCGCCTAACAGGAATAATTGAAAGAAAGTGAGGCGAATTCCCTCCGTCGCAGGTTTTTTCAGGCAGACTTTGGTAAGGAAAGAAAACATGTGGCGTCTCAGCCCATGAGCTGTGAAGTAGGACCGCGTTACAATAAATAAATCTTTCCTCTTTCAATACTTATGGCAATGAAAAAATGAAGAGACATCAAAGATGGAAGCCAGGCATTTTAATACGCTCGTTTGCTGCAAACGAACCGTCTGTGAGCTGTGGGTTTTTACCCTTGAGATGTTTATTAAAAACGATCAGGAATACGTACGTATCGAGTCAGGAAACTTTCCCTTTTATAATTTTTACAAAAGATGCTTTTTTTTTTCTGTCTCATGTGTCGCTAAAGGCCGTAGAGTTGCTGAACAAATACAATCCAAGCATTGCGAATAATAGTGAAAGATAGGCAAGTAACCATTACAAGGCAGTTTTCATATTATAAAATTAACGATTTTTAAAGTGTTGCCGCACCATAGAGTCCATCGCAACGCGGAAGGAACAAACAAAAACGGATATAACCTGCAACATCGTCAATTCCACTACTCTCGTTCGCCCTTTTCCCCAAAAAATTCCCTCTTTCCGCATTCCCCTTTTCATTCAACTGCAAGATGCGCATAGCCTTCATCATCGCCCTCCTCGCGTCCACGGCCGGTCTGGCGTCCCCTCTTCCTGGCATGCCCTTCAATGCTGCCCCTCAAGTACACGACATGGCCTCTCCCATAACACCTAATGATGATTTCAATCCCATCGTAATCAATACACCCTCTGACGATTCCTCTCCTAACGAGCACCCCGCCGCGTTAGATGATTCTCTGTCTACTGAACCCATTGATCCTGAACCCATTGATCCTTTGACCGAACATAATGACTTTCACACTGAACCGATTGATTCTCCGACGAACCTAATGACTTTCTCGGCGAATTTGACGACTTTCACACCGAGCACACTGATCCTCCGGCAGAGACTAATGACTGGCCTACGGAACTCACTGATCATCCCGACGAGCCTAACGACTTCCACACCGAGCCAATTGATGACTTTCCCGCTGAGCCCATTGATTTTCACGCCGAGCCTTTTGATCCTCCAACCGAACCCAATCACTTTCCCGGCGAATTTGACGACTTTCACACCGAGCCTACTGATCCTTTGGCGGAGCCTAATGACTTGCCTACGGAACTCACTGATCATCCCACCGAGCCTAATGACTTCTACACCGAGCCAACTGATCCTCTGGCTGACGCTAATCAATCTCCGGCTGAACCTAATGACACTCACACCGAGCCGACTGATCCTCCGGCGGAGCCTATTGACGCACACACGGAACACATTTATCTTCCCGCCGAACCTAAGGACCAGCCCACCGCAACCACAGAGTCTCCCATTGAGCTCACCGACTCTCCCATCAAGCCCACTGATCATTCAACCAGCGAACCTTCTGAACTTACAACCACACTCATTGATTCTTCCCCAAAACCCACGGTTGACTCTTCCCCAAAACCCACGGATCCCAATGAAGCAACTACAAAACTCACTGAATCTTCTTCCATTGAATCTATAGACTCTTCCCCAAAACCCACGGTTGATTCTTCCCCAAAACCCACGGATCCCAATGAAACAACTACAAAACTCACTGAATCTTCTTCCATTGAACCTACTCCAACTACTCCAACTGACGGAAAATCCACCGAACCTTCCAACACTCCTACCGCATTCACTGATTCTCCCATCAATTTCACCGAATCTCTCACCAAACCGACCAGCTCTCTAATCGATCCCACTGGTTCTCCCATCGATCCAATTAATAATCCCATCACAACAACCGAACCTCCTCCTGAGTCAACTGACGTCCTACCAAACCCACTGACCTTTCCACTGGCCCTCCCACTCCCACGTCTTCGCTCACTGAATCCCAGACCTCCACCACCACCATCATCCCACCTCCAAAACTACCATCCCAAACTCGTCCACCATCCCTCCTCGACTTCATTTCTCCCCCCACAACCTGCATCACAGAAAACTGCCCAACCCGATTCGAACCAGTCTGCGGCTCCGACTTTGAAAACTACAACAACGCTTGCGGGCTCCGTAATAGCGCTTGCGCCGATCCCTCCCTCACCCAGATCTTCAATGGTCTCTGTCCTGATAGCTGTGAAAGAGGTTTCACTTGCCCCACCTACTTGAATCCCGTTTGCGGATCTGATGGTCAAAGTTATATTAACGCATGTGAACTCAGTATCGTCACTTGTGGGGATCCTTCCATCACTCTGATCTCTCGTGGTGTATGTCCTGATCTCTAGAAGGGCTCACACCGCCACTTTTCCTTCGACAAAGTTGTTACCACAAAGACCGCAACCCAAGCATTTACTAGAATTTTTTCAAATCGTTTCTCCATTTCGTCCACTATATAGTGCCCCGAGCTTCCAATACCAATATAGAAGTGAAGAACGAACCGGCTCCTGCGGCTCCCATAACAACATCCAAGGGCGTGATTCATCACTCAATCCTCTCATTTTTAGACCCAAGATTCAGTCTCAACTTTTCGTCTTTTCCTACTGTTTCTGAATATTCATGTTTTAGAATATATAAATATAAAACGTTCATCCAATCTACACGTTGAAGGAATGACATGGGCTGGATTGTCCATACTCTGTTCTGATCATGACAATGGACGGACGACGAAGCGCTCTTTGGCACCTCTAAAAAAAAATGATTTTTGGTGATGCTGCATTGATACATGGCATGTCATGATCAACACCAGTTGAGTTGAAGGCCGCTGCTTGTCCTCAAAGTCATCGTACCCGCCTCACATCCACATACCCAAGACCACCCCACTCTGACTCCAGTTCTCTGGCATATTCTGTCTTCTGGACGGTGGGTCGCGAGTCCTTAACCTTGTAGTGTCATGACTCGTTTTTCTTGTCTTTTTTTTGTCTTCTCCAAATTCGTCCTTTGTTAGGGGTTTTACGTCCTTGGGGCACCTTTGGGGTTTTCACGAAAAACCCTTTTTTCACGGCATTATTCGCAATAAAAAATGGCACTGCCCGCGCAAAGTCCTATGTATGTCTGCAGCTTGTATCATATCGGTGTGAGTAAATGGCGCAAGACAACGTCAAGCCGAGTCAGGATATATGACAAAAAAACCCCTAACCGTGAGTCCGTCAAGCCGATTAGTGTTTTCTGCTACCCACCAACTCATTAATCTTTATCAGGAATATCCTGGGTATTCGAAACATTTGGCGCATACAAGCTATTGTTTCGACTCAATGTGAAGCTGTTTTCTGCACACCGTAAACTCTCGGCGATTAAAACGCGCTCAGCCTACCTGTCCGTCGAGTATAAAATCCCCTCTCCTTCCACCTATTTCCCCATATCAACACACAACACATTTCATTTCACAACCGCCTATATACTCCACAAAACAAAACTAAACATGCTCGCTATCGCCACCATCATCTCCACCCTCCTCCTCACCACCATCTCCGCAGCCCCTCTTCCCGGCGGCCCTCCAACCGCGACCCCTGCGTTAACGTCGGCTACGTCCCGTCTGCGTCTCCGACCAATTCACCTTCTACAACGCTTGCTACTACCGCGAAGCCATGAAAACCAACCAAGAGCTTCGTCGCGCCAACGCTAAACCCGTCGCGGGTCCCTGCAACGACTGGCCGATGCGTCTCCCGCTCCCGAGCCTGTCGACCCTTGTGTGAACGTTGGGTATGCGCCAGTGTGCGCGCATCAAGGCACTTTTTACAACAGGTGTTACTTTGAGGAGGCAAGAAGACTGTGGAGGAGTTGAGGGTGCGGATGTGACGGTTGTGGAGGGGCCTTGCAATGACTGGCCGATCCCCACTGCAGCTTCACACTAAGCTGTGATCTCATATTCTTTTTTTTTGTTCCCTCACTTTTTTGATGTTGTTCAGACCTCCTATGATGTCTTCTTCTTTCCTCATATCATTTGTTTGTTTTTAACCTGGTATGACCGCGATATGGGCCCTTTCCTCTCGTCATTCTCATAATTATGGTGTTGTTCTTCATTCTTTTGGTTTCCCCCGTCTACATAACGGCATGGACCAGTGCTCTTAATAGAATATGATCGTCATAAACTCTTTTCTCAAAAATATGCTAGAATACGTGATAGCTCGACCATACATGATGTTGATAGAAAAGCATTATGGCGTTCGCATTAAATAATTTAGCATTGAATTACGGCATGAGATTCTTTAAACTCGTTGAGGTCAGATTGTTATACTTGAATTCCAATAATCGAAAACCCCGGATTGAATTGATATATCACCACTAACGATTTTAATACAATCAACACTTTTTACTTATGGCTGTTTATATGGTATCATACGCCGTTTACATAATATCATATGCCGTTGAGTTGAGTTCGTTGACGTGAATCGATATTATTGCCACAATTCTTCGTGTTGACTCACCGTTTTCGCTAATTTTTTTTATCATCTCAAAACCAAAAATGAAGACCAAGATACATCCGCACCTCCTCCACTCCAACCCAACCCACGTCACCATCAACAACGTCCTCATGCCGCTCAACCCAACCACAGGACGTCCAGAAGTCGGACCTGCCGTCCACATCATCAACGACAGAGGCACTCCCGTCCTTGGACCGCTGACTCCAGGAGAATCTTATCGACTTGTTTGCGCTTGGGATGTAGGGACGTTGGATTGGGCCACTGCTGCTGCTTTGAGAGTGGAGAGGAGAAAGTGGGAGGAAGGGTTGGGGAAAATGGCGGGCCTGGATGGGATCAAGGTTGTGGGGGACAACGACCCCAGAGAGGTGAGTTGATTGTGGTTGTTCTCTAGCTTTAGGGAGGCTGACCATAGGCTTGTGGTTCTAGGGATGCTCTACACTCGATGAGACCGCTACCAGTGATTTACACCAGCAAGGCGAACGCTACAGCCCATTACCCTTCACATCCTACTAGGCAAGCAAGAATTCTGAAGGAGTACTCAACATCAGCACCCGCAGTCTTCCAACACATTCAACCCCTACAACACCCACAACATATTCGCACACACACACATCATCTGTACATATTTTCTTCTTCATATTTTAATAGGACATTAAAATAAACGCTGCTATATAGTTGACGGCCTTCCATCGCTTTCTTTTTTTTGACCCCATCACCAGCATAAGCATCATCATCATGGAAATTTCTTCAGCACCGTCACAGCCTCAACAATCTGCAAGAATCACCACCAAACGCTGTACCCGCACAACTCTCCACCAGCAGCGCCTTATCCACCACACCCAATACACTGTCACACCCACCACACCCAATGTACCCGTAGATATCATATCTCTAGCAATTCCAGGAGTAGTGACGGTTGCAACCAACACCAATGCCGCAGCGTCCTCCGATGCTGCAAATGTCAAACGTACTTACAAGAGACGCTTGCTTTAAGTCACCAGGGATGGAAAGGAGCTTTCTTTCTCAAGCTTGGACTTGAAGCAAGCCCATACCGACGTCCAAACCACCAGTGCACAAACGCCTTGCTCATCTTTAACAAACCCCTTCAGGTATGATTGCGAGGATGTGAGAGTCTGCATTCCCAAAAAAGTTATCCAAGAATAATATTTATATAGTTTTAATGAGGTCAGCAGGCGACTAACAGACTGGCCGCGACAAATGGAAGGCGCGGGTCATTACAGGTTTAAAGTATGAGATTCAAAAAGAAACCGGTCTAAAAGGCAGAAACAGGGCTGACGAGTAAGCAGATGATGGCAGAAGCAAACAATAGTTTCCACAAGGCGAAAGAAGACGTCTGGCGGGAAGCGTTCGACTTTTTAAGAAGAAAAGTGAGGGCAGTGTTCCTTTTTTCGTCGGATATAATGAAAGAAGTACAAGCTTGGTCACCAGCGGCGAAAGGGAGGAGCTGACGTATTTCTGTAACAACATCAGCGCGAAGAGTGCTGTTGCCGGTTTCGGCACCGGCGCCTGTCCAACGGTGGATCCAGGTGGGGTTGGTCGTGGTCTCACATTCCAGACCTGTCTTGGCCTGTCCTGTCTTGGTGTCGACGCAATTGAAGGCAGTCAGGTTACCGGGCCATTGGGCGGCTGGCTTGCATCCTTCTGGCTCCTTCAAGTTGAGGAGGAGAGAGGATGATGGTGAGAGAGGCTGAAGAGGCATGATGGCTGCTGTTGTTGTTGGGTTGGATGGGACGGTGAAAGTGGTGGGATGGGTGATTTATAGCAGGAGGATGAAAAGGTAAAGATATTTTAATTTATTTATCTCACTTTCAAAGCTGCCCCCCACTCATGCTGATTGCTGACTGACTCCCCTTAAGTTGCGCTACCTACCGAATAAGGTGATAGAGTTTAAATTCTTGTGTCCGTGTAACATATACGCCAAATTCTTGTGCTTTGTGTAGCGTGCTGAGTGAGGAAGTATTGCAGATCCACGCGGTAATCTACCTCATAGGGATTCAGTTTATAATTTTGTGCTCACAGCCTGTCAAGTGCACCCTCTTCCTCCTTCAAGTTCTCGTTTGTGCTGATCTGCAAAAGGACACAAAAATTATATTCGTGGGTTTCTCCCAGAACCTTGCGGTTCACCAGCCCTTTTAAAAGTTGATGTCTGTGTCTCTGTGCGGTTGCTTACTGCTTCAAACGACATGATATTCGAGTAACGAAACTACAGTATCAGAATGACCATAAAACGCAATGGGATCTACGACAAGGGAGTATTGAGCTGGCACTCGAGTCTTTTGAGGCGATATTGATGGGGTTCGCGGAGAGGATGCGGCAGGTGGGTTGTTGGCCGACAAGTGTCGGTTCATGAGCTGGGTGTTCAATCCGTGGGTTCCGACGAGGATGTTGAAGGGCGTATATAGCGGCGGGTTTCGTTGAAGCGCATTTAAAATTCAACGGCAGCTCTGTGGTTTTGTTTTTAAATGTAAAGAAGAAAGAAAAAAAAAAAACAAGAAATCCTAAAGCGATTTATTCAATTTGTAGATATATTTGTTATGAGGTGTACGAATTACTACAGACAATAATGTAGTTACAGAAAGAGGTCCCGACAAGCAGAAGGTTAACATCATTGCGGGAGAAGAGTTATCAGGCAAAAGCAGGGCTGACGAATAAGCTGATAATGGCAGCAGCGAGGAGAACCAAAGCAAAGGGAGAGGTTTTCAGCTGACGCGAAGCGTTGGAATTTTTCATGAGAAAAGTGAGAGAGGCGTTCCTTTTATCGTCGGATACAATAAAGGAGGAACACTCTTTGTCGCCAGCGTTGAAAGGAAGGAGTTGACGCACATCTGCCGCGAAATCAGCTCGAACGGTGCTGTTGCTAGAGTCTGCAGCGGCTCCCCTCCAGCGGTTGACCCAGGTCGTGTTGGCTGCGGTCTCACATGATAGCTCTACCTTGACATCTCCAATCTTGTTGTCTACGCAATTGTAGGCAGTCAAGTTTCCTGGCCATTGTACGGCTGGCTTGCACCCTTCAGGTTCTCTCAAGTTGAGGAAAAGAGTGGGTGATGAAGTATTTGACGTCGAGAGGGACATGGCGATGGTTGGGAGGTAGGAAGGTAGGTACTGCTGCAGGGTGCGGATGAGTAAGATGAGGTGGACTCCTGAAAGGTTTAGAAGTGAGTGAGTGAGTGAGTGAGTGACGGATGGAGGAAGGTAGAGCGGAGAGAAATGAGGGAATCCTTTTTCATCATATGTTAGCGCCTGTCTCTTATAGCATGCTTGTGTCCTGCTCTTTGTTTGTGCTTCACCAACGGATGATCCAGCAGCCCTGCCTCCGATTTCCTCTTTAAGCAGCTTCCAATTAAGTTCAAACTCTTGTGACTCCGCAGGGCTTTGGTCCACCATACACCAAAAAAGGAAGTGTTGCATATCCATTCGGTAGAATTTATTTTATATGACTTTAATAGAAAATAAAACGCGTAATATCATCAATCACCACGCGTCTACGCGTCAACGAGACTCAAAACATCCCGCAGAGAAGCATGAACTATTAACTTGAATATAATGGGTTTATTCAGAAAAGAAGAGGATCGGAGAAAACAACAGACATTTTGTTTTAGAAGAGCCGGAGAGGACTTGGAGCGACAAATTTGTCGGCTACAAAATTATTTTCTCGTTGTGCTCCAACATCCAATTTACCTCTTAGAAATGCATGTTGGTGGGTACTGTCTGGTGCTGCTTTGCAACTCAATATTTTGGATAAAGGAAACCCCCTTTCCTTTGACTCTGATGTGACGGTACCTGTACCATACATCACGGAACGCAAACATACATGCGCGCGTGATTCTCCTTTCAACACTCCCACCTTAAGGCGCATGCATGCGATAAGATATTTTATTAAGGTTAACCATATCCTTAAAATAACAAAGCCGTTTTCTTGTGTTCGAGACAAATTTACAAATGTATTTTATTCGGCTTGTAAGTTTATTTTTACGGTCTGGTAGTGCTTTGCAATTTGACTCCGCAAACGACATATATATTACGGACCTTCCAATAGGTGCATCGAGAAAGTAACGAAAAGAAGTCGTGTTATCTCCATCGCCCCTTCGCGCATGCAGTTGAAAATGGACTTGTGATCAGGCGTGATCGATCGATCTAGTCGAGGCGCGCGGGCACACTGAAAAGAGCCGAGAATCTGCCGACTCTATATGAATCCAATTAATCGTACTATTATAGTGCAACGCCATCACCATAAATGGGATAATTGGAGGAAATAGTTTGATTGTTAACACGAAAGGGGTATGGCTAATATGAGTGCGTCTGCTCGGTGAAGAAGAGAACAGCAACGGTACCGCCGCCGTCCGTTCGTGTGTTTGGGAAACCCGTCTCGAAGGGGGTATTTTTGGATGAGCCTGAGGATCTACCTGACATTAATTACTTCCTCAATGGATCAACGCCCATCCGTCGCATCGCCGTCGGCTTCGGTGTCATTTATTTCCAGCATCAAAGATACAGGCGCTTGACGTACCAATTACCTGAAGCTTCACCCAATTAACAGATCTGCCTGCGGATTACGGGCCGGGGATGCACAGCTCAACGGTTTGGACCGGCGGCCAAGGACGCCTATGGTGTAGTTCCAGCCGTCGCCCTGATAAAAGGATCCGCTTCTTTGATAGATTATCCTTTCTTACGACATAAACTGCTCTTACAAAGTGTCCGGGAGCTATATGTAACTATCCTGAAGCAGGCGATGGAGTTTTGGTGCTGCGGTCAAACAGATGGGTTTTTCAAATATTGTCGACGTCGAGACCATTTTGTCTCGACCTCAGGGTTTCTTTTTTTATCCTCTTCGATTTTTGATGCTCCAGCCTAGCTAGCTAGCTAGCTCCCTGCTCTTTTTTCTAGGTTGAAATTTCATCTGATATTTATGTGCTTGCTGCTGATGTTATAGGATATTCATATAACGCGGGCTAAAAGATCTCGCATTACGCCTCAACAATCTACCTTAACACCTCTAGTCACACTACCATCAAGAGTCTACGATAACTTTTCATTTTCCACTTCCCTTCCACAGGTGGGAATGATGAGAGGATAATCAAGAATGAGGCAGAAAAAAAAAAAAAAAAACACAATTAGAAAGCGAACACGCATAGTTGAGGGGCATGAAGGCATAAGGTGTTAGATGTGCGTCACTTGCAATAACGGGATGATCAACAAGGAAAGGGAAGTAGATTTGCATGATCTTAGATTTTTTTTCAAATAAATATAAATAGAAAAGAAAAGAAAAGAAATAAAAACCAACACGTAACCATCCAAAGAGAAACTAAAAGTTCCGGTCAATTCTTACGTAAAACTCCACCACCTCCATGACCGTTCCTGACAGCATTTTCTATCGCTTTCGAGACAATTTTCTTCGATTCTCGTGCAGAAACGGACCACCTCCATATGCCCTTGTTCATCCATCCGTATCTCGTAAAGACTTCCACCCAATTCTTATGTAGAAAACGAACCACGTCCAAATGCCAGTGTTCCGCCGCCTTTTCCGTAATGTCTTTCGTGCAGCCTTCCCTTCGATGATCATGGCGGAAGTGAACCAATCTATCTTAGTTCAAAGCAGCCTTCTTGACGATGTTCGTGAGGAATTAAACTAAATCGAGGTGTACAATTTGGCGGCGTCATTCATGGATCTCGAAGAAAAGTGGTGGGATCCCACCGCAGCATTCAATTGTCCATAACGTTGTTATTGTTGACTGCAGGATGATGGCTATGGTAGTCATATAACCAGGAGGTGACGGCAGTGCATAATAATAGATGGGGCGAGATCCTGGGACTTGAAGTTACAGCTTATCATAAAGTTTGACGGCGATCTCTTGGGAGACAGGGAGGAAGTAGTTGGGCGGCTAATGAAGGGAATAAAGGCAAATGTGAGATCGGGAGGGAGCAGAGGTAGGTTCGGGCATATGCACTCCAGATTATGGATAGTTCAAGGTCGTTGATGTATCGAAGGATTTTATGACGAATCTCTGGTGGAAGCAAGGCGAAGGATTAAAAGTTCGTGGACAGCAAACAGACGATGAAGCAGTGTCGTAACAGTCTGAAAGATCAGACAATCCTTGACTGCGGAATTTTTCAGTTCGCTCATCAATCTGCACTCACCGACGACGAAAGCCATAGGAGCATCCCATTCAAACCCATAGCCAACATGGACCCAGATCTCTACGACGAATTCGGTGAGTTTACCCTTACTTTCTCTTCAAGTATCAACGGTGCATGCTCTTTCTACAATGTACTGACAACAATTCTTTTCTTTGCTTGGGTTTCACTTGAATGCAGGCAACTACATCGGCCCGGATCTCGAGGAAGACGAAGAGGGGGATGATTTTGGATTTGGCGGTCTTGCTGGAGGGTTAGCAGGAAAGGACCAGGAGGAACAGAGCCCGGACGGTCGAATGGATGAGGATGGCAGAGAACCATGGCAGAATGATGGCATGGCGTTGATGCAAGTGGATGGTGGGTTTCGTAACTTTTCGGAGAGACATAATGTGCTAATTCGATGTACTCAATAGCTCCGTCCTCGAGTGCTGTTGTTCTACACGAAGATAAAAAGTACTACCCGACAGCTGAGGAGATTTATGGACCCGATGTTGAAACGATGGTGCAAGATGAAGATACCCAACCCCTTACAATGCCCATTATCGCGCCTTTGAAGAAACCCAAAACTTATATTCAAGAAAAAGATCTTCCAGAAACCAAATTTAGCAAAGAGTAAGGATGCGAAAGAGCAAAACAAATCAGGCTGACTTCAACAATCAGATTCATGGCGGATTTACAGAGCTACCCAGACCACGTCCGAAACGTTGCGTTTATAGGACACCTTCATCACGGAAAGACGTCACTTATTGATGTGCTTGTTACTCAAACACATAATGTGGATTGGTCACCCGGAGATGATGTACGATACACGGATGTTCACGATATGGAGAGACAGCGTGGGTTGAGCATCAAGGCGAAACCTATATCTTTGGTTATGCAGGATGTTCGTGGGAAGAGCTACTTGTTGAATATTCTTGATACCCCTGGGCATGTAAATTTCTCGGATGAGGTGGCAGCTGCCGTGAGATTGGTAGATGGTGCGGTAATTGTGGTGGATGCTGTTGAGGGGGTAAGCTCTTATCCTTTGGCCTAATCGCTTTATCTGGGTTAAAGTTAAAAATGGCTGATATATATTTTGTCGTCAGCTGATGGTTACGACCGAGAAGATGATCCAGCATCTTGTTAATGAGAACATACCAATGACTTTGGTCATCAACAAGATGGATAGATTGATTTTGGAGTTGAAATTGCCGCCAAGTGACGCATATTTTAAAATTAAGCATACTTTAGAAGAGCTAAATTCCCTCATCGAGTTAGTATATTCTTTTTGTTTTTTCTCAAATTCGTCCTTTTTCTTTTTTTTTTTGTTCTCACCACTTTTTCCAGAAAATGCCCTGGTGGTGAAAAGTTTAGGTTTTCGCCTGAACTTGGAAACGTGTGTTTTGCGTCGAGTCAGTTTGGATGGTGCTTTTCCCTCAAGTCTTTTGCTAAAATGTATTCTGAAACACACGGTTAGTATTATTTCCTCAAACTTTGTAGTGGGTCCGATCAACATTTATGCTCATAATCTTACGCGAATACACAGGATCCGCTTTTAACATTGACGACTTTGCTGTGCGTTTGTGGGTGATATCTATTTTGACGATCGCCGCCGCTCATTCCGCAAAAAGCCCCATCGTGAAGACGCTCAACGTACTTTTGTCCACTTTATCTTGAGCCTCTCTACAAACTTTACGCTCAAGTCCTTGGAGAGGACACAAAGACGCTCATTCCACTCTTTCATCCCTTGGTGTTTACCTTAAGCCGTCTGTTCTTGCTATGGACGTGAAGCCTTTGTTGACGATTGTCTGCGTGTCGTTCTTTGGCGTGTCGACGGGTCTTGCTGATATGATTGTTAGCAAACTTCCGTCACCTGTTGAGGGGGGTCGTAGGAAGGTTGAGCGGATTTTCACTGGAGATATGACGTCTGATGTTGCAGAGGCATGCGGAAGTGTGACCCGGAAGGACCTCTTATGATTCATATTACCAAGCAGTACAACTCTGAAATATGGATGGATTTGAGGCTTTTGGAAGGGTGATGAGTGGAACTGTTAAAGTTGGGCAGACGGTGAGGGTATTGGGAGAGAGATACTCTCCAGATGATGAAGAAGATATGGCTGTTAAGGAGGTGCTCGGTGTTTCTTTGTTCCAGTCAAGGTGAGCTTAAATCCTTTCACCGCGTTTATGTTAATTTTGAACAGATATAAAATCAAGTTGAATGCTGTTCCGGCTGGAAACCTTGTTCTTTTGTCTGGGATTGATGCGTCTATTGTGAAAACTGCTACTGTGACAACGCTTGTACCGACTGAAGACGAACCGTCTATCCGTTTAAACCGTTAAAGTACACAACGACACCGGTGGTCAAGGTTGCCGTCGAGCCGCTTAATCCACCGAGCTTCCTAAGATGCTTGACGGTATGCGTAAATCAAGAAGAGTTACTCTATCTTGATGCAGTGTATGTATTTATATTTTCCTTCAAATGTCCTTTTGTTGTAAGCGTTATTATTTATCTATTTATTTATTTTTTACTAATCTTTATTTGTGAAGGTTGAGGAATCAGTGAACACGTTCTGGTCGGAACAGGCGAGCTCTATTTGGATTGCGTTCTCCACGACCTTAGAAAATTATATTCTGAAATTGAAATCAAAGTCGCCGACCCCGTCGTGACTTTCCGTGAAACCGTCGTCGAAACCTCGTCATTAAAGTGTTTTGCTGAAGACCCCATAAGCGTAACCGCATCACGATTATCGCGGAGCCTCTTGAGAAGGGTATCGCTGAGGACATTGAGGAGCAGAGAGTTGAAATGTCGTGGGGAAAGAAAGGCATGCGAATTTCTTCGAGCAGAACTATAGCTGGGATATCCTTGCAGCGCGTAATGTGTGGGGTTTGGGCCTGTTGAGGCACCACCGAACGTCTTGGTGAATGATACGCTTTCGGATGAGACTGATCAGTCTTTGCTGAATTCGGTGAAGATTATATGAAGCAAGGTTTCCAGTGGTCGACAAGCAGGAACCACTTTGTGATGAGCGTAAGTATTTTTTATGGTTTTTTTTATTTTTTTTATTTGCTGTTAGCAGTGTGATGTCTGATATGATTTAAACCATTCGCAATGTAAAATTCAGGATTTGGATGCGACTCTCCTGACAAGCCTATTTCCGAGGTGGAGGTCAGATTATCCCTACAGCACGGAGAGTTTGTTACTCTGCCTTCCTGATGGTTAGTGAAGCCTTGCTAATTTTGTAATGTTGTTGCCCTTTCATTTTTCTTTTTTTATATATAAGGAATTATAGTAAGCTGACGACACACATAGGGAACCCCCTCGTCTTATGGAGCCCATCTACTATGTCGAATCCAAGCTCCTGCCGACTGTGTTTCCGCCGTCTACACTGTGCTCGCCCGTCGTCGTGGCCACGTCGTTCAGGACCTGCCTAAACCCGGATCCCCTTTATACACCGTCAAGGCATACATCCCCGTTATCGACTCGTTTGGTTTTGAAACCGATCTCAGGACACATACGCAAGCCAGGCGTTCTGCCAGCAGGTGTTTAACCACTGGCAGGTTGTGCCTGGAGATCCTCTGGATAAGAGTATTGTCTTGAGGCCGCTTGAGCCTAGCCCGGCACAACACCTTGCTAGAGATTTTATGATCAAGACTAGACGGCGGAAGGGACTTAGCGAGGATGTTGTTGTTACAAAGTTCTTTGATGATCCTATGGTAATTTACTTCTGTTTGCTTTAATGTTTTTGGATGATTTATTAACGCGTTTTCTCTTCTTCATTTCGCAGCTTTTGGAGTTGGCTAAGGTTGAAGGCGGTATTCTAGGGTTGTAAATGTGATCGTTTTTATTTTTTAAATGTTGTCGCCGTCGCAAACCGGCGTTAAAAATAGGACTATTTAAAATAATATTTAAAATCCTATTTTTTGTTGTCGTTCTGGTTCTTTGTATGGCGCGCACCCGCCGTCTACTCTTGCCATACATACCCCAAATTCGGCCATGTTCAACTCAATGCTTGAAGGCGTCAGCGGAGAAGGAGGCCAGGCCTTCATCGGACGGCTTATCAAAGCAAACAACGAACTAGTAGATGGGAAGGCCAGTCTTAGCATCATAGACAAAGCCTTAATAGTCATTGGAAAAGATGGCAATGTGATGTCCACTATAGAAGTTGCAAAAGACTTGTCTGCTGCTGATGTCTCCTCCCAGCTATCAGCAAGAGGCATCCACACCACTATACTTACGGATCACCAATGGATCATCCCTGGCTTCATCGATCTTCATTACCATGCTCCTCAACTCCCCATGGCTGGCACAAAGCTTGACGCGCCGCTGGAGGAATGGCTTCAAAAGGGCCATCCACTTGAAGCCAGATGCGCTGACTCTAGTGGATGGGCTAGCGCCGTCTTTGATAAAGTGGTTAAACAGACGCTTGAAAACGGAACCGTCTGTGCTGCTTACTATGCTAGCGTGCATGGACATGCTGCTTCAGCTTTGGCCGAAGCTTGTGTGAGAAGGGGGCAGAGAGCTTTTGTGGGGAAAGTGGCGATGGATAACCAGGCGGTTTGTGGATGTGAGGCGGGTGGAACGGTTGGAGAGTGCCTGTGCATGCAGGATGTGGAGCAAAATATTAAGGAGACGGAGCAGTTCTTTGGAGGACTCAAGAAGATGCCTGGGAATGAGAATAGGCTTGTTATTGGGATTATCACACCTCGGTTTGTTCCATCCTGTTCTACGGAACTCCTCCAAAAACTTGGTGACCTCCGCCATCGACTCCTTGATGCCGGTGAACCTTTAGTTCCAATTCAAACCCATGCTTTTGAATCCAAGTGGCAAGTTAGTTATGGTGAAACCCATCGTGGTGGCCGCGACCTCGAGATTCTCGGCAATCACGGCCTCGGCATCATCACCGACCCCGACCTCGCACTCAAATCTCCTTTACTACTCGCCCACGTTGTACATCCCACCGTTGATGAAATCCGTAGAATGGCTGCAATACCTGGATCCGTTGGAATCGCGCACTGTCCCATTTCGAACGCGTTTTTCGCGGATGGGATCATGCGGACAAGGGCTATGATGAAAGCTGGGTTGCTGTTGGGCTTGGAACGGATGTGGGTGGAGCATATAGTTCAAGTATATTAGATGCATGTCGACAGGCTGTAATCAGTTCACGCATTTTAAGGGATTTGGCCAGTGAAGGGTCTGAAGAAGCCACCCTTGCCCCTGTCGATCATGTGGATGCATTTTGGATGGCGACGGTTGGAGGTATAAAGTCTTTGGGAATGACTGGGTGTTTGGAACGTGGGAGTCACGTTTGATGCCCTTGTTATTGACGTTGGGCAGTGCCCGCGAATTGATGTATGGTCGGAGTTGGATACAATTCATGATTTGTTTCAAAAGTTTATCATGCTTGGAGATGACCGATGCGTACGAAAGGTGTACGTGCAGGGAGTCAAGGTTGTCGATAAAACACAATAAAATATTGTCGTTGTTACTATTCAATTTGTTATTTAGTTATTCATTCTTTAGAGTTTTTTGTAAATACATCAACATAAAACGATAAAGGAAGTGGTAGATAAAAAAAAAAACCAAAAAAGAATATATGGTATACATTGAAAAGGGACGTAGAGGGTGACATTGGTTAAAAAACTCTGAGGGGAGGGGCTAACTGCTTGTTTTTTTTCGAGAATGAATTGAGAAGTGATCAAACAGGGTTATTATTGGGAATGGAAGGGCTATAATATCAAATAGAAGACCGCGAGGCGTGGGCAAAGGGATACTCAAAGCCACAGCATCGAATAAATACATAAATAGATAAAGGTATGTTGGCGGATAAAAAGATGAAAGATAGGTTAAAACTATCAAAATGATATGGGCTGAAAAGCGGGGAGAAAGAGGTATACAACTAAAGATTTCAAAATGACCAATCTTCGGAATCATAAGCCTCATCCATCTTTGTATCCTGTCCTACCCATCCCTCGGATCTTGCCCACCTTCCGGGCAATGAATACTTCCAGTTGCGTAAGCCTGATATTCTCATCAAAGCTCTTCTTGAATTTACAACAAGTCTTGGCATGCCTTCTCGCTGCATCTGCTCGTCCAAATGCACGACCACATCCGTTAATGCAAAAATGGGTGCGAAAATCACGGGGGACGTGGGTGGCGCCATGACGGAAGAGATCTTGATTGCCGTAAAAAGGTTTTGCCGCAGCCCTTTTCAGGACAGACAAAACGGCGAGCTCGAGATTCGCAATCAGGAGATTTTCTATTTATTTGAATATGTCAGTTTCAAGATAGTAACGGGTGGAAGAACCATTGATATGAATTTCGCCAATAACAAACCTGCAAACTTCCTTTTCCGCCACCTTGCTTCATTCCGTTGCTTTACTGACACTGTTTCCTTGGGGTATTTTTTCGAAGGTATATCTTTCAAATTCCTCTGCTTTTTCAATGACTTTATCGCAGACTCGTCGTTGACTTGATCGGGAATACTGTTTGTGCTAAGACGGCGTTTATTGGAAGGCTTGATAGGAGCTTCCTCATCTTCGGTGACGCTGCTCACACTAAGTCCACGCTTCTTGGTCGGCTTCTTCACACTTTCATGACTTTGCTTTGCAGGAGCGGCCTTGGTTTCCAGTACTTTGACATCGTTCAAGGCAAGAGCATTGAGAACCGGAAAGGTTTGAGGCGTAACTTCATGCATAGGAACAGATGCTAAAGAATCAAAGAAGAGTGGTATGTCAGTATAATAGCAACCTTAAGGCTTTCAAAATAGCCAACATACCTGTATTTATAACAAGTAGAAAGGCGGGAGGGCAGAGTGCGCTGAACCCTTTTCGGCAACATTTCCCCAGATCAACTTTGTGTCCATATCCGTGGTTGAGGTCGAATTCAAGATTTCTTCCAGTGAGTGTTTAGCAGGCTCAACAGACTCCTTTAAACCCTCCGCCGCGCCTGAGCTCTTCCGCTCCGTCATCCCACAATCTTCGTTAGACAACAACCCAACCTCATTCATTTCACTCTCCGGACAAGGTGTCATATCCACCTTCGCCTTTTCTTCAAGTAGATCACTCAAATGCGGCATCGGCAAAGTCCACCCATCAACCCCTGCATTTCCTCCAACAGAACTTTCTAAAAAGCTCATAAAATCGTCGTCTTCGGAAGAGTTAGCCTCTGGAGAGCTTTGTAAGTCCGTCGCAGGCGTTGCACCACTTTTGCGGTGAAAACTCTTCCATTGGCATCAGTTCTTGATGCTCTTCCGCCATTGAGGGATAAAGACTGGGTTCGAGTCTGTCACAGGCATCTTGGAACCGCAGTTTTTGCAACATGAGGTTTCTGGGTGAGTGTAGGTCGGTTTCGTGAAGGGGTAGGAAGGGAGAGGTATTGAAGTAGGAGGAATACCGTAGCTTTGAAGCATGGCAAAGTGTAGGTGGCTCCAGTATGCGGCCATGGAGCTCATGAAGTCAAAGTGAGGGTTATGGGAATGGTCGAAAGGAGAGAGGGGAGGCAGGGGATGGAGAGGAGGCGGCGGGATGGGCTTTCCTGATGTTTCCTGTGGAAGCGGATTGGCAAAGAACGCGGCGTATTGCTGAAAGCGGGGGTCATCCCTGTGGTCGACATTTGGGAGCTCAAACTTTTGCGACTCTTGATCGACGGGAGTTGGTAGATGGGTGCCCGGATATGTTGTGGATGATGGAACGGAAAGCTGATGGGGGATCTGATGAGTTTCTGCGTCCTGGGGTGCAGTTAAAGGCGCCTGAAGTTGGTGCAAAAAGCCACCATGCTGGTTTGAGTGCATGAAAAAGCCTGGCGTGGGGATGTGATGAAGAGGTGGAGATGGAAGAGGAGACTCTATGGAGGATGGTCGGACAGGAACAAGAGCTGAAGGCATAGGGCGATGCTTCTGAGTGTCGAATGGTGAAGGGTTGGAGCCATTAATGTGAGATCTCGCAGTTTCAAAGCTTAGCACAGCACGGTGGTTGAAGTCTGCATTGTTAATCAGCATCCTTGCATTGTCCTTGCTTGCAGATGATGGATGACGATTGCCTGCTGCACTGGCGTTGGAATGAATTCCTGCTTGCACTGCTGCCGCAGGCATGTCTGGGGAGGTTGGGCCAGACTGCAGCGGAGTTACCAGAAAGCTCATGAAGGCTCCTTTCTTATTCAAGATGAGGAGAAGAAAGTGGGGTACGAAGAGGTTGATGTATGATAGGGGTGGGTTCAACTGGAGCTCCTGGTGAATTGATGCTTGTAGTCGACAAGATCTGGAGGCCAGCTCAAGTGAGGTGCTGAGGTCGATTCTGCGCGTTTACGGTTTTCTGTTTCGGGTTGTGAATCAAATGAATATTGCAATAAGGGGCGGAGGGTCGGATCCCCAGGATGCCAAAACCTCAATGGTAGCTCAAACGCGGTTCCAGGCGCCATCCAAATTTGCTTGGATGTCTTCGGAGTTTGAATCAACTTTCCATCAGGGCAGGTCGACGTCGTTCACCAACCAAATTCTCTCCAAACTCCGCCGGTCGCCCTGCCCCCCCAGCCAATGAGGAGGTGCAGATGAGATTCTAGTTTTCAACCAGGCGCAGAATGATCAGGATGGATGTGCTGGGTGATCAAGCTGGGCTAGTATGTATGGGTGGGTCAGCTTTTTTTTTCGATTTTTATGTCATGGACGCGTGGACAGCAGCAGCCAATTTCATTATACCACCGCCGTAGAAAATACTTCATTAATCATCCGGCATCTGACGACACCAAACAAACTTGCACTTACGGATGAAAAGCTTTTGATGATGATATTTGGATACGCAAATACAAGCCTATAAAGAATTAAGCGATAACGCTCGCTCGTCTCGCTACGGACGAAGCTCCACGTGTTGTCTGTCGCTCTCCAACAACGCTTTTGAAAAACTGTTTGGCTTCTATCGTGAGTGAATGTTCACGACCAAGCGCAGATTCGTAAACTGGATGCATAAGGATTAGTTCTCTCGAGATAGAATGTACTTATATCTTACTTTCGAGTGCTTTGGAAGAATACTCCTTCGCTTTCTCATAGTTTCCGGTTGCAAAATGAAGTTGTCCAAGAACGTAATTAATTTCTGCCGATGATGTAGAAGATCCGGAAAAGGATTGGCGAAACGCAAAAATGGCGTTCAGCATTTGGATAGCCTCGGCCTGCTGCGCTTCGTCTAGCATCCAATAATTGTTATTCACAACATAATCCATGCTAGGAAACAAGGCAATTGCAGTGTGTTGGAGTACTCACTGAGTTGTATATCAGCCGACTTTAAAGAGGTTTTCCATATGCTAACGACTTTATCAAAGACGGCGACAACTTGATCCGTTTTACCCTGTCTATGGAAAACATTCGCAAGTTGAAAGTATCCACCGGACGCTAAACATTACGTAAAAAATTAATCAACAACGTCAATAATATAAAGGAAACTCACCAGCTATATGGTCAGGTCCATGATCTAGCGAAGAATAATATATCTTATCTTTTGTCAATAGTTGTCAATAGCATTATATATAATATCTTACATCTTGCGCAAGCTGCTTCAAAGCTTCCTCATAACTTCCCTGAGACGCATAGAGTAACCCAAAGTTTTTATGAAGATGTGCGCGTACAGAGTTTTCGCACTTTTCGCTTTTTAAGACCGCCCATTTCGCAGAGATAGGTAATCTTCAGCTTGTTGGTATTGCTTTAAGCCTGCGTTTGTTAACGAAAGAAGATCTAACAATTAAATACCAATGCTTGCTTCACCCAATAGAAGGTACGATGGGACAAGCTCAATGCTGTTTTGACCATAAACATCCATCGAGAATCGAAGAGCTTGAAGTGCAGCGGGGATGGCGAGATCAAATTGACCTTCAAAAAGCTTTTTGTGTGCTTCTGTTTTGGAAAGTTCCAACAGTTGGACCTTTAAGTGAAATGTCAATTCCGCGATATTCATAGATTATGGGTATGAAAAAGAGAAGAGGCATATATGAACCTGGCGATGGCGAGTCTGTTTTCTCTGTAAGCTCTTTCCTCCTCCGATCCGAGAACGGCGACTGGGGTCCTGATTCAATATTGTTTAGGCTATACGGAACGAAACAACCCAATATAAACAAAACAAAGGAATATTGTTGACCCTAACTGCGATGCGATTTATATGTATAGCTTACCGTAATGGAACAAGAAGATTGCATATTTTGTTATGAATACCCCGAAAGTCTGTCAGTTGATGCTCCTTGTCGCTATTATGGAAATGAGAATTGAACCCGTAACCAATGATAAAGACGGCACTCTTACCAGTAAAATGTCACTCGACAGTCCTTGCACTGGATGTATCTTTTAAAGAAACAAAGGTCAGACCAAACAACGGAAACGCAGCCGGAAATATCGGCATAGTTATCATCAGAATAACTTACGCCGGTTTCCCACATAGCTCGCAGTTGTGCTTTCGGCCTGTTGTTCAAGGGTTAACTTCAGCCCAATAACGGTTGAGCCTTTGACAAACCTTTGGGATTGGCGAGAGGGTTGATGTGGGTGGCGTTGACGTTTCTCATCTGCGGAGACTGACGACCGGGGGATTGTGCGCCACCATTTGCAAACGATGGCAAAACGGCTGCTGGGATCACTGTGGCCATTGATGAAGAGGCTAATGGCTACTACGGACGACGGACGAGAGGAGTTGAATTCAGTTGCTGAGAAGCGTCGATCTCAATTTATTATTCACACAAATAAGGATTCCGTGTACATGAGCGAGGCATGGTCTAGTTTGACTTCAAATGAGACATGATCCTCAAGACCCACAGACTTGATGGTTTAAAGCTTCTTCCCTTCTGAACACCTGCAAGATGTTGCTGTTTCAATAAACTATATGCCCCCAGCAAGCATTTCTTCCATATGCGACATCATTCATCCCATTATACAATCCAGTTATCCACCCTCTGGCACTTCCCTCGTTGCCCCCTCTGATGGTCTCATGCCTGGCATCTCGCACCGCTCCACATCGCTGTTGAATGATGAAAATTCGAGTCCGTTGCGCAACGACCTTGAAAAAGCGCAAAAAATTTCGAAGCATTAGTAGCGACGATGTCCTTCCTTGCCAGAACCTCGGCCGGTGAGCCTTCTCCCTTCTATCTCCATTGCCTCTCATTCCATATCCTGGCTTTATTGTTGAACATATCTCCTCGATGCTCCCTTTGTCCGCGTCATCTCTAATTGTTTTCTTGCAATGCTATTGCAGCTGTTTCGCGCCAAATCCAGCGTTCACCCGCTGTCCTCAGGTGAGCCTTCTTCCTTTCTTTGCTGTTCATTCAGCATGCGTATTAAATGCTCATATGCTTTTTATTCTCTACTGTATGATAACTTATCATTCTTTGCTGGTGTTGTTAGGCCGATTGCATCTGCAAAGATCTCAGAGAGGAACTATGCGTCTGGTAAGGGTTAAAGGAAAGATCATTCTTGGACAGAAAGGGAAGACCCACTAAGAACGCGGACACTCGAAGGATCTTGGACTCTCGAAGGATCTCGGGTTTTGGAATAAGGATTCAAATTCAACATTTGGATTTCTCTCAAGCAACCATGCATTGATACTGGATTTTGACGGATGGATTCTTGGATTTCACTTCAAGATACGAAGACAGATCCCGCATATGTTAGGATATAGGATACATATACTTTTTTTGGACTTCGAATTACAGCCCGCAATGTTGCTGGAATCTAACGGATGGATGGCCCTTTTCTTCACCCAAAAGACGCTAAGAAGGACCCCGCCGAGGCCGCCACTGCCCTCATCAACATGTTCCCTGGTCAAACCCCCGCTCAGAAGGCTGGATCCGTTCTCCTTACCTCTTCGATTGCCGCCTACCTTTTGTCAAAGGAGGTCTACATTGTCGACCACGAATTCTTTGAAATGGGCTGTTTGTTCGGTGCCTACTACATCTGGTACTCTGGAGGAAAGGACGGTGCTATTGAGTACTTCAGCGAGAGGCAGAGCGTAAGCCTTCTCTTTCCTTTGAAGTTAAATTCTATCTCATGAGGAAGTTTAGACAAGACTGATCGTGTTTTTATTTTCGTTTTACTTGAATCCGGAAATATGGCGTATATAGACCATGAAGAAGGTGCTCGAGCAGGCCCGTGAGGAGCACAAGTCCGTCGTCCAAGAGCGTATCACCCACATTTCTAAGCTCGCCGATGTCGTTGATGTCACCAAGGCCCTTTTCGAGACCTCTAAGGTGTGTTCTTGAGCCTAATAATCATGCCTTTCTTTCAACAGCGTTAAGATCAAGTTATTAAAAACTCTTGTTTCTTCAGGAAATCGCCAAGCTTGAGGCTGAGGCTTATGAGCTTAAGCAGAAGGTCACCTTCTCCCACGAGGTCAAATCCGTCCTTGACTCTTGGGTCCGCCACGAGGCCAGCATCCGTGAGAACGAGCAAAAGGTCCTCGCCGAGACCATCATTGCTAAGATCAGGAACAGCCTCACTGACCCTAAGCTGGTACGAAATATTTATTTTCTTTAATCTATATGCTTGTCACATACATCGCTCATTGCTGACCCTTTTTGTCTTTTTCTTCTCATAATATTGTAGCAAACTGCCATCTTGCAGCAGACCCTCGCTGATGTTGAGAAGGTTACTAAGGCTTAAGTGGTTTTTCTTTTTACGTTGATACCGTTCACGAATAAATGGCCTTCTCTTTGGCATACATATCTATGAAGGTTTCGATTGACAGTGTTCTGTTTATTGCTTTTGCGCATTTGTCAGAGGATTGGAGCAAACGAATTTTGTGAGGACTGTTGCAGAAGATATAAGGAGGTTAAGAACGATAAGAACACGATTCATAAGTATTTGAGTATAATGAAGTATGTTAATTTTATGAGGCTGAGAAGAGATTTTAGTAGTCACAGGCTGCGCCAGGAATACCGCGATATTCTTGAAGTTCTTCAGGGACAGGACCGCCAAAAACACGTTCAATTTCTCTCGAGACGATGCGATAGGCGTCCCATTTTTTGTTTAGTCAGCAAAGGGCCCATGACAGACTTAGGGATGTGAGTCCATCCGTGGAACGTCCCAGCTGCTGACATGAAGCGTGACTCAATCATAAATCTGAGAGGGTGCCATAGACTTTAGTAGTTTCAATCATAGTTGACTCTTTGGGCGCAAAAAAAACATTACATGGGTATGTACCTATGTAGGTGAAAAAAAAACAAAAAACTCTATCCTATAAAATCGTGGCCGTTAGCATGAGTGTAGATTCAGCGAAATGGAAAGGTGGCGCGCCCCGTGATTAGAAAAAAGCAGGTCTCATCGTATGCCACCACTGTCAGTGGTCGTTCATGGTTGTTTGAGTGCTGTGCTGTGCTGTGAGGTGTAAGGGATGGTGTATATATATGCGGGAGATGAAAAAGGACAAAAATATATACAAAAACACGAAGTCGTCCTTTATTAGAGTTTTCTTTATTAGGTCATAGCAAAATGTATATGGGATGGAGAGTGAGATCAGAGGTTTCCGTCGACAATGCAATAAACGCTACCATCCTATGAGACTCGATGTACGATAGCCATCTCCCATGAACGATCTCTTCAAACTCGTGTCCACCCGCCGCAATCCAACCCTGAACAGATCAAGAGACTTCAACGGATAGAGACAGAATTAAGAAGGCTCCGTAAACGTCCCAGCGAGTATAATCAGGGATGATGTGAAGGCTGAGCGGTTAATGATTGCTGCGAGATATCACTTGATGGTGGTTGGGGTGTATACTGTAAAGAGCCATATGAGGGTCCCATGAAAAGAGGTAAACGATGGGTTCTAGATAAACATCGATATTGCATATAAAAAAACAGAACTCAGAAACGACTGAAATAGATCACGGAAAACAAAGACATCGTGGATACTTTAAAAAAAAAACACAATTACCCTAACCTCTGCCGTGCGCGTTTGGAAATGAAGAAAACGTGGTGAACTCGCTAAATTCCTCTAATATTCGTCATGGCAGATTGCCCGAAAAGGTTATAAAGAAACAAAAAGCACCGTAGACCAGAGTAAAAACAATCGTGTTATAAGCTGAATGCACAAAAAGCTTGGCCTTACGCTAAACATTTTAGAGCTTTATTTATTTTTATATTACCTCACAACGCGCTTTCACCCGTCCCTCAACAACATTTCAACGCTTCATCGCGGATCCCTTAATACGTTCAATAAAACCTGATTATCCGTCAATAGGTGCCGGATAAGAAGCGACACCGCGCATTCCTGCCTTTTCTCCTCAGCTGTCAAAAAGCTTTTATTTTCTTCTCCTCATTAATAGATATATTCTGCAACATGCTTACCTCTGTGTCATGCGCGAGATCACAAAACTGAAGGGGAATGACATTGCATGCTTCAAAAGCGAGGGAAAATCGCTGGAAGAAGGTGAAGAACTGTATAAATCCGCATATTTCATTGCCATCTCATGACTAGGGTCTGCAGCGCAGAGAGTATATAAACATGACTCGATAAAAAAATTACGCGTCGCAGCATGTCGATCACTCATATTCAAAGTCCCACTTGACGCTAAGACAGACTGCAGATTTAACAGCTGATGGGGATGTACACAGATATTTCATTCTATAACGTACCAGTCCACGTCATTAAATCATCTTTAGTAGCCCCACTGTAATTTACAACAGTGGGCATCATGAAGGTGTCGGAAGGCACGATTGATCGTTCAATCCTCTGCGCCTTGATGCAACAGACCATACGAAGCCTCATCTGTCCGGAGTGCACCCATGCGGAGCATCGTCTATTGTTGAGAGGTCTGAGGCGCTACTGACAATCAAAACTACACAAAAAAAAAAAAAAAAAAAAAGGCATAAAAGAACCTACCTTTTTGCGACATCCCAAAACAACAACGACTTTAAAGCTCGAGAAGATGAAGGGAGGAAAGGGAAAGAAGAAGGGGAAGAGAGGGTTCGATGAGATGGATTCCCGGAACCCAAACTTCATCCCTGTCACCTCTGGCGATCCAGCGGAAAAGCGGGCACGATCGTCCTTGTTGGACGAGGATGGAGACGATGACAATAACACCAAGCTTACGGTCAATGAAATGTTTGCTCAAGTGTATGAGGAGAAGAAGAAGAGGGAGGAGATGCAGTATTGTGAGTTTTACAGTGTTTTGGGTGGTAGTCTGGAGACTGACTCAGAGTTGCCATGCAACAGTGGAAAACAGGTACGGCACCACACTCATGGAAGAGGAAGATGAGAACGAGTCAGAGGAAGAGGAGGATGAGGATGGAGAGCTTGTGACTGCAGAGATTGATGCCCAGATTATGAAAACTATTGGCATGATCCGGTCAGGGAAAGCCGAGGTATACGATCCCAAGGTCAACTTCTTTGATGGTTAGTGACGGCATCTCTATTCGCATGTGGCTAATGCATTGTAAAGAGGATAAGATCAAGGAGGCTCAAAAAACATGGAAGGAGAAGCAAGAAAAGATCAAAGGCTCAAAACCTGTCACCTTGAAGGACTACCATCGAAAGAACTTGATTGAGGATACGTTGGGTGATGACTCGGATGAAGATATGGAGGAGCGGGTTATGCCAAAAGATATCAGTATTGCTGAAGAGCAAGAACAACTCCGCAGAGCTTTCAAAGACGCCATTGCTGAGGACGACAAGAACGATGACGATGACGACGATATCGGCGGGTTCCTTACAAAGCGTGAACGTAGTAAAGACGAGCAGGCAAAGGAAGAAGAAGAGTACAAGAATTTCTTGTTGGAGAGTATGGCCATGGGTGGAGTCACTGGAATTCAGGATTGGAGGGCTTATGCGAATGAGAAGAGCGGAGGTGCGAAGACGACGGGGACGAAGAGTTTGAACCCAAATGAGGCGTTTTTGATGGATTATATTCTGAATAGGGGGTGGGTAGATAAGGAGGTGAAGAAAATTCCGACGTATGAGGAAATTGTACATGAGGAGCATATTGATGACGATCAGGATGATAAAATTGACGAGTTCGAAAAGAAGTATAATTTCAGATTCGAAGAAGAGTGGGTGTTTTAGTTTTTTTTTTTTTTTCCTCCCCTTTTTACTACGTATCGGTTTAGTGATCTAATGGTTTTATTTTCCTATTTAGGGGTGGGGCCGAGATTGTATCGTTTGCAAGAAATATTGAGGGGTCCATGAGGAAGAAGGACACCCGGAGAACAGACGCCCGCACAAACGCAAAACAACGAAAGGAAGAAGAAAAGCAGAAAAAGACAGAAGAGCTTAAACGTTTAAAGAACCTTAAGAAGGCAGAAATCCGTGAACGTCTGAAGAAAATCGCCGACGTAGCAGGTGTTCCCTTTATTGACGACGAGGAAGACGATGAAGATGATGGCAAGAAGAAAAAGGGCAAGAAGGCTAAAATGGGCGCAGCCATTACTTTTGACGACATCGATCTTGACGGTGATTTCGATGCCGATAAATTCGATCAAATGATGCAAAAGAAATTCGGAGACGAATATTATGCTGCGGAAGAGGACAACGTCAAGCCCGTATTTGATGATGATGAGGAGGGATGGGATATTGGACCTGATGGGTATGGGATTCCTGGGGAAGAGGGGGAGGTTGATGAATTTAATATTGACGGCATCGTGGCGGGCGGACCCAAGACTGGGGTTGGAAAGGTCAGAACAAAGGATGTGACAACAACCATTGATGTACCGATGGATGGAGAGGGGTATGGGGAAGGATATGGGGAAGAGGTTTACGGTGGGGACGAGGACGAGAATTTCATTATGGATGCAGATTATTTACCTGGTGGGGATATGTATATGAGCGACGAGGAAGAGGAGAAACGTGAGTATTATATCGCTTAATTTCAAAATTTTAACACATAAATTATTATTGTAGCCTCGAAAAAGGAAAAGAAAAAGGAAGAAAAGAAGAAGGGCAAGAAGGGCAAGGTCTCGCTGGACGACTACCTTGAAGAATACTACCAACTCGATTATGAAGATATGGTTCGTTAAATTCTTCTTTTTTCCCCCTTCATATCTACGACTAATTAAACGTTTCCCAAATTCAGATCGGCGACATCCCCACCCGCTTCCGGTACCGCAAAGTCGCTCCTGACGCGTTCGGTCTCACCCCTCAAGAAATCCTTGCCGCCCCCGACACAGCCCTCAACGAATTCCTCTCCTCAAAAAACTTGCCCCCTTCCGTCCCCCTGACAAAGTCCAAAAAGACCGTGCGATTTTCTCTAAAACCAAAAAGAAGCGTGAACAGGAGTTCCAGGAGGCTTTGAAGAGCGCTGGTGTTGTGTTGAAGAAGACAGAGGAAGAGAAGGAGGTGCCGAAACGGAAGTTGGGACAGGCGGCGCAGAAGGCTTTGAAAAAGAAGAAGAAGAAGATGGAGGGCGGGAAGGAGGAGGTGAATGAAGAGAAGAAGGCGGAAAATGTAACGAGGAGTGGGTCGGGCAGTGGGAAGCCAAGTATCTCAAGTGATCGAATTGCAGCATATAGCATGCCGAAGCGCAAGAACAAGTGAGAAAGGACAAAAAAACCGACGGATAAGGAACATTGTAACCGCGTCATTTCACAACGCACGCATAGCTCATTTTACACCAGAAAACACACCTGTATTTATTTATTACTCAAAAATCACCCTTTTGGTTCTTTCAACGTGTAAACAGCTCGCACTGCCAAAGAATTTGTCAGTCATTATTGAAAGGAAACATCCGAATTTCAAACTGGAAGACCGAGTCCATCAAGATCAGCACCTGGTCATCGACATCCAAAAGATGGCCGGCCGAAAGTCTGCGACTCAAAGTCCCAATGCACCCTTCATCAAGAAACGGAGCAACGTAGCAGAGGAAGTGCCCTTGATGAAATTAGCGTCTTCTGCGAGCATCCAGTTGGAGAAGGAGGAAGGAAAGGGACATGGGAAAAAGGCGACGATGAAGGATGATTTTGGGAATATGGTGTTGTTGGTGTTTTTATGTGAGTTTTTATTGTGAGATGGCGGGAGATGGGTTGTTGATACGGGGTTCTTCTTTGTAGATACGTTGCAGGGGGTCCCTCTTGGACTTACCTTTGGGGAGTATTCCGTTCCTGTTGAAATCCAAGCTCAGTTTCTCTGATATTGCGCTCTTCTCTTTATCATCATACCCATACTCTCTCAAGGTAAGCGTTGCGACAGCCAGATTGTGGTAATTAACAATCAAATAGCTGCTTTGGTCCCCGATCGTCGACTCCATCTACATCCCCTCCATCGGTCGTCGGAAATCCTGGATTGTCCCTATCCAAGCCATAGCCGGTCTCCTCCTCATCTCCCTTGGTTCAACCATGGACGATTTCCTCGCCCGCGATGTTGTCCCCGTGAACCTCCTTGCAGGTCTCTTTACGCTTCTCGTGTTCCTCTGCGCAACGCAAGACATTGCGGTTGACGGATGGGCGCTTACGCTTCTCCACGATGACAATAAAGCATACGCAAGCACGTGTCAGACGATTGGGTTGAATTCGGGTTACTTTTTATCGTTTACAGTTTTTTTGGCGATGAATTCTGCGGAATTTTGTAACAAGTATTTGAGGAGTGTGCCGTTGGAGGAAGGGATGTTGGGATTGGGGAGTTATTTGAGATTTTGGGGGGTTATGTTTTTGGTGTGTGATGCTTGTTGGTGTTTATTAAAAGGAGGTGAGGAATGTGCTTTTCTGAGAAACGTTTACTGATATCATTCGTTAGATTGAGGATGAGAATTCTGAAGAGGAGACGAGCAGTGTCTCGGTTGTTTACAAGCACATTGTTCAAGTTTGTCTCATGCCACGTAAGTCACGAACTATCGTATACAATCTGATAGTTCCCCTTTAGACATGAAGATGTTTATCCTCGTTCTTCTTATCGCCAAGATTGGCTTCCAAGCCAACGAATCTGTCACTGGTTTGAAACTTCTTGAAAAGGGTTTCCATAAAGAAGACCTTGCTTTGGCGGTAAGGTGTCTTATTTTTGTTAACCCTTCATACTAACGTGTTTGTTGTCGTAGGTTTTGATTGATTTCCCTTTCCAAATCCTATTTGGTTACTATGCCGCAAAATGGAGCAGTGGAGCCAAGCCTTTAGTACCGGTACGGCAATGACTTCTTGCCATAGATTTTCATTTTACTGACTATTTTAAAAAGTGGTTATTCGCGTTCTGCGGTCGTCTTGTTTTCGCCTTTTTGTCCATTTTCATCATCTCCAACGTCCCTACTGCTGGTATCACAACGTCCTTCTTTGTTCTGGTGATGGCATGTACCGTGTTGAGTTCATTCATGAGGTAATGTCCCAACACCCTTTTTCGTTGCTAACAAGGTTTACTTCCAGCACGGTTCAGTTTGTGGGATTGGGCAGTTTCTTTACCAAGATCAGTGACCCCCGTATCGGCGGAACATACATGACGCTTGTAAGCCGCCCCACCCACATCTCAACTTGAAAATACTGACCCACATTTCTGCAGCTGAACACCATCAGCAACCTTGGAGGTACTTGGCCCAAATTCTTTGTCCTCCACGCCGTCGACTACTTCACCGACTCAGCCTGTACCATCCCAAACCCCGATCAATCTCCTCTTAAATGTCTTGACGAGCATTCGAAAACGCTTTGCAAGAACCTTGCGGGAGTGTGTGAGACTCGTGTTGATGGGTATTACCCTGTGAGCGTGGGGTGTGTGGTGATTGGGTGGTGACATTTTTAGGGTTTATTTACCCGCAGATGAAAAAGATTGAGGGGTTACCGGAGAGTGCGTGGAAGTTGCCAAAAGAGGAGGAAGGTGTACCATTGAGGAACAAGAAGGAGGATTATTAGATTTTTTTTATCTGGTTCTTTTTATTTCCTTGGTTTATAATATGTTGTTTCTGTTTGCAGCCCCCTGTTGTTGGCGGGCGTCCTTTTCTTTTTTGACACGTTTTAAAAGAATGTTCTTTATGATGTAACGAGTCGTTTTGGCGATGGGAGTTTGGTGGATGGCGTTGATATCCGTGAAGGTGTTGGAATTTTTCCCCCAACCACGCGTGTAGGTGATGGTGTTGGTCTTGGTAGCGACATCTCCAAGTCCTTGGCTTGACATTGCGAAGACGGCGGTCTTAACCGCGTCACGCTCACCGGTCTTGCGAGTCTAGTGGGGGATGTCAACTCTGGCGTTGATTTTGAGGGTGCCGGAAGTTTACACGAACTCCCAGGAATAGAAGTCGATGGAGGTTTAAAGAGTTGGGAGGTTGATAGCGTCCCAGGTTTACGGAGAAGACTTTGCGAAAGTTTTTGTTTTGTGACGGTTTTTCTGTAGCTCCACCTTTAAATTCGTTTGTGGCCTCTCAACAAGTTCTGCGACCCCCTCCCTCAACGCTACACACACTCTCCTCATATCGTCTAAATCCGCTAAAACATGTTGATGTCGTTTCTCGACGGCGACCACGTACCCCGCGATAACATGCCAGAGGGGTGTTGAGGATGCCGTGTGGATGGTGATGGAATGGGATGGGGAGGTGACGGTGAGGGTTTCGGGAGTAGATGAGATCGTGGTGATTGGGATGAGGAGTGGGTTGTAGGGAGTGTGATGTGGAGGGTTGCGTTGGGGAGGAGGGAGATGGGGAGAGGAGTTGTGGGGAGGGTGGGGTAGAGTTGAGGCAGGTAAAGAGGCCTGTGAGGAGGGTCGGAGGGTCCTCCATGATCAATGCTGCGGACAATGAGGATTGTTATTGTTACAGAAGGCGGTGGATGGCAGCAAAGAAGGTCGCCAGTGTCTGGATGGAGGCGAGGGTTGTTGAGGATCTTTGGTGTTTTTTTTTTTTTGACAGGTGCTCGCCGGACGGACGGGCATCTTTAGAATCTGTCCGTCTACATAGAAAGTGAACCCCTTCCATGAAAACAAGCGCTTGGGTGAAGATAATAACAAAGAAGAGATGGAATATACGACGAAGACGGATATCCACTTTTAATTCTTGAATAGCTTGGAGGAACAGGAGGATAAATGAAAAAAGTCGTTGAGAGAACGAGAAAGAACAGAAAAGTCTGGCCAAAAAACCACCAGTTGTAAACAGAAAGTAATCCATCCCCTTCCCCCCAAAAAAAGCACGTCTCATCATGCCACTCAAAAAAACATTAAATAGCCCCGTCAGTCGCATCAGGAAACAAAAAAGGCGCTTTCAATATTTTAACCATACCTAAACCCAACCAAAAAGGCAGCCGCAAACCCTCCCGCCGATGGCAGATCCATCGTCAAATTATGAATCAATCTCATAGCCCCAATCTTCACATCATTATGCGTAAACTTCCCATCTTTATCCAAATCCACTTCTCCGACCACCAACTTTTCGATACGCGGCCAGTTGATTTTGATAATGTCGGCGTGGGCGAGTGCTTGAAGGGACATGAAACTGACGCCAAGGACGATAGCGCCGCTATATTCTCCGTTAGTAAAACAAGAAAAACCAAGCGGGCGTTACGTTTTAGTGATCTTTTTTGCGGCGAAACCAGCGGCGCCACCAAAGACGGTTGCCTGAAAGGAGGAAGGACGTCAGTTGGGGAGATGGGGATGGGAAAATACCATTGAGATTTCACCAAGACCGGCGGGGCTGTTGTCGAATTTAGGGGTGAGGCCAGTTTGGAGGGAGGAGACCTCTTTTGCGAGGGAGTCGGCGAGTTCAGTGAGATTGGTCTTGTCAGGGGCTGTGTGTGGAAGGACAGCGTTGAAAAAGGTGTTTAAGGGGTGAGTGGTATGATCAATAACAGGGAGGGGAAGGGGGAGAGGACGGAGGGTGGGGATGAGAGAGGGGCTTGTTAAGGTGTGTTGGACATCATAGGAGTAGGATGGGATCGAGGAAGGGGCAGAAGTGATGACGGAGGCACTACTTACCAGGCATGATGGAAGCAATAGAAGATTTCTTTACTGAAAATTGAAATCTGGGTGACCCTGAAGCAGAGGAGGGACGTCATTCGTTTCACAACAAAGGGCTCCACGGTCGTTCGATGTCTCGTCCAGCACCTATCGACGGAAATCACGATAGGTGAAAATGTGAAGGATCGCATTAAAGTGTCGAAATGTGTGTTGAGCCAGGGGGCGAAAGCGCGTTTTTAGGTAATTTAAATATATATTGTATCTAAATATTTAGCGTAAGGCCACACTTTTTATAAATCTGGTTTAGGGGTTACGCTTATTTTTACTCTGGTCTACGGTGCTTTTTTCTGTTTATAACCTCTTCGGGTATTCAATTGCGAAGTAATCTACAGCGAGTTCTCCACGTTTTCTCCTTCATCATCGATAGTTACGAAGTTAATCGTTTCAAACGACAGAGTTTTAAGGTAAGAGTTTTTAAGTATCTACGATGTCTTTGTTTTCCGTGATCTACTTCAGTCGTTTCTGGTTCTGTTTTTTTATATGCAATATCAATGTTTGTCTAGAACCCATCGTTTACCTTTTCATGGGACCCTCATATGGCTCTTTACGGTACACCCCCACCACCATCAAGTGATGTCTCGCATCAATTGTTGACCGCTCAGCCTTCACATCATCGCTGATTATACTCGCTGGGACGTTTACGGAGCCTTCTTGATTCTGTCTCTATCCGTTGAAGTCTCTCGATCTGTTCAGGGTTGGATTGCAGCGGGTGGACACAAGTTTGAAGAGATCGTTCATGGGAGATGCGGCGTCGGGCTATCGTACATCGAGTCTCATAGGATGGTAACGTTTTCCCCATCACATCGTCGACGAAACCCTCTGATTCCACTCTTCATTTTGCTCATGACCTAATTAATAAAAAACGACTTTGTGTTTACGTATTTATTTTTGTCCTTTTTTTTCATCTCCCGCACACACACATATACCATCCCCCACACCTCACACAGCACAGCACAGCACTCAAACAACCATCAACGACCACCCATAAATACGATTAAACCAGCTTTATCTAATCACGGGCGCGCCACCTCCAATCACAGGGAATTTGATGAAATAGGAGTACCTGTAAATCCTTTGAAGGGGAATGCGGAGGAAACAACTCAACAATGATAGCCATGCAGCGCTTTCTCTAAAGAGCGGCTATGGAGCGTGAAGTTGGTGAAGTGTGAGGTCTGGGGGGGAAACATGTTCTGCGGATGCAGCTGAGGAGTCACGCAAAAAGTGATTACGGGGTGAGGTGTGAAGTTGAAATCAGTGAACATGGTATGCGGATACCGATACGTACTTTCGTTTTACGTTGAGGAATCACGTTAGTCTCTGTCTCAGGCCTTATCCCATGTTCACTTGTTCACTTAATATGGTGGACCCTGAACACCCCCAGGAATTCCGACCTAAATGAGATACCCGAACGGTGAACGAGTACGGCCCGATCCAGAGCCTTTTGACCTTCCAAGAGGAACTGAGGCTTGTAGTGATTCTTGTGAAGTCTGCCGCTGTTATCCTTTGCCTGCCAGATCGATGAGGTCAGCTGGAGAATAATAAAGGTAGTAAGCTTTGTTCACCCTTGTTGTTCTTTCCTTGCTTTTCCTTTCTTTTCACGTTTGCTTTCTATTTCAATGACGCTTCGCTATCCACATGGTAACAAGCAGTGGTGGTGAGGTGGAAGGTGTCTATTCTGGAAAGTTGCGAATGAGTTTGGGTTGTGAGGTGTGAGGAGATATACCTTTTGTTCATGCGGATGGTGCTGGTGGCGTTCGGGCACGGCGATACATGAATTTGGGTTAGTGAGATTGGATCGGCATGTATGCAATGAGGATGACGAGAAGAAGTTCGAAGGAGTAGGATTAGGAAGGAGAAGGACAGGGAACACAGACAGTACGATAAGGAAGGGGTATGGAATGGCCATTGCGAGAGAAAGTCGAGGTTGCATTGATCTGATGAGAGTGGACGGGCAAGGTGCGACAAAGGCACAGAGGAGGAGTAATAGAAGCTGGAGGGTAGGAGTAGGAACGGGAAGTGGGCAGGAAAACGACGGATAGTATGATAGGAAGAGGGATGTAACCCAGTATGAGAAGAAGGGTCTCACATATGAGAGTGAACGGCAATAGTGCGACGAATACAAAGGAGGGAGAACGGAGTAGAGGGAGTAGGAGTAGGAAGGAGAATGGGTTGGACGAAGTAACTGGAGTAAGAAAGAGAAGACGGATGGACCTTAGTATAAGCTGGACGACCTTGCATGGATTGGTGATAGTGGACGGGGGTGATGGAACGAAGGCGAGTAGGTAGGAGGTCCAAGGACGAGGAGGCGAAGTCGGAGGGAGTAGGAGTAGGAAGTAGAGGGGTAGGACGTACGAAGAGGAAGAGTCGAAAAGGAAGACGGATGGCCCATAGTATGAGCCGGACGAGCGTGCATTAATTGGAATAGTGGACGGGGCTGGTGCAATGAAGGCGAGTATAGGTAAGAGGTCCAAGGACGAGAAGCCTAGTCGGAGGGAGTAGGCGTAGAAAGGAAAAGGGTTAGAAAAGGACGGAGAGTACGAAAAGAAGACGGATGGACCCTATTATAGGCTGGACGAGATGCATGGATTGGTGAGAGTGGATGGGGGTGGTGCAACGAAGGCGAGTAGGTTAGAAGTAAAGGACGAAGAGGAGACGTCGGAGGGAGTAGGAGAAGGAAGGAAAAGGGTTAGACGAGACAGAGAGTATGAAAGCGAAGACGGATGGACCTTAGTATGAGCCGGACGAGCTTGCATGGATTGGTGAAAGTGGTCGGGGTTGCTACAATTACGAAGGCGAGTAGTTAGTTTTAGGGACGAGGAGAAGAAGACGGGAGGAGTAAAGTAAGAAGAAGATAGGTTAGAAAAGGACGGAGAGTACGAAAGAAGACGGATGGAATTGAGTACGAGGATGACGGTTGCATGATTCAGTGAGAGTTGTCGGTGCGACGAAGGCCGAAAGAGAAGGATAGGGTAGAGGGAGTTAGAAGGAGGTAACGAAAGGTTGGAAAGGAACGGGAAAGGGGGCCAGAACGATAGAGGATGGATTTTGAGGGTGGGAGGTGGATGGCAGGTGTGCGGATCAGCCTTTGTTGGATGGCAATGGGTTTGTCCGAACTGCACTAGCCTACCTTAAGCATCTCCCGTTAAGTAGCGTAATCCGTCGACGACGGCTCTTTTCGTCCTAACCCATCCACCATCATCCATTCTACCCTTAGATGATCATTGATGGTCCATGCATCATGGCCTGATTGTTTGTGAAGTGCATTCCTTGAGCTCTCTTCGTTTTTACCACTCTTTCTCCTTTCTTTAAACCCCGTTCCTCTTATACGACCGCCCTCTCTTCACTATATAACTATACAATATTTTTACATGAAAACGTAGCTCTGATCTGCAGCAATCTTTTTTATTAAGTATGTCTATTATTCAAGATTCTTTATCCAACACTTGCTCTGGATCCATCACTCTCCATGTCCTCGCAAGAGTCCGTCTCGTCGCATGCGGTTTAATGAAGTCCAAAATCAAGTTTTCCAATTAGTAGAAATAAATGTAACGTTACACAAAATGAAGTTCAAACCCCGCTCCTCTATATCGGAATATTTCAAAAACTGCGAAATGCACCAAAAGTATAAATAGCCCCGTCTCCTCCCCTTTAATTTCCTTTTCTTCACCTAACCCGTGCCTTCCTTATTGCCCCCTCAACCCTACCATCCAACAATCAGAGCGATCATTGTTGAACTCCTCTCATTCTCTATCATTTTGTTATTATTGTTATTCTTCATTCCCCATAAAAATCCTTTAAAAAACCCCCAAAAAATATTTTGATTTTATTTTCTTTTTTTTTACTTTATTTTTCCTTTTGCTCTTTTCTATTTCTAGGACCTCTGCAGATACTTAACGACGACCATTTTGCGCTAAGTGTTCTTTACCTTCCCCCATCACATCCTACCCTCTCTCAACCCTCTCTCAACCCTTACATTCCTCCACTCTTCTTTATTTAGTTGTTTCTTCCAAAATGTTCCTTTCTCTTGTAACACAGAGCAGCTTTGTGTTACTCTTTGCCTTCTTTATGCTTTTGCTTGGTGTTCCCATTGCCATGCTTCATGTTGTTTCCCAAAGGAAATGACCAAGATGCTGATGGATGGTTACTATGAGGGCGATGATGGGCCGGGTCTCATTGCTTCTCCTTATCCTTATTGGCGGAGCCAATTCTTGTTTTACCTGGCGGAACGCTGGGATTGTTTTATCCGCTGGTTTGTTGTTGGATCCCCTTTACCTTTATGATCGTCATCTCTGGGTAGTCATGTCCAAGCACCTCATCCTTTCGGTAATGCTGAGGGATGAGGTGAAGGTTGATTACTGGGTGAATGAGTATAAAGGATGGGACCATGCGGAGGATTTGGATGAGGATCCCTTTGTGATGACCTGGCGAAGCCCGGTTGTATTGGTTTTGGATAGGACAATGACGCTGTTGTTTTTGCGTCCTCTGTTTTCCGTATCCCCTGACCACGCCTTCTACTTTGCTAAAATGATTTTGTTTTCTTTTGAACATCAACAGGAAGACGATATCCCTCAAGTCGTTCAACCAAGACCTCCGCCACCAAGACCACCAAGACCCCCTCCATCACCACCTAGGCCAAGATGGAGGGAAGAGGAAATCGCTTGGGAGCCTCCTCCGCTCCCTCGCGTGTATACTAACAATTTTCTTATGCCTTCAACACAGGATTTGGACGCGGCAAGACGTCAGAAGGAGGACCCAGGAATGAGAGAGCCTGGAATGATGGAGCCCAGGAACACTGATCGAGGAATGATGGAGCACCACTGGAACAGGGGTCAAGGAATGATGGAGCACCACTGGAACATGGGTCAAGCAATGATGGAGCACTACGGGAACACGGGCCAAGGAATGATGGAGCACGGAATGATGGAGCAATGGAACTCTGAGAACGGAATGATGGAGCAATGGAGCTCTGAGCACGGAATGATGGAGCACTGGGACTCTGAGCACGGAATGATGGAGCAATGGAACTCTGAGCACGGAATGACGGAGCACTGGAACGGAATGACGAATCCGGATATGATGGAACTCTGGACGGATGAACAGGAGGAAATGATGGAGCATGTCGACGGGATGGATGTCGACATTGGACCTCTCATCGAGCCCTTTTCCAACCTTGCCGCTGCTGGACTCTGGACATCTGGAATTGAACTCGACGAAAACCCTAGGAATGATGGACTCTCACCCCCTCCCGCCACCTTTGACATTCCCTCTCCTAGCCGCCTTACTCCTGTTTGCACTCCTCCTCGTCATATCTCCTTCAGCCCTCCCTCCCCTAACCCCTTCATTTCCCGTCCGGCTGCCTCCTCCAACCCCTTCTACACTCCTCCCATCACTCCTCACATCTCTGTCCGCTCTCCTCTCACTTCCGTAGATAAACCTGTAATGCGTAACCTCCTTGCCGACTTCCTTGCTGACGATGATGACGGTTAGATTGGTTATGAACGCATTGTCGTATAACTTTTTCACTCAACGCTTGTATCTTGTAGTAAGTAGTTTAGTAACCCCCCCGTTCTTTTCGCTATACCTTTTTCTCTCTCTATAATATAATAGGTGGTCTCCTACGAGGATTCCCCACCCCAGCGCATCTTGCAAGTTTCTTTGTCCAGCTTAAAAAAATACATAAAATTGTTTTTTGGTCCCATATCTTGAACCATGTCTAGTTCACAGCGTGTTCATCATCCAGTCCTGTCATGGCGCCATTGCGTCCCGTCCATTCAACTTCAAGTATCGTCCACTTGCGAGCGTTATATCAGGCTACTTTCATTTAATCCTTTCTTCGTGTTTTGCAGTGCGTCCTAAGGATAGACAAGATTGATCAGTGGGTGGTTTAAGATGACTGGAGGAGTAAGGGTTCGCTGGATGTGTGAGCAAGATTTGACGAAGGAGGGTGTCGTTTAATTTGGTTAGAGGACTTCGGATACGTAAGCAGTTGGGAAGAACATAATCGCCGTCGTCGTCGTCGTTTTGAAATCTTCTTTATCGTTGAAAGCGGACGAGTATTATTGCAGATTCTGATAAATTCGACGAGGGAGGGTGTCGTTCAAGTTGGTTAGAGGACTGCGGATACGTAAGCAGTTGGGAAGAACATAATCGCCGTCGTCGTCGTCGTTTTGAAATCTTCTTTATCGTTGAAACGCGGACGAGTATTATTGCAGAAAGGCTAAGTACGAAAGCTCGGTAAAGCTTTGATGACGACGAGAAATGCATGTTTTTTGGAAGGATTTGACGGTGGGTGGGTATTGAGCTGTGGGATGGAGGACGAATTTAGTGGGGTGATAGCCTTTTTTGTTAAGTGCTGGATATGGTTTGGTGCGATGTTAAGTGACGGTGGATGGCTTTTTTATTCATGCGATGGTTTTCTATTGGTTTTATGTGAGAAGATGAGGGTTGTAATTGGAGAATGCGACCATGGGGTTGTGATTGTTGTGGACTGCTTTCTTATATATGGACTGATTTTAAAGGTGTAGTGTTGAAGGAACGTAAAGTAACGCTGGAGGAGCCTTTCTTGAGGGGGTGAGCGAGTTTGGTGTCGTTATTTGAATGATGGAGTGGGAGGGTAGGAGAATGGCGATTCTGGTTTGGTGTTGCTGTTGTAATGTCTTTGGAGACTGGAGGAAGGTCGATGGGAACTGTGACGGCGATGCGGTTGTCTTATGCGCGTGTGTGTGTGAGTAGATTTTGGGGTTGTTGGGAGAGTGCGAAGGATGTTTGTTGTGGACGGCTTTTAAAGGCGTCGTGTAGAAGGAATTTGAAATAACCTGGAAGCTAAGGAGATGACTTTTTGTGGGGTTGAACGAGTTTTTGATGGCATTGTTTGAGTGATGGAGTGAGGGTAGGAGGACGGCGATTCTGGTTTTCATGTTGTGGTTGTAATGTCGTTGGCGATTGAAGGAGGGTCCATGGGACTGTGATGGTGACGCGGCTGTCTTATCCGCATTTTCGTGTGAGCAGATTTAGGGGTTGTTGGGAGAGTGCGGAGTAGTTTGTCGTGGACGGCTTTTATAGGCGTTTGTGTTGAAGGAATCTGAAATAACCTGGAAGCTAAGGAGATGACTTTTTGTGGGCTTGAACGAGTTTTTGATGGCGTTGCTTGAGTGATGGAGTGAGGGTAGGAGGACGGCGATTCTGGTTTGCATGTTGTGATTGTAATGTCGTTGGCGATTGAAGGAGGGTCTAGGGGAAACTATTACGGCGCCGCGGCTGTCTTATGCGCGTTTTCGCGTGAGTAGATTTTGGGGTTGTTGGGAGAATGCGAAGGAAGTTTTTTCGTGTTGAAGGAATTTGAAATAACATGGAAGGATATGACAAGGAGTTAGGTGGCTTATTTGAGTAATGGAGTTGGAGGGTAGGAGGACGGTTGTTGGTGTTGTGTGGTTGTAAGGTCGTTGGTGATTGAAGGAGGGTCGAGGGGGAATGCGATGGCGACGCGGCTGTCTTATCCGGCGCGTTTTCGTGTGAGTAGATTTAGGGGTTGTTGGGAGAGTGCGGAGGAAGTTTGTCGTGAACGGCTTTTATAGGCGTGGTGCAGAAGTAATTGAATTAAACCTGGAAGAATATGATGGAGTTGAACGAGTTTGGTGGCGTTGTTTGAGTGAAGGAGTGGGAGGGTCGATTTTCGTGTGATTTGTTGGAGATTGAGATAGGGTCGATGGGGACTGTGATGGCTATCTTATCCGCAGAAGATTTTGGGGATATTCCTGGTATTGTTTGATAGTGACGGCATTTCAGGGGCGTCATGGTGCTTGGGGTTGGGTATTTATTTCGTTTTTTACTGCTCTTCTTTCTCATGTTTGGCAACCCAAGGCCGAGCGTGTGAGATTCACGGAACTTATCCATTCATGTGGATATGGGCCTTGTGGTCGCCCTTATGCTTTATAGTTGGTCTGTCTACAGTAAAAAAAGGGATTAAATTAATGATAATCGTGCATGTCCTCCATAAAGCTAATACTCGTTGTATTTGCTGTCCCTTAGCCTCTCACACGTTCAGGGATCGCGTGTTGCTCGTTGTCTGCGGGGGTAAAATGGCCCATACAAGACTTTGTGGTACCGTCCTTTTTGAAAATTCCGAATCGACCATCATGGTGTGTGTCGCCGCTGGAGACCGTCCTTAGCCCATCCATCCCATCCATCCCATCGCATCAGTCATCGCTATCAAATACAGGCGTCGTACACGGAGAAAGCTATGAATGTGGAGATCAGGACGGATGTTGAGGATGGGAGGGAACCTATGCTGGAATTGAACAGTGGAAGGATGAAGGATTGATAAGAGCAAGTTTGGCAAGTTGAGGCAATGGCGTGCAGGCGATCTCTGAGCAGGGAGAGTGTTTCTGCGAGATGGACACGGCAGAGGTGCGTTCGAAACGGATGACAGGGATGCTACTTTTGAAACTCTAGCTGGTTCTGTATCGGCGGTCAGGACTAATGATAGAAATGGACACAATGAGATAATACGGACGACTGGAACGTCTGCTACGTTTGATGGCGATGCAATGCGATGCGATGCGATGGGAGACGGCTTCGAATCCTCCCCCTCTCTCTCCACTCGCTCGTAATTCTTTGCAACTGGAATTTCGTTTCTAACAACTGGGATCCCCCATTCTCGTCTTTAATAGACTGTGAAGAGGCGTAACAACGGGACGCTCCAAGCACGGCCGTGGCCACACAAAGGCCGTCCGCTGCTCCAACTGCTCCCGCTGCGTCCCCAAGGACAAGGCCATCAAGAGGTTCCTCATCAGGAACATGGTCGAGTCGGCTGCCATCCGTGATATCACTGAGGCTTCCGTCTTTGAGGGTAAGCTTACTTGATTTCCCTTGTTCAATTCTCGGGGGGTCTGACCGCTTTTTGTTTTTTATCACTGGTAGAGTACGCCCTCCCCAAGCTTTACATCAAGACCCTCTACTGCGTGTCTTGCGCTATCCACTCCCACGTCGTTCGTGTCCGTTCCCGTGAGGGCAGGAGGGACCGTACCCCTCCCCAGCGCTTCAGGGGTGGCTTCAACAAGGACGGAAAGAAGCCCGCCGCCGCTGCTGCCGGTGCTGCTGCCACTAAGGCATAAAATTCAATCACACGATTTGACGGGCATGAATGGAATGGGAGAAAGTCCTGGAGTTGATCTTCGATAAAGTTATTCCTCGAGAGGGGATTAATGGAATAGGAACAGCTTGCTTCTGGTTTTTGGGGCACCCCGACTTCGGCCCTTTTGTTTGTGAATGTTAATGTGTGAGAGAGTTTATGGCTTTTGTGGTTCCGTTTCTTCTTTTTGTTCTTTTGGAGTGGACTGATGGGGATGTGTATATGTCTCTGGAGGTCTCTTCACGGTTCTTCTCTGGATGAAAGGAGTGTTGGTGGGGAGCTGTGATCCTGCAGTACCTGTCAAGGCTTTTTCTTTGTCCACGCACAATAAATATCTTAAAGTGTAATTGAGTGAGTTTTTTCGTGATGGCGGTGCGTTGATGTTGTGTGGAGTTGGCCCGGACGCGATATCGTACTGAATGCGACTGTTGCATCGATGCAGAGCAATGGTATTGGGGACACGTGCGTGACGCTATTTTGATCGACGGCAGTGCTTTGCGGTGCTAATTCAACACCTCTAAACTTTATTCTTTTTTTTTTTTTTTTTTCTTAACTCGTTACTCTACACAACTTTCTTGCACATCCTCTCATCAAACACACTCACTCACTCGTCTTGACGGTGTAGCGATGACCGTCATCCACAAACATGCTGCTGGGTTAATCTCAACTGATGTCGCTCCTGTCAAAAACGATTCGGAAGTGCCAAAGGTGGTGCCAAAAAACACTGATGGCACCGAGCCAGCAGCATCGATTAAAAAGCAGGAAGAGTTCCGTAACTACACAGACAGCGCTGAACAGGTATGTTTCCCTCACCATCATCCTCCTTCTCCATCGAGTCCTCAACTGATCGACATCTGACAAACATTGACAACACCACAACCACCAAGGCACGAGTCTCCCACTTTTACGCCCTCCAACACCTCCACCAAACCTACTCCAACGTCCTCACCTTTGAATCCCGTCATCTCACCTTCACCAAGTTCCGTATGGGATGCTGGGACGCTCTGGAATACCTTGATCGTGTTGTGGACGACAGCGATCCCGATACATCGCTTACGCAGATCCAACATGCAGTGCAATCGGCTGAGGCGGCGAGACGGAAATACCCGGAATGGGATTGGTTGCATCTTGTGACGCTTATACATGATTTGGGGAAGATTCTGGCGGTGACGGATAAAGAGAGAGGGATGGTGGGGGATGAACAGTGGGCGGTTGTAGGTGATACCTTTCCGTGAGTGCTTTCTTTTTCTCTTTTGTTATCGTCAACGTTGTTTGTGATCATCATGCGTGACTTTAATCGATTTCTTTGCGGACTGACCTACCCCATCTTGGCGCGTATTTCCTTTTGCTTATAATTTAACAAGGGTCGGATGCCGGTTCGATGAATCCAACATTTTCCATTCGGCCTTTGACAAGAACCCAGACTCACGCCACCCCATCTATTCGACCCGTCTCGGTATCTACAAAATCCAATGCGGTATCGATAACCTCAAAATGTCCTGGGGTCACGACGAGTAAGCCATCGCCGCCCCCGTTTTCCCGGTCAATGACATTCTAACCTCGTCCCTGCCAGATACCTCTACCAAGTTCTCATCCACAATAACGCTCGTATCCCCGCACAAGGTCTTTCCATGATCCGCTATCACTCCTTCTACGCGTGGCATACCGCCTCAGGGTACAGGTTTTTTTGTAATGATGAGCCTAGGACCCCTGGACCGTACCCTCGAAGTGAGGATGTGGGGGATACAGAGAAACTCAAGTGGGTGAAACTGTTTAATGAGTTTGATTTGTATTCAAAGGCGGATGGGGTTTATGATGTTAAGGAGGTGAAGGAGTATTATTTGGGGTTGATGAAAAAGTATTTACCAGAGGTGTTGGAGTGGTGAGATTTGGTGGTGGCGTTATGGGAGGTTACGGTAATCTAATTATAATGGACTATGTTAATTATTCGTGTTTCGCTTTAAAATCGTCGTAGTTGCAATGGTGAAGCTATTATGTTTTATTAAATATACTAATATATCAATCACTTAAAACACATCGCGTCCAAAGCAGATTGTTTCTAGCAAAGGAGATGACGATAACATGCATCAGAGCTTACTTTGAACTTTATGTGCTGACAAAGATCGACGCGTCAATCTTCAAGTGTAAAATCCAATGTTTTCTTACGTCTAGAGGGCTCACAGATGGAGCCTGCAGCTGCACGATCGTCTCCGAAATGGCTTAGCAGCACGATCCGCGACGCAAGATGCCTTACTGTGCTTCTACGTCCAGTATCCACATATACCATTTTCTTGAGTATCGCTCTCATAGCCATAAAATACATGTTGAGCTACTTTGTGGTTGATCAGAACGACGGAAAACCGTTCGCTGATGACACTAAAGTCTTTGGATTATTCGTCATCTTGGATGCCATGTAAGGAAATAAACCAGCCCTTCATCCCTTTTTAAATGCTGTGTAGGCCTTTGATCGCTTGTTTCTACTCCAAAAGGACATTTTGGTTTAACCCACATGTCGATTACTTGATTCTTTACACCCCGATACTAGTGGCTGGGCCGTTGATATGGAGGTTTACGATAATGTCGTTCACAGAGGCACTATACCTGTTGTTCATTGCTCTTTCGTTAATGCCGACTTTATTCACCCCTCTTATGTTTTGGGACAAGAATATGAGCTTTGGCCAGATTATGAAGTTATCTGTATCTCAGAGCATAGTATTCTGGATTCTCATGGTCTTTACTTCGTAAGTTATAACTTTTCAATGTCTCGATTAATGCTGTAATTACATAGATCCATCCATCTGCTTTTTCTTTCACTCTCGCGAATGAACTACGGATCAGGGACCATCGTAGACTTATTCTCATCAGTTTGCCTTTTCGGTGTTGTGTGAGTTGGCCGGCTTCTTCCCCCTCCCCCTCTCTTGTCATGGGTTTCACGCTATTCGCTGACGATGTTAGGATTTAGGTTCCCCATCCTTAGAACCGTCGCGACGCAAGGAGCACGTCGAGGATTAAATTGTATGACATGGAAGAACCCACAAACGTTCAAGAATACACCGAATTGAAAAGAACATCGTAAGTTGATTCCTTCTTTTTACAAAAGCAAAGGCACTGAAATGAGTTTTATTAGTTCAGATATATAGTCTGGTAACTCCCAATTATCTTAGCCTCTCGCCCTTTTACCCAAACCTTATACCCTAGCCTCGATATATTCTGGAACGCACTAAGTCATCTCCTCCTCACCGAAATTCGCGACAACGCAACCTTTTCGATCTCTGTCGTCTGCTCACATATTGTTACCATCTTAACGCGCGTACTGTCTGTAGCTGCTTTCAGGAGGTTGCAGAGGGAACTATGGGGAAGACTGCACCGATACTGAGTCGGGCTTATGATCATATTCAGACGGATATCACGATAAAGAGCGCTGGTCGACCGAGTGTGGTGAAGACTCTAAATGTGGAATCGAAGGAGGACAGTATCCCGAACTACATGAATAGGAAAGTCGCCGGTCGAAATAGTTTGGCAAAGAGTTACCACGTTACTTTGAAAGATGAAAGTTTACCAGGATATGGCATCCGTCTTCAAGCCCGAACACACCAGACAATCAAAATGCAGTTCGATTTTCGACAAGGAAGAAGATATCTCTATAGACTTTTCCCCAACTTCTTCTCTACCCGACTCACACCCATGTCCGACGAAACCCGCTTTGCCTTCACCAACCTCGCCAACAATTCGGAGAATACTGTTCCCGCATATCCAGCTTCCTCATCACCCTCTTCCTCACCTCCCTCCCCCCCCAATCCACATGGACGCATGTCGAGATCCCCTAACGGTTCAAACGCACGTCATTCGTGTATCATCACCATGACTGTGAGTTTTTTCATTGATGCTGTTGTGTTGTGGGTGGAACGGCGAGTGGATGAAGATGGATTGAGGGAGGCTGTGGAAGAGTTTAGGATGGCGAGGGTGTCGTGGTTGGTGTATTTGGAGATGGTGATGCATGTTTTGGGAGTGTGTGGCGCTTTTGTTATGGCCATGCCCGGGGTTTTGCAGAATGGGGATGGGTGTTTTAAAGGTGGGAGAAAGGGTTGGGGATGAGGACTTTATTGTATTTTAATGTGTATAGTTGGATTACCTCATATGTGCATATATAATTAAGGTGAAGTCACATAGTACTGGCACAGTGTCCCAACAACTTTGCTTTTGACTGAAACACGTTGAACGCAGATGCCATGAGGAACAAGGTATGTTGGAGGCATGAACGTCATTCGAGAGGCTGCCAAATGTCGCGCTTCCAAAGCCATGTTTTCAGTAGGCTTCTCCCGAGTTTGATGCCATGCAATCTATCGCTGTTTCTTTTTTCTTCCATTGACATAAAAGTGTTTCGACGGCCATTCCTTTCTCTTTCCCTTTCATTCCATTCAAGTCAAGTGCTTAAAATGTTGAAATGTCATTGGTGAGAATTTTTAAACTGCGAAAGTGCTGGAAAGATCACGAAAAAATAGAGTGGGTTTCCATTTCCTGCAGCGTTTCTCATATAAAAAGGCGAGAGGAAAAGATGCATTCCTTCTCCATCCCATCTGCACAAACAAAAAACACCTTCACCTCCAAAGAAGAAAAAGAACAAAACCCACTCAACAGCTACCACAACCACAATGACGCTCTTTGCACGAGACCCCTTCTTCAACGACTTTTTCCAACGCGACCCATTCTTCCAAGACTTTGATCACTACCTCAACACCAGAATCTCTTCCGCCTTTCAAGATGTAAACCGCGCCTTGGAGCATCGAAACACCGAGCACCCCGCTCCAGATGCAAGCCGACAAGACATTGCTCATAGGCCCACCAACAGGCTCTGGTTGAATCCCTCGCACGCGGTGTACGTCTGGATGTCTCTGAGAATGACAAATCATACGTTATTCACGCTGACGTCCCTGGCATCAAAAAGGTAAACTTCTTTTCCCCTTTGAATCACTTCACCCTTTTTTCACGTGTACTGATGCATTGCGCAGGAAGAACTTTCCATCACTCTCAAGGACGATATTCTGACTATCAGCGGTGAGCGCAAGACCGACAACGAAATAAAAGATGACAGACGTCACGTTGTGGAACGAAGTTACGGCAAGTTTAGCAGATCCATTCAGCTTCCTCAGAACGCCAACGCAGATAGCGTTGCTGCTCGCCTTCAGGATGGTGTGCTTGAGCTTTCTGTTGCGAAACGTGAAACTCCTGCTGTTGAGGCGCCGAGGCAGATAACCATTGCATGAGTGGATGTGATGCAGTGATAAAGTTTGTTCGTTGAAAGTGTAAATTTGTATACCGCTCTTTGCAAGATAACTCAGTTGTTTCAAATCTAAAGAATAAAAGAAAGATTAGTTGTATAACCAACCTTGCATTCGTTCGTAAGAGTTTTAAGATTATAGATTTTTGTAGAAAGTCGAGCTGAATTCAACGGTGGATCCTCAGGTCGACAAAGGATTATAGTCGTAATGAACATTCAGTCATCCAGTCATCTGTGCAGGGCAGCAAAAATAGCGACACACGTAAAAAAAAGAATAGTTTATTACGCAAATGAGGTCTAACAACAAACACCATGAACTGTAGGGTACGAGTACAACTGAACCAGAGCGTTAACTGGCAGGAGCCGGGTTATAAGGAATAGCATTACTTAAAGTAAAGTTGATAAAGTAAAGCATCGCATTCCAAATCTCATCACCTGTCGCAATAATCTGACTAGCAGGTAACTGGAAACCATAAGATCCCGTGTCCCTAAGCTCAATAGTGTAGCCCGTCATGGAAGCTTTGGTCGTCATCCAGTCATCCGTGGCGCCTGCTGCGGGATAGAGCGAGGCGCCCGTTTGGCTGGTGTAGGTCTTGCCGGAAATAGCTCTAATGGCAGTGGACATGCCGTCACCGAGTTTTTTGAGAATGGCTTCGTTCTTGGAGAGGGTGGATGTCCAGCCCCAGCTGCGGAGGACGAGCTGGGAGTAAGAGTGGAAGTCGATACCGGCTGTGAATTCATTTAAGTTTCTGTGTTTCTTATATGAAAAAAATAAAATGAACGCACCTAAACGGTTGGGGAAGCTCAAAATGTAGTTGGAAACACTCTTGGTCTCGGGTTCAGAAAATGGCGCCGTTCCCTTGTAAGTGTCAGAACTGGGAGTGGAGCTTGCGCCAGCGGCACCCCAGTGCTCGTCCCAGTTACGGTTAAGGTCAACTCCATAGGTACCCCCACTGTTCAAACGACGGTTCTTGCGCCACTGTGTCAATATTCAAAGTTTAGCTGATTGGCAACCCATAGAAAAAAAAAGTCAATCATTCTATACCAAGCGGTTAGTTGTAAATGTGTAAACGTAACCATCGGGATTCTGCATCGGGGTGATGACGAATTGAACCTTCTGAAGGTATGATTTGACGACGGGGTCGGAATCAGCAAGAGTGAGGAGCTTGTAAGCTTGGTATAGGGCAGTAGCTGGACCAATCCATTCGCGAGCGTGTTGGCCAGAGTTCCACCATATCATCTTTTTGTTGGTGTTGGGAACGGAAGAGTCGGAGATGATGATGGAGGGATGTTTCTGCCCTGGTAGATGTGCCGATGGACGCCGTGTAGGTGACGTACTGCGGGTAAGTGGTGGCCCAGGCTGTGACGTTTGACCAGAATCAGTACATATTAAGAGAATATCAAGATAAAAATGAAAGTAGAGAAAGAAAGGTTATTGTTTTTACATTGGAGTTTGGCAACGATCTGGTCGTATGTTGCGTAGGTGTTGAAAAATGGGTCGACTGCAAGAGTGTCGACGGCGAGAGCGTTAGCAGAGGTCAAGGCAGCAGCATTTTCAGAAGCCTCTCAACAACCGTTGCATAAACGTCGGCGATTTTAAGGGTACAGCTGAGTGCTTTCAAGAGAGCACTAGCCTCTGCCTTGCTTTGAGTGCGAACATCAGCAACGGATGCAGCTTGAATGCGGTGAGTCCAGACTAATATGACTTGATGTCAGTTCCATGCATGCTATTTTCCAAATCGAATATACTCACATCAAGGTCTAGCTTGTACAAAACATCAGCATCAGCCTGACTACGAATCTTGCATGCGTAGAGGCTGTTGACACCCTGGAGTGCAGGAAGAGCTTGAACGGATTGAAGGAGCCCGCAAGTCGAGACGACAGCAGCAAGCAAGGCCTTGACGAGCATTATGAGGTATTTGAGCGGTGATGGACCCACTGTCTAAACCGTCTTCTCCACCCTATTTATATCTCCAGCTCTTTGAGAGCTCATCCCCACCTGCTCTTTCCTTTCATGGCATAAGAGCAGACTCCTTTTAGCAATAATAACTCGTTCCATCCAAAATCTTTTCCTTCCCCACAAACAGCCGATAAAATTGAAATCACGGAAAGAATCGCGGGTGGTGGTGCACTGGTGGGTTCTGATAATGGATGGATGCCGATGAAGGATGCTTCCTCCACAGATCATCCACTGATGACGGTGTGGGTCCACGCGTTACTCGGAAAGGAAGGAAATCTGGCAGTGTGGTGTACGAGAGCTGGTATACCATAAATGGATATCCATCCTCTGCACGCGTCTTGCCCAGGACAGGAAGACGGGCGTGTTCTGAGTATGTATGACAGCACTTGTCTTGCATGCATCCAGCATGCCTTCTGCTGGGCTGATGGAAAAGCATGTTGTCAACGTGGAGGGAAATTAAGATGCTGCTCTTTATTAGTCTTTAGTACTATAAATTGCAGTTATTTACATCCAGGTATCCAGCTGTCTACCATCGCATCCTCTACATCAACGCCTCTCATCCTTTTCATTCTCGCAACCCCAAAACCACTTGTCCTCGTCTTCCTTTCACCCTTTGATCGAGAGTCCCACACACAACACGGACACCCAACAGTTCTTGTCCTCGCCATAACCCTCCACTTATCCCTTTCCACCCTCTTCCTGGCATCCTCCTCAGAAGCATACACATTCTTCACCATCCGTTTCCACAAATCTCTGTGTCGAACTTCCCTATCCATCTCGCGAATCCTTAATATCTCATCATCAGAAAGCGATCCCCAGTCGCGGTTCTCCCCAAGACCGAATTGGCAGAGAAGACGACGGAGCGTGGACGAGTAATGATGATCACTGATGGGGACACCGCAATCCACATTCAAATGCTCACAGCTCTGTAAAGGTGAAGCCTTCGTCCGTCTATTAGTTAAATGCGGTTTTGGAAGTTCCGAAAGCCGTAGAAAGCTGGATGTATTTAGCACACTTTTGATCTCTTGCATCCTCTTTTCACGTCTCGCCAAATCCTGCAAGGGGTTCTTGAAACAGTGTGGGTTGCATGTACATGGTTTTGAAGCTCGTGTAGATAGTTGTTTAAACAGAATCTACGAATATCTAATATCTCGCGTGCTCTGTGGCCTTGTATGATAAGGACTTTGAAAGCTTGGGTGGAGATGGTGGGATCGTTCGTGAGAAAAAGTCGTGGGAGGAGATTCTCTTCAGGGCGTTGAAGTCTTCTAACGGTTTTGTTTGTAGCGACAAGTTGGCCGTTGAAGGCGTCGCAGCGAACCTTTCCTTCACGTCTCATGGATGTAAAGTATCCGTTGTGCTGAAGTGAGGTATTTATGGCAGGCCATCTTTTTGTTAGAATTTCTGCACGGTTGTAGTACGGCACAGTTGCAACGGCGTGGTATAAACCAGAACCCCTGCTTTGGATTTGTTGATACGTAAAGAGATTACACTCGCGTAACGCGGAAAAGGCACCAGTAGGACGGTGACGTCGAACGGATGTTGCAACGTAAAGGAAAGTTTGATTTGAATAATACATATTTTTAACCCACCGACTTATAATTACTAGAAACAAAACATCGGAAATATTAAGCTCTATTGTTTCAACTATGTTGTGTACATTCTCTGCATCATGCATCGAAATACTCTGCCAGCACATCCTCAACACCAACACCTTTCAACCCTCTTAGCTTTGCGACCACAAACCCATTTTTCTGGCGCGGCCCCCTTTCCCGCCTACAGCACGATCGCGTACACCCAACTTCTATCTTCCTCGCCATAACCCTCCACTTATCCCTTTCCACCCTCTTCCCAGCATCCTCCTCAGAACTGTACAAATTCTTCACCGACCAACCCCAAAAGCCTACTCGATGAAAATCCGTCTCTCCCTTACTCATCTCGCGAATCCGCATGATTTCGTCATCAGAGAGCGATCCCCAGTCTCGGTTCTCCCCAAAGCCAAGATTATTGAGGAGACGGCGGAGCGTGGGTGCATGGTAATCGCCTCTGATCGGGACGCCACAATCAACGTCAACGTGCTCACGGTTTTGCAGTAAAGGTGAAGCCATCGTCCGTCTTTTAGATTGATGAGGTTTTGGAAGGTCCGAAAGCCTTAAAAAGGGTGTATCCAGCGCATTTTTGATCTCTTGCATCCTCTTTCGCGTCTTCCAATTTCCCCCAAGTACTTTGTCGAAGAGGAGGAGAACAGGTCGCATGTACTAGAGGCCGTTTGACTTTGGAGGTCGTGTAGGTAGTTGTTTAAACAATATTTGCGAACATTTATAATCTGACGTGCTTCTTGTCCTGGGAGAAGAGGGATTTAAAAGCGGGTACGGAGATGGTGGGATCGTTCGTGAGAAAAAGTCGTGGGAGGAGATTCTCTTCAGGGCGTTGAAGCCTTCTAACGGTTTTGTTTGTGGCGACAAGTGGCCGTTGAAGGCGTCGCAGCGAACCTTTCCTTCACGTCTCATGGATGTAAAGTATGCGTTGTGCTGAAGTGAGGTATTTATGGCAGGCCATCTTTTTGTTAGAATTTCTGCACGGTTGTAGTACGGCACAGTTGCAACGGCGTGGTATAAACCAGACCCCCTGTTTTGGATTTGTTGATCAGTAAATTATATCTCACTCGCGTATGGAAGGGCACCACTAGTGGAACGGCGACGTCGAACGGATGTTGCAACGAAGAGGAAGTCGACGTGAGTAATACGCGTATTATACCACGAACTTATAATTTAAAGAAACAAAACATCGATAATATTAAGCTCTTATATTTTGTTTCAACTAGTACATTCTCTGCATTATGCATCTAGATACTCTGCCAGCACATCCTCAACACCAACACCTTTCAACCCCTTAGCTTTGCGACCACAAGCCCATTTTTCTGGCGCGGCCCCCTTTCCCGCCTACAGCACGATCGCGTACACCCAACTTCTATCTTCCTCGCCATAACCCTCCACTTATCCCTTTCAACCCTCTTCCTTGCATCTTCTTCCGAACTGTACAAATTCTTCACCGACCAACCCCAAAAGCCTACTCGATGAAAATCCGTCTCTCCCTTACTCATCTCGCGAATCCGCATGATTTCGTCATCAGAGAGCGATCCCCAGTCTCGGTTCTCCCCAAAGCCAAGATTATTGAGGAGACGGCGGAGCGTGGATGCATGGTAATCGCCTCTGATCGGACGCCACAATCAACATCTACGTGCTCACGGTTTTGCAGTAAAGGTGAAGCCATCGTCCGTCTTTTAGATTGATGAGGTTTTGGAAGGTCCGAAAGCCTTAAAAAGGGTGTATCCAGCGCATTTTTGATCTCTTGCATCCTCTTTTCGCGTCTTCCAATTTCCCCCAAGTACTTTGTCGAAGAGGAGGAGAACAAGTGGCATGTACTAGAGGCCGTTTGACTTTGGAGGTCGTGTAGGTAGTTGTTTAAACAATATTTGCGAACATTTATAATCTGACGTGCTTCTTGTCCTTGGAGAAAGAGGGATTTAAAAGCGGGTACGGAAATGGTGGGATCGTTCGTGAGAAACAGTTGTGGGAGGAGATTCTCTTCAGGGCGTTGAAGTCTTCTAACGGTTTTGTTTGTGGCGACAAGTTGGCCGTTGAAGGCGTCGCAGCGAACCTTTCCTTCACGTCTCATGGATGTAAAGTATGCGTTGTGCTGGCGAGGGATATGACAGCATCCGTCTTTTTTGTCAGCTTTTGTGTTTTCGACTGGCAAAGTTTTTGGTTCAGCACAGTTGGGGCAAGCATTAGTGCCACCGTTTCGCATTTGCTGGCACGACATTTTCAAAGATTAACCCGTTAACCAAAAAACGTTAAAACTTGAAAACGTGAACGAAACAGGTCATTGGGAACACTTTCCTGTAAATTCAAAGAGTTAGCTGTTTAGCGACCACGGACTTCTTTTAAAACCAGCAAGGCGCAGGTGAGGGCTTTTTGAGGGACCCGGACGGATTTATAGGGGTTTTCTTTGTTTTTCCTGAAAAGGCTATTTAGTAGGGCGTGATGGGAAGAACCCTCCACGATGAGAGATGAACGTGTACCTCGTAATAGTGGTAAAACTTTAATGGGTAAAACCGTAAAACCAAAGATTTCAATATTTTATTACGCGGACAATATTCCATACAGTTAAATTCACCTCCAAAACAATTCATTTCAGTTCCTGTAAAGTAAAAGTGCAGCAAAAAATCCAAATCACACTAAACCGACTAAACTCCAAACATATGTCCGCCAACTCCAACCAAGATTAATACCAATGCCAATTAATCATTTAAGGCCTCTGAAGGGCCATCTCCATCATCGCCCATCACCATATCCATATCCAGTCGAGGAGGCATCGTCACCCCCTCCCTCAACTTAAAGTTCTCGTCAAGCATCCCGCCTCCAAGTCTATCCCAAACCAAAAACGGGAGTGGTCGTCGCGTCGTATAGTACCGATGTTTGCTGTTATTCTTGGACTTGTCTTGACTCTCGATGAAGCGTTCGTTGCTCTTGATATTGCGGGATACGGAATTTCGCAAGGTAAATAAAACGAAAAGACGAGAGATTTGAACGTGGAACGGAAAGAAAGGGGATATCGTGGTCAAAAGAGAAAGATAAGGAATTTTAAGGAAAAAAGTCACCATAAAGAAAAAAAAATTAAACTGACCAACTCTGTCACAGGCACCCTCGGCACCATCTCCAAATACAACCTCAACCCACAATCATTACAAATAGTCGCAAACCCCTCCCTCCCATTTCTCCAACAAACCGTTTCCCAAACTCCACAAGTCAAACATCGCTTCACACCGTCTTCCTCTAATCTCGGCTTCTTTGCAACACGTTCATCATCCTCCACCGGTCCTGTTCTATAAAGCCCACTACACCCCCATAGACTCCAAGCAAACCCTGTTGGTATGTATCCTTTGCATACGTATCGTAAGGCTTTTCGGATTGGAAGGTTGGAGAGAATGGATTGGATACCGAAGCGGTTGATCAATTGGTGGAAACTTCCGGTTGGGTTGGATGGGTCAAAGGGTTGGAGAGATTTGATAGTGACCACAGAGCTATGATAAAGATTACAATATTAAAGACAAAAGTTCTAGTTAATTGAAGAACGAGAAAGTTTGGAAAGGTAGCATAATGTGGGAACATCGCGTACCAGGAATTATCCTCAAAGTACCGTACAACAAAGGATCCAGGCAGGGTGGCGCGAAACAGGGATCGAGTCGTCAAGTTCTTCAAGCGGGATTATCTGTTTGGTTCGGTGAATAATTAGAAAAGTTAAAATAAAAAAAGCGTAAGCGTGATATTACCATTGCAGGCCACCAGATCAGGTTGCTCTTGCGCTCATAAATATGTGCGGAACGACAAAGACGAGTGCCTACGGTACAGAGTACAGGAAACAAAACGGAAGACGGTTAAAAAAAAATTGTAACCGCGAACAACAAGAAACGAAAGAAATGAGGGAATGAAGGCCTTGTAAATGACAAAAAAAAAAAAAAAAAGGGAGAAAAGAAAAAGTCGATGCATAAGAGAAAAAAGAAAACAAAAGCGAGTACGATAAAAAGCAACTTTATGACAAAAAGAGACACAATAAACCGTCACTCACCCCCTCCTCTAGCCAAGTCTCCTCGTTATTCTCCCACTCTTCCTTAAAAACCTCCTTCAACATCCGACCAACGTTCTCATCCGCCTGAACCAACACGTTCACAGTCTTCCTCAAATCTTCCCCAACCTCATTCATACTCACGTACCCGCCTTCAGGTACCCGGGACACCGCATGATGTGTCGGTACATCTGGGTCAATCGATCCAAGCTCGGGGATGGAACGATCCAGACGAGTCATAATGGAGGCGATAGTTGGGGTAGATGAAGTGGAGAAAGACGGGATAATGGTTGTGGATGAAATGCGACTTCCTGTTTACACAAAAAGTAAGAAAACATTATACGAAAAAACGCTCCCAAAAAAACAATGACTCACCTCTCTTATTCTTCGTCTTCACCGCCAATGTCAACTTCACACCCCCACTCCACAACCCTTTCGGAACCCCTTCATCACTCCTAAACTTTCTCCACCTCATCCCAACATCCACCTTCCCTCCGTCCGCAGCCTCACAAGCCTTCACCACATCCCTCCTCATACTCCATCCCGGAAAATACCTCTCCATAGTCAACCCCGGTTCACACCCTGGTTGAAGCAACCTCAAATTCGACGACCCATCACACCATGCATTAACAGCCCAGATCCCACCGTTAGTAAAACATCGGAGCACCACTTGGTTTAAACGCGGAGAGGGCATGCTTGAGTCATACTCTTGCGGCGGGATGAGGATCGCGGTATTCCAGGAGGGCGGGTCACCGTTAAGAGCGTCGTTGACGAGGACAACGTATCGATGGTGGACTATGCGAAAAATAAACTGAGAAAAAATCGTTGTTGTGGTGAACGAGCTTACAGTCAGGGACAAGATATCCGGGCATCGCATGTGAATCGGGTACCTCCTCCATCATCATAGATACGGTGATTTTTTGGAGACGCCGCAACACACGTTTGACTTTGATACGTTCTCCAATACTGAGGCGGGGGGCTTTTCGATAGGTGGGAGTGGAGTCATTAAGGTTATATCTTCGTCAACCTTTTTCGGCACTATACATAAAAGTAACGTTAGGTTATCTAATAAAACCATGCATACATGAGTTACCCTGAATGAGAGATGTATATTCTTTCATCTTGGCTGTCAAGGTGCGTCAAAAAAAAGAGTCAATGTAGTGGTGAAAACTCACGAATCCTCTTTGTGTCTTTCCATTCCAATTCTGGTGCTGACTCGCTCCCCGCAAAAACACTTCCCAAGATATGAACAATAGAGTAAACGCTAAATGAGTTTCCAAGTAACCCATGTCTCTGAAATCGCACTTCCTCTCCTTCCGTGTAGAAATCAGGAAAACCCATCAACCTCTCAACTATTTGTAATTATTGTCAGTATATAAGAAATGGGAGGGCTTGCTTACTTTCTACGGGGTGGTACCCGCGTCGTTTACCATCAGGATACCACAAGACGTTGAAGCGACTATCACCTAAATGCGGGGTCATATTCCCCTACAACACAGAGAGTTTAGCATCAGTTATTCAAAGAGAATTTATTACCCTTGTGATGCATTGCGCTTTTTCGATTTCGCTTATTGAAGGTATTAAGTAGAGGAAAAAAGGGGATGGACACTCACGGAATGGCATCGTCAAGGATGATTTGTTGCGTTATCATAGGGCGGTCGAGAAGGACTTTAGGGATTTGACGGATAGGAATGTTGGTCCAAAAAAGACGATTGCGACGACATGGAGAAAGGTTGATTGAATCTACACAATATCCAGTCAATTAAGGAGGAAAAGTGAATCACTGCAACGCGAAAACCCCTTTTCTTTCATAGAAATTAAAAAGGTATCGTTAAACTACAACCAAAAGCTTACCGACAACCACCGGTTCAACACCCAACTCTCTCGAAATAATATCCATATCCATATTCCTCATTCTAACATTTTCAAACAAAAACCACCTAGGTCTCGTCTCTTTCAACACTCTCACAAACTCAAAGAAGAAGCTACTTTGCTCCCCGTCCACAACCCCAGCTCCTTGCCCCAAGAACTTAAATCCGTACAAGGCGATCCCCCAACAACAAGATCGACAATAGGCTCAACATCATCGTCTTCGTTGCAATGAGGCCGACAGAAGGTTCGCCACGGAACATCCGCCAGGTTGAAAGGGTTGTAGAAGATTTAATGGAGTTGAGTTTTTTGGGAAGATCACGGATGGGATGAAATTTGGTGATATCGCCAATTTGAACGACGTTACCACCATGAGAAGCGGCATAGGTATCGAGGACCTCGCAGGCGGTAAGGTGAATTTCGCTGCTGAGATAGACTGAAGGAGCGACGCCAAGTCGACGCAGAGCAACGTATGCAGCGCCGATACCGTCAAACAGGGAGAGGACGACGGGTTTAGATCTCCATGAAGGATTTCCTTCAATCTCCCTTTCGATAATCTAAAGATATTGAATAAAAAATAGTGTGTTTGAGGCTATTTACCTGGCATGTTTTACAAAACCATTCGGTTTCAGGAACGGATTCAAGGTCTACACAATTTATATGAAACGTTGCAGGACAGCTATCGCAGCACAGGAGCTAGGAGGGGACATGTTAAATCATAAGCATCCCCTAATTTACACACCTCTCCGTGTTGCTTGCATATCACACAAGTGTCTTCATCTATGTCGTTATCATTGCTGTCATCGTCATCGTACGCGTCATCGACCCGGACACGTGACGCAGCCTGTTTACGGTTAGTTGACAAATGAATTCGAACCGATGGGTATCTCACCAAGGCACGTAGAGCTTTGAGCTTGCATTGAGCTCGACTAGGACAGGATCCTGTCAATGAAATTAGACTTTAACGCCTTTCTAAGCGTCCATTATTACCTTTGCAATGACAGCATTGCCTACCAGGCCGTATGGATAAGTGTAAGAACTCAAAAAAATGCATCTCTGCTCACCAAAATTCATCTGCTTTCGCAACATCCCAGTCGAGATCCTCTTTGAGAAAACACGCTCTAAAACGACATTTAAATAGCAACGAAGGTGCAAAACGCTCACTTGCAAATCACGTTTCGACAAAGCGGCATTGCTGCTGGAGCCGAGTCATTAAGCTTCGACTCCAAATCTGAGGAATCTTCAGACTCTCTCACTCGTTTCCTTCTATTTTTTAAGATGCCGTCCACTGATTTCATTGTTTCATTCGAACAAATCATGACTTCGCTGCCGTCTGACCGCCCACAGATGTGGCATGACTCAAAAGAGCGATCTGGGGAGTCGAGGAAAGCATCAATGGTCCCAGTGTCAGAGAAATCGGAAGGGGTTAGACGATTCTTCCTGGAGGTGATGTACTTTTCTCTATGATGTTTTTGCGAAATGCATGAGAAGGGGATGAAGGCATCCAAAGACTTACTTTGCGAGCAGTGTTGGCACGATAAGCTGGAGACAAACACATTTAAAATCTGACAAGCTGCGAGTGATGCTTAAAGAAACCTCACCTCGGCCTCACGCAGCGCAACGACGGCGGCATCAAGCTTGCATTCCGTCATGCACTGCTTGAGCTTGAGTTGGCGCACCACTGGATCCATTTATTGTGTTTTTTCAATAAAGAAAAGAAAAGGGGACGTCATCACCCTTTTCTTGTTGTGAAACAAGAACCGTGAGTTGACATCTGCGTGATATCGCTCAGAGCAGACTTGCACCCTTCATTCTGTCCATAAGGATTATTCAGATTATCGTCGTGAAGGTTGATGTTGTTCAAGTGATCTCAGTTTTGGATTCCATGGAGGTGGGGACATTATAACCAGATTCCAGTGAAGTGTCTTTTACTGACGATGCTCTACCCACATACATGATACCTACCTCCCTCCCTAACCTACCCACCTCCCTAACCTACCCTAGTAGCCCCCTGAATGACCTCCTCCCTCCTCCCTCGTCGCTGCATGCACACGATGGCCCCTGTTTGTCCAAATGGTGATATTCGATCCCCGTAGCACAAATTCATTAAATGCTGCTGGCTGGCTGGCTGGATGGAAGGGACGGAAGGGAGGGAATTAAAGGAAAGAATTTTGGGTTTTCATTTCATTTTGCTTTTGACGACAACCAAACCTCTTGCGAGTCCGTCATTTGCGATACTCCATCCAACCTGTACAGCCATCATTGCCCAACGTCGTTAAGGTACTACTAGAGAGAGTGCCTTGAAGAATCTATATGCTCAAGAGCACTGCCCAGCTTGGATGTGTGTGTGTGTGTGTGTGTGTTTGAGAGGAGCTGTGGATCGCCTGGAAGCAAGCCATCATAAAGACCACTTTTTTTTTCTCCCTTTCTCAATCTGTATTGGAACTTGAGGAGGTAGACAAAAGTAACCTTGACGGCGTAGGATCGAACAATGTCAGGATCATTACTCGAACAGGATCGACTTGAATACTGCTTGACCTTTTTGATGGCAATGGGAGGCTGACTCTATCTTTTCCCACCAATTTGCCAGACATCAACACCAACACCTCTTCCCTCTCATCATCAGCAATGGCCTCTGCCATCCGTAGAAAGCTCGTCATCGTCGGCGACGGTGCTTGTGGAAAGACCTGTCTCTTGATCGTCTTCTCAAGGAACCAGTTCCCTGATGTATGTTGCTGTTCCCAAATTTGATTTTTCCACTTTCAACGATCGTTCGTATATCCGAGCTAACGGTTTCTGTACTCTTCTATGGACCTCAATATCGGACAATAAATGCTCCGTCGAAAATATCGATCGTTCCGGAATACCCCTAACGAATGACCGGATATAACCCTTAAAAAAAAAAATAACAATTACAACGGAAAAGGTCTACGTCCCCACTGTCTTTGAAAATTACATTGCAGATGTCGAGGTGGACGGCAAGCACGTTGAGCTCGCTCTTTGGGATACCGCCGGTCAAGAAGACTATGACCGTCTCCGTCCCCTCTCCTACCCCGATTCCCACGTTATCCTCATATGCTTTTCTGTCGACAGCCCTGATTCTCTGGACAACGTGATGGAAAAGTGGATTTCCGAGGTGCTTCACTTTTGCTCAGGGTTGCCGATTCTGTTGGTGGGATGTAAGAAGGATTTGAGGAATGACCCGAGGGTGATTGAGGAGCTTCGTAGAAACAATCAGTCACCTGTCACTACTCAGCAGGTTTGTTGATTTACCTTCTTTCTCCTTGCTTTTGGTTTTCTTGTTTTTTGTTTTTGTATTAACTCTCGCAAAATTGTTCTTACTTTCTTTCTTTTTTTTTTTTGTTTTAGGGTATGGCCGTTGCTGAAAAGATTGGCGCTTACATGTACCTCGAATGCACTGCGAAACACAACGATGGTGTCCGTGAAGTCTTTGAGCACGCCACCCGTGCTGCCCTCGCATACAAAAGTGGAGGAAAGCGGACCGACAGAGGCAAGCCAAAGTGCCAACTCCTTTAAACAATGGGTTCTCCTTTCGTCAGCCATCTGCACCGATCAATTCCCTCAAACCTCCTCACCCACTTTCCACACTCTCCTCAAAACTCTCGTCAATCTCATCTTCTCTGCCCATACCAGAACCATTAAAAGTGTGTTATTCTTCTGTCAAACATCTATTTCTAGTGTTTTTATTATATTTTTTTTTTCCTTTCATTTTTTGTTTGCTTTCTCTTGATGCAATGTTTGTCTTGGTTTTTATTTTGTCTCTCCATCTCCTCGCCTCTGTTCTTTTTTCTGTCTTTTCGTAGGGAGGTTCGCGCCGGGAGCGTGAGATCTTGCAAAGGAAAGATAATGGAATTTTGAAGAAGAAGTGAGAGGTGTAATGCAGTCAGGTGCTTTTGTTGTCGTTTGTTTACAGTCATTTACAGTCTTTCTGTCCGTTACTGTCCTATGTACCAGAATCTATCTATTTTCGTCCAGTTCTCCTGGTCACTCTAGAGTCCTCGATTACTCTCGCACCAAAATTACAAGCCTATCCAACCTTTAATAGAACCCCACAATCCCGCTCCCGCAGTACTTGCCCTCGACTTGACCGATAAGACTTCCCAGCACCCCCCTCATCCACCCTTTCCAATCCGCATGAATCAATAAAAAGCTCCCCAAACTTCCACTCGTTCGACTGATCCTTCATCCAAAACCTCACCCTCGAAAACTCCTCCTTCTGTATCCGTAATTCCGGCAACTCTATCCGCGTCCAACAATACCGTGGGATCCGTCTTGAACCAATGATATAATATCTTTGTAGATGATGATATAAGCTGCGTTGGGTTTCCTTTTTTTCTAGGTGTTAAAAACGTATTTGTACACATCTCCTCACCTCATTGTTTTCAATATCGCAGGATTCTACACCACACCCGACTTCAATACGATCAAGATGATGTGATGCGTTGAGTTGGACGCGGAAGTAGGGAATGTATTTGCCTGGTGGGACGGAGGGGAGGGTTGCATTGAACGTCGAACCAGCAGACGCTTTTCATGACGGCCATTTTATCCGAAACGCTTTTTATTGGATGAGTCTATGATGAATGATGTGGATGGGGGTCTACCTTTCTTCAATAGCGTCCTCCAACGACCAAAACATGGGGTTATTTAACCATGCAATTCCCAGTTCCTCTGCTTTCACGTATAGCCTTGCTAAAGAGGTTCTCAGGCATGGGGTTTAAGCGAAATCCTTACATTTGTCTTTGTAAACGCTTTTAAGGTGTGCCGCATCATCGCAAGAGGATGGAAGGACTTGCTTTTGTGGGGGGTGAGAGGGATAATGGCATCAGGGGGCATACCTTTCCGAATCGCCGTGTCAGTAATGTTGTCCAGACGTAGGCTTCATCGATCACGTAGGAGAGGAGTGACAGGTACATGCGATGCGGAGAATGTCGCTTGGAGGGAGGTATTTGAGAGAGAGGATGAGGATTTCTGTGGGGAGGGTTGTGAGAGTGGGTTGTGCCTCCATGACGGTTTGTATTGCAAGTCGAATTTCTTGATCGCAAAAAAATCACGGCAAGATAGGAAGAGCAGGGATCCCCCGTCTATTCCAATTCCATACGATGGAGTATTCTCTTTCAATGCCAACCGGTCGACGGTGCATTAACTTATTCATAGGTCATTAAGCCCGCTTGCTACGCCAATCACCAGCGAAAAAAGAAAAGGAGACTTCAAAGCAAATAAAATAAAAACTGATGTGTTTATCGCCTTCTTACATATTTTTTCCTCAATGGCCCACCATTTACTATGCGCGACTGGGGAGTTCAGACTTTTACCACAACTCACGACCATGATCCCGCTGTCCTCAGCTCATCCTCATCCTCCTCCTGATCCTTTGGACTTGCCTTCTTTTTGCCGATGTTATGGCAGAGCAATATTGTCAAGCGCTCCTTTAGCGCAAGACGAAACTCCTTTTGAAACAGAGAAAGAGTCATACGAGACAACAGGAAAGTTAGCCTAATGGCCTCTGAAGTGGTGCCTGGAGCGGTCTTTGAGCGGCACCTCTATTTCTCCCCTATTGTCCAGACAATCGGATTGACAACCAACATGCTTCATGAGCTTCTCGCTATGCTAGCGGGGTTCGCTGACCTCGAGAGCGATAGCGGCGACATCTTCATACCAGATCCTCCACCACCTTCATCCGCAACCACCCTCATCATCCGTCCCGACTTTCCCTACCTACATTCGTCAGAACGAGCCTCAATTAACCGCATATCTCATATTGCATTCCTCTTTACACGCATCAGCTCATTGATGACAACCATTACACCAGAGTTTGCTGAAGCCGCTTCAAAGGATTCTGTGTCTATTTACTATATGGCGTTTGTGGGTGCTGTGGATAGTTATTTGGAAGATTATAAAGCGAGGATTGTGTTGGCGGAACGGAAAGCGTTGACACCGAATGACCCTGATACTAGCGGAGGACGTATTCCGCTTTCCTATCTAATGCAGTCTTTTGGAAAGGTTTGATTTTTCTCTTTCACCGTCAACTAAACAGGTTTATAGTATGAACGCATTCTTCCACACCTCCTTTCCCTCTTTGACAGCATCTCCTCCGATCCCTCAAAACATCATGGCCTCCGTCTCCTCTCCGAAATCTACACTCGACTCGTCCATTCCGGGTCGTCCGAAGTCCGCGAAATGTGGACGTTTTTGCTTGGTCGATTGAATCAGGTCATGGCGAAGCAGATTGGAACTTGGTGTAGTTTTGGGATACTTGCTGACCCTGGGAAAGAGTTTTTCGTGGCGGGACCACCGGAATTGGATCCTTGGCTGGCGGTGGATGATTTCGGGCCGGGGGATGTAGGGAAAGGAGAAAAGAGTGTTGAGGGTGGAAAAGATGGGTTGGATGAATCTATGAAATGGTGAGTGTTGCCTCTTTAAGGTGATTGTGGGTGATGTTGATGATTGGTTTTAGGAGTTGGGAGTTCACTTTGGATAAAAGCTTGATTCCTTGTTTTATGACTGAGGAAACCGTAAAGGATATTCTTTTTATTGGCCAGACTATGCATTCTATTTCCAAATCTGAAAAGTTTAGCTGTAAGTATTGTGTTGTGTTGTTCTGTTTTCTCCTTGTTATTGCTAACGTTTCTTTTTATTGTGATTTTAACCTAGTCGATATAACCGACAAGATGTCGCGGCGTAACCTTCTCCTCATGGAACCTTTGACAGACATCACTCAATTCAATACTCTCGCGTTAGAGATGGTTTTCAAAAAGATTCGGAAGTCCGTTGCGCAGTCTCTGTGGAATATTGTTGTTGTGGGTGAGAAACTGGAATTATACCTCGAGGTTAGCGCAAAGTGTTTCTTGTATTTTGCTTATAATTTAGGCTTGCAGGAATTACTTTCTTCTGGGTCGCGGCGATTTTTTCTTAAGGCTGATTGAGGAGACGGAAACGTTGAGAACAGAGCGGTTAGCTAGATTGACAAAGTTGACAGAGTTTGGTGAGTACATCGAGCATAAGTTTTTTGGCTTGGATCCTGACTTTCTCCATGTTCTATAGACGTCAACCTGATATCACGAGAATCTGCTGAAAGAACTAGTGCTGCAAGTGATGCCATATTTGAGCAGTTCCACTTTAGTAAAATAGGTAACAATCAAGTTGTGTCAGAGGTTGCATTGCTTACGTATCAATAGCTGTGGATCCATCCGATCTTTACTCTTTTACCATGGTTTTGGGCGGTCTACCTGTCAGGTTAGAGCTTCAAGCTAAATGGCCCATCACGATGGTCTTAAACGATGATAACCTAAAAACGTGAGTAATCTATGCTAACGTTTTAACGGCATTTATACTGACTTTGATAGATACAACCGTCTTTTCTCTTTTCTTATCAACCTTAAGAGCTGTCAGTTGAAGCTTCAGCGTATTTGGACTCTTACAAGCACTTCGGCGCGGTCGACTACTGCGACCAGGGCTACTGATGCGCAGGGGACGTCGCAGAGACCACGACAGAGACAAAATCGAACGGCAGCAGGTGGTGGACACGGACAGATATTGCCGAGGGATGTGTGGAGATGTCGACTTGATATGTTATTTTTCGTTGATTGTCTTTGGTCTTATGTGCAGGTGAGCCAGGATCTTTACGTTTGCTATTTCATTTTAAATATTGATAGAAGCTCTGTTATTAATTTATATCTAATAGCTTGACGTCATTGCCGCGCAATATCACCGCATGTTAGAACGTGCATCCCTCGGTTCTCATCAACCCAGCAAGAACGACTCGGCAGTGAATAACCCATCAGTCGAAGAGCATTCTCAGCCGCAATCTGCCGAAACCAGTAACATGGACGATGACGCCGATTTTGACGTACACACCCGCGACTTTGAGCAGGTCATCACCGCCCACACTGACATGCTCGATGCATGCCTTAAAGGCTGTTTCCTTGAAGCCCCTGACGCCGCGTCGGATTCCGCAAAGACAGAACCTGAAAAGACGGTTGACGTTGTTGGAGGACTTGTTGGGGATGGGTTGTCTGCACCTCCGCAACAACGCGTCAAGGGGCTGAGGGTTGTAGAGAAAACGTTGAGGGATATTTTGAATGGGTGTGGGAAGTTTTGTGGCAGTGTTGAGAGGATGGTTGCGGTGATGCAGAGGGAGGAGAATGGGGAGGGGTTGGCGAAACGGGTGATGGTGTTTGACGGGAGTAAAGCGGTGGGTGGGAAGCTTGAAGGAGTGAATGAGATTTTGAAAGAAATAAGGAAACAGATAAGGTATTTTATGATGATTCTATCAAAGTTTTTTAACTTGATTTTTTTGTAAAGGAATTCACGAATAATGTGGCCTTTCTTTTCCGGAGTTTAAAGTCGATCAGAGAAGCGCCTCGGCGAAGTTTGCCTCCAATTTTGATTGAACATCTGGACGCGCTGTTGTTAAGGCTAGACCATAATGCGTTTTATTCAAAGAATGCTGGTATTGTTTCGACAGGCGCTGTGCATGTTGACGCCAGGTTGATGCGTGCAGCGGAAACAGCTGCGCGATGAGGGAGATTTCATACAATAATGCACTGCTATCTAAAAGAAGAAATTCAAAATAGCGGCTCTTTTCATATCGTAACTCGTCCTTTTTTACTTGTTATGCAACAGAGAATTTGGGGTGTGGCTGTATTTTCATCGGAAGCGGGTAGCTAGGGATAAAACAAATAGGAGCACCTGAAAAAGAAGACACAAAAGATATTACGAAAAGAGATGCATTTCGGAGATAAAAAATAGATGTGCCTAGACAAAAATACATGGGAGTGAAGTTGGGGAAAGAGTAACGAGCATCATGCAAAAAAGCATACTTGCTCATCAGCTCAGAACCTCCGAGGTCAGATGATGATAGCGGGGGTAAATTAGATTGGGAAGGTACGAGATTCTTTAACAAGCGCAGGTTCCGGATTGCTGAGCGTTGGGGCGTTGGGGTCCTGGTTAAGGTCAACGCGACCACTTCCGCCTGCACCACTGGAGGCGGCACCTGTCCCAGCGCCAGCACGGGATCGCGAGGCAGAAGGTGCTCCAACGGGATCTTCTTTGCTGTTTATTTATGAGATGATTTAGTGACGAGACCAAATTGAAGGACCTGAAACAAAAAATTAACACGAACCAATCTCGGTGAAGACTTCCATGACGTATTCTCCAGACTTTGCAGAGGCCTCAGCAAAGAGAAGGCCTTCCTCGGTTGCGTAGGCCTGGGCCTCGTCAGTGGGAATCGCCCTGTTTGCGGCAAGGTCAAGCTTGTTTCCGACAAGGGCAATGATGATGTTGGGGTTTGCCTGGCGTTGTAGTTCTTTACCCATGACTTTGCCTTGTCCAGCGACGCCTACAGCAGCAATGAAAACGAATTGAAAATGCAAGAGGAGCGTCAGTTTGCTGTAGGTGATAATGTGATTCTTGTAGATTGCAGAAGGGGTTTAAGGTTGGGTATCCCGTTGAAATAGTAGCTTTGTAAGCTTTTCTTGCATCATAAAACCGAATCACAGCTCCATCCAAGACTGTAGGAGAGTAGGCAGTGCAATAACAACCTCAACAGATGACAGATCAAGAAAGGTTAAATACTCAACTGCTTTGGTATATCATAAGCAACAATGGCCGCCTGTGCATTCCTATAGTACATGGGCGCCAACGAATGGAACCTCTCCTGACCAGCAGTATCCCAGATCTCAAACTTGATAACCTTGTCCTCCAATCTGCACTTTTGTGTAAGGAACGCGGCTCCAATAGTGGGTTCCTTGTTCTCTTGAAACTCATTGTTGACAAAGCGGAGAACCAGCGACGACTTTCCAACAGCGGCCTCACCCAGCAACACTAACTTGACTTGTATGGGCTTGGAGGAGGATGCTGGGCTCCTCCTGCGGCGGAGGCGGTTGCGGAGGCGACAGCAGCGGGAGTGGCTGAGCTTCCAAGGGAAGATGCAGCTTCGGCGGAAGCACGGGCGCTAGCTCTGGTGGCCATGATTGAGGATGTTCTTATTGATTAGAAGTAGATCGATAAAAGAGCAAGGAATGATGGGTGCAGAGGAATGTGTGGAGACAGGGATGGTCGGTGGTTGAGGATGTTTTGCGGAGATGAAGGCCTTTGCGTAAGAGGTGCCGATGCGACGCAAGTTTTTATGTTGCGCAAAGAAACTGGAAAATTACGTATCGTTCAAGGGCCCAAATTTAGAAGAGGCGTCCTGTGGTCGAACAAGGGACGGATGAGGGGCGAACGACGAAATGATTCACTCATCACTCGTAAGCGTGCAGAGGGCTCATAGAGTTATCATGGCAAAGGAGGCAGACAGCATCTGTGCGTTGTGTGTTTGTGTTTTGTTTGTGCTTTGGATATTGCATGTGCAATCTGCGCGAGACGAGACATACAGAGTTTGGGAAGGTCAAAAGTGGATACGTCCTTGGTGATGGAAATGAGGATGGGCATGGGCGGAGTGGCTTTGGCAGATGCACATTTCTGTGATGTGGTGGATTATTTAATGGGACTTACGAAAGGTAACAGAGGAAAATAAAGCCACGATCGTGGTCCTAGTATTGGCACCCGATATCTGTGTTTACTTGAGCCGTTGGAATAAAGTATTCGGTCTGGGAGCCGATGCCCTTGTTTCGCCTCTAGAAACCGCATTTGTCGATCACAAAGAAGGTGATCTGGATTCGCTGATGGACAATGACTGACATCGGAAACTCAATCACCCATTGTGGCGCCGGGAAACTGGCAATGGTAGGCGTGATTTTCGTCGTTGAGCTCTGGGGCTTTGGGACAATCGCTCTACTGCGCTGGTGGAAAGAATTGCATGTTGCGTTGTCCACTTGGGAGACCCTCACTTAATCATCAGTGAAAGGCTATTAGAACAGAAAGCGCGTCGCTGAGACGCAGAAATCTTTGATCAAAGCATTTCGTCAAGGTCGCTAGGTGCTGGTCTATTGGAATAATGTCAAAAGGTGGCCAGTCACCAGGAGGCCTTGTGAAGATTTATGTATCCGTGAACGGGGATAGGGCAGAAGTCATTGAGTTCTCAAGGAATTGCACGCACGAAGAAGTCGTAAACGTTTTACGGGCGGCAGCAGACTTTCCGCCTTTATTTGATGGGTCTAATGGGAAGGCGTCGGGGTTACCTGAGCCGTTGAAGGTGATCATGATACTGAAGAACGCGCAAGGAGATATTGTCCCTATTGGTCCCGACATTCCTCCCAATTCTTCAGAACCTGCCGACCGCTACAAGTTGAACGCAATTGATGGTGAGGACTTTGATTCTATGGAATATTGATTCATCTGGACCTTCTTCAGGAAATCTGGCATCATCGGATTTTGAGCAGAGCTTACAAGAAGTTATTGAGGCGACGGCTGGCGTCAATTTGGACGAAGTGATGGATTTGAAAAAGAACCTTGACCTGCTGAGGAAAAAGCTAGATGTAAGACTTGGTCAAATCTTGAATCAGTATCCTAACTATTTCTGTTATCAACGCCTCGATCTTGACTAGGACTATGAGAAGCTTCAAATTCTTCCAGGTGCAGTAGCACCGAGAATCTTCAAGCGCCCGGCAAAAGGAAGCTCACGTTTTGCGACGCGCTCAAAGTATGTGCTAACCGACGAGACAAAGAACGAATTAAAGCATCCTTCTTTTGATATGTGGGACTGGGATGAAAATGAGATGATTGGATTGATGGAACATATGTTTACAGACTTGGGGCTTATCGACGACTTCAACATCGACCGTCCGACGCTACGAAGATTTATCGGTGCCATTCGCGAGTCATATAACCATAATGTAGGACTGCATCCGAAGTCGCTCGGACGGATTTTCTTTTTATGGTGGTCTTCTACGTTTGAATTAAATCAATAAGAATAACGCCCTTTTTCCCTTTAGCCTTTCCACAACTTCCGGCATTGCTTCAGTGTCACTCAAATGGTGAACAATCAATGTTAGACGATACACTGACCTATGTTATAGGCTTACGCGATTATCCAGACAACGGGAACTGTGCACAAATTAAAGCCTATTGACAGACTTATTATCATGCTTTCCACAGTTGGGCACGGTAATATGGAATTATGATTTTATCTAACTTAACTTATCAGATGCGGACCACCCAGGTAACGAATTAAACGAATGAAAAACCCTCAAATGTGTTCTAAATCTTTTCAGGCTATAATAACGCATATCAGATAAATGGTATCTCATCTTGTTTTGACGCGAATCTTACATTCATTTTAGCCTTAACGGATGTTGCGATTCTCTATAACGATCAATCACCGTTGGAAATGCATCATGCAGGTATTTTATCTCTTAAAGGGACTGTGTTTCTGGTGTTTTTATTTTTCAATTTTCAATTGGGATTTTCCTTAACCGCCAATATCCAAAAAGCTGTCCTCTTCACGATCTTGCAAGACGACCAGTTCAATATCTTGAAACATTTGAGCGATACTGTGTACCGGGAAGTACGGAAAAACGTGATCAGATGTATCTTGGCAACAGACATGGCCAAGCATGGGACATAATTGCTGGATTCAAAAGCATCACGGAGACATTCAATTACGAAGATCCGGAACATAAATCATTGGTTGGTTAATGACTGCAAAAAATTCGGCCGTTTAGTAACTTTGCTGTAGCTTCTTCAAATCATCATGAAATGCTCAGATATTTCAAACGAAGGTGGGCGGACTGTGTTTCAAATGGCCGAAATTCTAACTGTTTTGATCAGTTCGGCCTACGCACGTGGCTGGTAGATCAAGCGTATATATCCAGGACTAACATATATACAGAACCATGGGTCGAATGTCTTTTGACTGAATTCTTTTCGCAGTCGGATAGAGAAAAGGCAGAAGGTCTTCCCACCGCTCCCTTTATGGACAGAGAAAAAGTGACAAAGGCTGGAGCTCAAGTCGGGTATGTCTCGAAACCGTTCTCCAAATTTGTTCCTAATCTTTGGCCATAGCTTCATTGGGTATGTCATGATTCCTTTGTTTGAGTTGGCTTCCAAGGTGATGCCCAACATGGAGGAAGCGATTCTTTCTCCTGTGCATCAATCGCTGGCATTTTACAAGGACATGCTGGAGAAGACGACAGCAAAGGCTTGATCTATCATATCCCCCCTTTTCATAGCAGAAAACTTCCCAGCCCTCACACCGAACCACATCGGAATTTACAAAGAGCCGAATAGAAATAAATGCCTTTGCCCATGATGACCATGTCCATCGTTGACTTGTCCAGAGTCGTAATTTTGTCTCCGGACAAACTAACCTCAACAACCAACACCCAAACCATCCAACCATGGCTGGAAACAGCAACGTGCACACCCCGGGCACCGCAAGGGTGACCCGTAGCTCCATTAAAGACCACCTCTCCGTCCAGAAATCAGGGCTGGTGCCCACAACACCATTACTGGCAGCCAAGAGAAGGATTGCTGCAACAGACACCAAGAAAGCGCGCAACGATGTTGATAGCTCGCCTGTGCTGGGAAGGGAGCCGAGGAAAAGACCTAGACTATCGCTTGGTAGTGATCTGACTGTGGGTCACGGTGTGTCTGCGGATGAGTTTAGACCAAAAGGGATAAACTTGGAGAAAAGTTTGATTGAGGCACGGTAAGAGGCGGAGGATGAGGTTGGACCATTGCTCATACGATCTCAATCGATTATGTTAAAGTAGTGAGAATGTCGCCGATACGGATGCGGTTGTAAATATTGCCGATGCGGTACCTTTGCCTAGGTATGTAGATCTGAGATTATTGTTATTGATTTTGCCAACAGAGAATCCCCAGACCTTGCCCTCCCAGTAATCAGGAAGCAAGCTGAAGAAGTTACACCTGATAAACTCAAGAAGATATCCATCACTACGCCAAATATTCAAGACGCAAAGAAACTTGACTCCAAACTCCAATTGCGAGATTTAAAAGCACCCGCTCTCTCATCTTCAGCGATCACTATCCATTCAAAACGCTCGTTTGACGACTTTGTATCCTCCGACGTATACTTGACGCACGTAAAGACGTAAGCGTTGTCTTCTCATTGTCTTTACTCAATTTTCCGAAGCAAAACCGCCGAAATCACCAGCCTCGACACCACCAGCAAAACACACATATTCTCCGCCCCACTCCGACCCATCAACCAACCCGCCTACAAAAAATACCAGTCTCTCGTTTTATCCGGCCCAATCTTCCTCTCCCCACCCACTATGAACTCCTTGAACGCTTCTTTGTTGCACTCGAGTATACCATCTGTTTCCTTAGAAATCGAGACCAAGCGGGTGTGTTTGAGCGTTTCAGAAAGCCCGTAGAAAACATGGCGAATCGGACGTTTACGTTGAAGCATTTAGAAAGAATAAGGACGGTACTGCCGGAAGCTTACACGTACGCGGCTTGTCGAGCTGTTTCGGAGGATGGGGAACGGAGAGTTAATTCAGTATGCCTGGAGATGGTTAATTTGGAGAATGAAAGTGATGGGAAGGAGATTGATGGGATTCCTGTGGAGGGAGATGAAAATCGCAGAGAAGAGCAAACCAATGGACGCGAAACGGAACTCAAAACGTACCGACCTTGGGGAAATCAACTGGTGAAAAGGCGGATTAAGTTTCACAATAGACTTGTTGAGCTAGTAAAGCTGGAACATAGCGTGAGTCTTATATATAGAAAGTTATTTGGGAAACACGCTGTTAATAATATTCTAGAAATTCCTTAAAACACTTCCGTATGAGATCAAGGATGACCCTGAAAACCTTACAGCATGGCATAGCGATTTCAAGCTTGATAATGTGCCTGAAGTGGAACCCACGCCTATGCCCCAACTTCAGAGATATGTTTCTAAAATGGAGCAGATGGACGCGAAGGCTAAGGCTGAACGGGACGCAGAACGCGCGAAAGATGCTCAGCCTATTCAAAGTGGTACGCTAGATGTGAAGGAGAAGGAAAAGGTTGAAGTTATCGAGGGGAAAGTTGAAGGAGCCGTACAAGGCGATAAGAATGGCACGGAGGTGAAAGGCGAATTGCAGCTACTATGATAAATACGTCCGTTAAGAAAGATGCAGAAAATGTAGAAGTCATTATTGCAACGCCAGTTGAAAAGAAGCCTCTTTCTCGTGCAGCGGCGCTTCTTGAAAGGGTTTGTACTTGTTGCTTTACAGTTGCCTAGTCCCTCTGGTCTCTCTCTTGACGTACTTTGTCTTTTCTAGATCCGGCTAAAGGAGCGTAAACAAAAGGAGGAAGAAATTTACAGGCCAAAGCTGAAGCCAGAGGAGATTCGCAAGAATGCTATGCTTAGTAGGCTTCCTGATCTTGGTCAGGCAATAGCTTTGTAAGTTTCTCAATGTCGTTACTTTATCTGTTTGACTGACGGTATCGCTAACTTCACGTTTTAGCCTTTTTTCCAGCTCGCAAAAGAAGGCAATCCCATTAAAGGAGGTTGGCGATCATTTAATCACAGCAGCCAAGAACCCATTATCGCATTGTAAGATATATTTTACTGTCTATTTCTGATACAATTTTAGCTGAAGCTTGCGACCACGTCAGGCTGCTCTCAGAAGTCTGCCCGGAATGGTGCAAGGTCATTAAATTGACCGCTGGTGCTGTTGTTCGACTTGAGCAAGTTCCTTCAAGGTTGCAAAAACTCAAGGAACGCGTCGCGGCTCTTTTGAAACCAAAATGATTACACCATTTGCGGATTTGTCTTTCAAAATGGAGTCGCAAACGCGTTGGAATTGCATTTCTAAGAACTCGACTCATGGATTATGGGGCACGGATCCTGTATGTTGAATAGTGGTTTTTGTAGATTGATGTTTGGTGTGTAATGGTGTAATAAAATGGTGATATTATTGTAACTCGCACTCCTCTTTTCGGATAGATGTCGGCCATGCTGATGAAGGAAAAAACTTTTGGTGAATTTTTCTTCCATGCGCATCCGAATCCAGATTGACGTGAGGGACGACCTGCTCCAGGCTTCTGGACTACCCACACGATGCTGGCTTCCTGTTGACCCTGCACGCCATGTCACCATTGGAGACCTTGCAAACCATATTGTCTACAATTGGGGGTTGCATGGCTTGAATCTTGCGTTAGAGATGGATGGATTTCGGTTGATGGATCATGACCAAGCGGGGCTCTTGCTAAGGGATAATGACCTTGTTGTGTAAGAATCCCTCGTCTTTTGCAGGTCACTTATAATGATTAAGGGTGAAAGAAGATGCACTCCGAATAGCTTATGGTGAAACTGGACTGAGGCAACAACTTTCACTGCAGCATGAGGCATCCCCGGCTGCAAGCTTGAAGAGAAAGCGGTTCGAGACACGCATGGAGGTTGACGAAGATACTGGAACATCAGCTGGATCGACGCAAGCAATAATAATTTCCAGGGAACCGTCTCCTGCAAAAAGCGCTGTCGAACCAGCCAGGAAGGCTGTAGCTCCACCCATACCCAAACTCGCCGATAATCTTTTTAAGGACCTTTTGGAAGCGCTGCCAAAGAAGAAGAGAGTGAGGTCACGTAAGTCTCGTAACAAGGTCGACCCTGTTGATGGCGGAACGCCTGCTTTGGTGGAACCCTTAACGCTGGCCTCTCGGACAACCACGAATGTGGTCGCGGAGATTGCCCCGCCGCTTTCGCTAGGGAAGGCGAAACGAAAGCTTATTGAGAAGATGAACAAGCAGCCAGCGACTCATGTGAGGTTTAATGAGGCTCAAGAGGAGAGTGAGGAGGATGAGGATGAAGATGAGGAGGAGAAAGTTGTCGAGAGTAAGCTCAAGCAGGCGAGTAAGCAGCAGCCTAAAAAGGTTGCTATGAGCGACGTCAAGTTGCCTCCTCCAAGGATCACGCATACGGCTGTCTACCTATATGACTCTCATCAGCCGCGGAATTCGAATTGGAATAAGACAAATAAGACACTCTATAATTCCTGGGGAGGGATTGACGAAGGGAAACAGGAACTCGAACCATCGGTTAAATCTAAGCCCGAAGAGTCTAAAAAACACGTGAAAAAGGTAGTGGAAGAGGAGAACGAAGAAGATGAAGAGGACAAAGTTGGGGAGGAGGAGGCGGATATCGTTGCTGTTAAAAAGGAAAAGGAAAATTGGAGCAAGGCAACGAAGAAAGACTGTGAAGAGGAGAGCTCAGAAGAGGGTGAAGTGAGTGAGGAGAGTGAGGAGAGTGAAGAGAGTGAGAGTGAGAGTGACGGGAGCGAGGAGAGTGACGAAGAGGCCGTCAAGCCAAAGAAGTCTATTCCACAAACCGTTATAACGAGCAAGACGTTAAATGGGAAGAAGGTCGATGAAAGTGAAGAGGAAGGTGACGAGGAAAGTGACGAGGAAAGCGACGATGAAAGTGATCAGGAAGAGGAAGAGAAGGTACAGGCAAAGAAAGCAGTTCAGCACACCGACGCGAAGGGCAAGATGATGAACGGGAAGAAGACGGACGGTCGTCTCGCCACACCAGCAAAGACGGCAAATGGAAGCACCAGTCATGCTGTTCCTACGCCTCAACCGACACCACCTCAAGTCAAGGACTTTTCAAAGTTTCCTGTTTTAAAAGGATTACCTCATGTCGGCTCGGTACTAGCATACAAGGTAGATGAATAACATTTGCACATTTCTTATTAATGCTTTATTAGACATTGGAGATGTCATCCTCCTACACGCCCGAGCTCTCAGGGTACAAGGAAGGAACCGTCATCTCTGTTGATTCGCGCTCGGCTATGGTCAAGATTCGAATCCATCCACAGTATGTTAACACTGTACCGATAATTCAAGCTGGATGGGGCAAATTTGAGGTTGATATGGGAGAAGATGGCGAATACTTGGTTGAGAGCATGAGCGCGCCCAGCGATACTACCGAACTGCATGTGTCAGCTCTCGTGCAGGCGAGGGTCATTTATTGATTTCTTTGTTTTTTTACATACACGAACTTGTCCGGTATCATTAGCGGTCTGACAAATTTAAATCAAAACAATTGATGTGCTGTCTGCCGTCATGGGCGACTCATTCAAGCCAAAGAAGGCCCAGCTGGACTGGGATCGCATCGAGTCAATCAACTTGGATGCGCTCATAGCGGTAAACATGTCTTTCTTGTCCATCCATGAGTTATCCTAAAGGCTTGCATCGCAGGATGAGGCAAAGCTGGAGGACCAGCTGGAGACATTGTATCCGCTATTGGTCAAGGCTGCTGTATCGATGGACGACCCTAAAGCTACTCCGCAGACATTGATCAAGCTTTTTAGGTTGACGCAGCTTACGATGGAGTGAGTGGGAACAGGATTGGTACTCTAAGTTGACCGAAATTCTTTAGATTAAAGAATATGTATTTAGAGAGCGCAGAGAGCCAGATTCAAACACTGGAAGTGAGTTGGAAGATGGAAGTTTGAAACTCTAACCGATGGGTTCTAGGAAACGGTGAAAACTCAGACCACTGAAATGAGCCGGATGAAAACCAGATCCGGAGGAAGCTCGGGACTGCCTCCTTCTGCTGGTGCGAATGCATTCGTTCTTGTAAATGTTGACAGTCATTAGAACTTCGCACTTTGAGGGAGGAGAATCTGGATTTGGAACGGAGAAATGAGTTGCTTGCCCGAGATCTGCAGAGGGCGGAAGATAGTTTGGAGAAGGAACTCAAGTTTAACCAAGAGCTTAATGCGGTAATTGGCATCAGTCAATATCGTTGTAATTAAACGCTATTTCTACAGAGTTTGACGGAAGAGAAGCAACGATATGCACATCTCGTCGAATCAACACGACAGCTCGAAAATGACATGAAAGAGCGAGAAACGCAGATGCTGGCTCATCGGCAACGTCTCGTATCAAAAAATGCCGAAGAAGAAGAATTCCGGGCTCAGCTCAAGGTTTGCACGTAGAATTGCATCCATTTCTTACATGCGTAGGAAAAAAACAACGAAATCAATCGATGCTTAACTGAAATTAAAAAACTCAGCATCCAAAATGCGGACCTTCAGAGTGAGGTTGAAATTCTGACTCAAGAATTAGAAGCGACCGTTGGAGAGCTCGAAAGGTGCTTTACAGCTGTGATTATATATTGACTTTGCAAAGAAATGCGAAGGAGCAGGATTCTACTCAGCAGATTCTCATTAGCAACGATATCTCAATTGACGAGCTCACTGAGGAACGTGACAGTTTGAAGATCAAAGTTGATGAATTGAGCCATCAACTGAACGAGCGAGGTATCTATCTTGCGCTCTTCAAGTATTCTTACATGTGGAAGATATTAATGAAGGGATTGTCGTCGGAAGACTAAAAGAGCAACTACTTTCGGCTGAGGTAGATTCATTACTTTTTTCTTTGCTTAAATTCCTTAGAATCGTCTTCGAGAATCTGAGGCCAACTTAAAAACCGCCCAAAACAAAAATTCGCGGTACATGACCGAAGTCACGTCTCTTAAAGAAGAGCTTCAACTTAGCAATACAGATGCAATACGAAAGGAATTGCTTGAACGCGGTGAGTTCATTTCCAGATATCGCGTCTAATGGATCTTTAGATGACGTTATCAAAAACCTTAAATTAAAGCTAGAGGAAGCTTACCGCGATTTTGAGTTACTTAGTCTGGATTGGGATCGTGTGGATAATTTGCTAAAAGGAAAGGCGGGCGTCGATATTGAGAGCTTGAAATCGCAGGCGATTACAGCTAAGAAGTTGCAAGAAAAGGTTGACGCGTTGAGAGATCGGAGAGGAGCAGATGCGGATCATATGACAACACTTAAAATTCAGGTTGAGGAGAAAGAAAAGGAGTTGATTGAGCTGAAGGAGCGAGCGGAGGCATATGAGAAAGGTGAACTCATCTTTAATCATACATGTTAAAGATTTTTCAAGGGGTTTACGGATTAAAGGAATCCATCAAGGAAATTAAGGACCTAAAACTCCAACGCAGTATCCGCGACCGGGAAATCGCCACGCTTACAAAACAAATCAACGATTTTGACGCTCAAGTCTCAGACCTCGCCGATGAGAACGAGGAGCTCCGAAATCGTCTTGGTCTAGGCCCACAAACGTCCATCGATCTCAGTAATGTCAGGTCGAGCAAAACAGTGGAGCTTCAAAAGGCGAGAGCATTGAGCGCGGCACTAAAGAAGGAAGTGGATTCGTTGGAGGAAGAAAGAATTAAACTGAAGAGTCTGTTAAGAAGTGAGGCCCTTGTCACTGGGGAGAGGGCTGCGTCCATCGGACTTAACGCGGAAGAGCTTGTTGCTGTGGAGGAGTATGCAGCACGGTTGAGGTCAGGGGATCGATCTGATCCTACAATAGCGGCAAGGTAAAGGAGCAAGTTGTTTATGGCTGACAAGCTTTAGGCGCAAGACCTGTCGTAATAAACCGGTCAACTTGAGAAGCTTGTGATTGAATTGGAGAGACTTCACATCGACGGAGAGGACAATAGAAAGAAAATTGAAGACCTTCAGGTATTTCAACGTTTTATGAAATCTAACTTCAAAGCTTCAACTATCAAACACGCAAAACAAAAACCGTGCACTTGAAGCCGTCATCCGTGAAGTTTCTACGACATTCGTAAAAACCAGATCCGACGGTAAAGATGAACCAGAGATTCTGGAACGAAGTTTATCACCATCCAAAAGTTCGGACGTAAGACTACCACCGTTTGACATATCCTTTTTAACATTTGCAGAAAAAAGATCTGGCTATGGTTGAGAAACTTGTAGCAGTTCTCGAAAACAAAAACTTTAACGACGTCACCCGTGATCTTGACGGGAACGAGGGAATAGAGGAGAACATTCTTCAAGCCAACACCATTCTACGAAACGAGATAGTTGCACTTAAAGCAAAGCTTGAGCTTATGGAAAAAAGAGCGCAACGATGAGAAACGCAGGGGCAACGCTCTTTACGAGGAATTAACAGTTTTGAAAAAAGAAGTCCCGAAAAGCCAAAGCCGAAATTCTAAACCTACCCGCGGAACTTCTATTAGGATCCGTTCATGATTACAGTTCAATTGTTGAACAACTTGTGGAATGTTTGAGGGAGCTTCATGTAAAAGATCATGAACTAAGGGAATGCCAAGAGTCGATAGAGAAATTTGATCATTTCTATACGGTTATGGTGGGAAAGCAACGACATCTCTATAAAGAGTATCAGATGCACAAAAAGGAATCTGCGGAGAAAATTCAGGAATCCGAGGAAGCCCTTCGAGCCGCTAACCTTTCACGTGAAGCGGCAGAGATAAAGGCAAATGATCTTGATAAAGTGATTTCGACGTTGAAGGATGGGACTCATGACACCATCAAGCGCGAATTGATTGAGAGCCAACGCCGGGTCACTGTTCTTAAAGTAAACGAGATGAACCTTAAGCGACGTTACTCCTCTCTGGCTGACGTCGAAAAGAACCTTCGGAAGGAAAACGTCAAACTTCACGAGGACGTTTTGTGCCTCGACAACGCTGCTCGACAAACTATTGGCCGGTTAATGCGAAGTAAAAAAGAGATCTCTCAGCGTCTTGATACAGTATTTCAACGCTTAAAGATTCTGTGCCGAAAGCGGATTACAACACGGTTCAGAGCCGTCTGGATTTATGCAGGCGAAGACCAGATTATTTTTGGATAAGGAACGGTCTTGGATTGAGGATAGAGAGAGAAATGAGGGGGAGGCGAGGGAGTTGATCCAGCTCCGGCGTAAAGTAGAGCAACTGGAATCTGATATCTACGAGGCGCATGAACTAGTAAAGCTTCTTTTTAAATAATTTCTTTAACATGCTATAGAACAAGCGACTGGGGAGTTCTTTAAAGGAAGTTGAATCAGCAAAGGTACACTCAAACCGGAAACGAAGCTTACTATTTCTTAGGACTATAACTACCAAACAAACTTTCCGATGCACTCCATAAACTTGCTCGTCTCGAATCCTCGCAAGAAGTCTTACACAGACGCGCAGAGCTTGCGGACAATAAATGGAAGACGTTTGAGGAATCCGAAGGTCAGCTGAAAGCGAGGCTGAGGGAAGCCGAACAACTTTATCGCGAAGCTTCAGAAGAGACCATCAAATTACGAGAACTCAACGTTGATTTACGAAATAAATGGGAAGGCGGGGCGACGCGAAAGCAAAAGGAGGATTAGAAAGGAAAATAGAAGGGTTGGAGGAGGATAATCTTAAGCTTCGAGAAGATATAAACCAATGTAGTTTTATCCACTTTGATACTATTCCCTAACTCTTCATAGACAAAGACCTCGCAGAAATGCGGGAAATCAAGCCTCCGAGCTTTTAAATCTCCATAAAATGGACCAAAAGGAGAAACAAATCCTCCGCGCCGCTGTCGAAGAACTTCAAGTTGAAGGCGACGATAAACTTCTCATCGGAAAACTTCATCACCATATACTCGCTTTGCAAGTTAGCGAGGCGACGGCATTGAGGAAGCTTGAAGTGGGGAGATCAAAGTGTTTGAGGCTGGAGACAGCACTTTTAAATGCTGAAAGAGCGATAGAGGAGAAGGAGAATGTTATCTTTGACTTAGGAAGGAGAGTCGGAAGCATATTAATGCTTACAAAAGACGGTCGTAGATTTGCGAAGTAGAGTGTATGGGCAAGTAACGTTGACAAGCATGAGGTAAGCTATGATATAAAATAATTTGACAAAGGCAGCGTACTTGTGACTTGTTACGGAGCATTGATGCACGAAGATCTAGCCTGGAGAAGTCTCTTGCTGTTTTGGAAGAAGAAAAGCAAGAACTTCAAGGTAAATATTTAAATTTATCCACATTTATCAATGTTGTGAAGGCAAACTCGCTGAAGCCGACTTCAAGCTCGACTCTCAAGACGAACTCGTCAGCGTTCTTAAAAAGAATCAAAGCTTCGCAAAAAATCGTCGCCTGGCAAAGCAAAATGGCGGACGCACAGCTTAATAACCTTAAGCTCACACGGGAACTCGATTTGATGAAAAGCGGGACGCGGCGGCGCAGAACACCATCGACGATTATCTAGGTCGGATATCAGCAATGGAAGAGGATATTGTAAAGATCCAAATCAAATCTGATAGACGCGAACTGGAGTGGGATAAACGGCAAGAGGATCTTGAGAGGAAGCTTGGGACTTTAGAGGATGAGCGAGAGGTTGTGTTGAGGAGTTCGGCGACTGCTGAAGTGAGATTATTGGATTGCCCGCCATTAACGCGGTTCTAGGTAAAAGCTATTGTGTTGGATAGGTCTATGCCGTTAAGCAAGCAACTGGAATCTTCTCTGCGTCTTCTGTCGGAGAAAAGCCAACTTGCTTCCGCACAAGAAATGAAGATCGCACACCTTGAAGCAGAGGTCTCCACTCTTTCGAAAAAGCTCGAAGACGCAATACGAAGAACTGTTGCAAAGGATTCACATATTAACGAATTAAGGCAAACTGTTGCGACAAGAGACCTCCGCGAAGTTGATATCGAAGAGAAGATTGGTGAGTTACAGCTTTTGAAAACTCTAATCATTTTTCAGATGTACGCACTCGGAATCTGTATAGTGACAGGGAAGCTGAAGCCATGCATCGCGCACAGGAGGTTATCATGTCTCTTCAAAAGCAGTTGAGAAAGAAAGAGGAGCTTGTGGATAAGTACAGAGATATGATAAAGTCGATAAGAAGGGAGACTCATTCTCAAACAAACGTAAGCTCATCATTTTTTCCATCATGCTCAAGCTCTATAGGCCGAGAAAGCAGGAAAAGAGGAGTTGACAGAATTAATTAATGAGATGAACGATAAAAATGTCGCAAATCTTCAAAAACCGAGAGACGTCAAGGTCATACCTATGGAGCAAAGGTAATATGGCAAAATGAGCTGTTAATATAGTCGTAGCATCTTGGCCCAATTGTTGAAGAACTTGAAAAAATCCTCCAAGCAAAAGAAAAAGAGGTGAACCGTCTCCAAGACCAGATTGTAGCTCTAGAATCCCGCCACGAAGACTACAAGCACCTCGCTCATCAAGAAATCCAGCTGTTCGCATGGAACTCGAAGATCGCAAGAAAACGGAAGAGAAGCTTGAACGTCTAATCGAACAACTTCGCGGAGAAGTCACGCAAAGCATGATGGATTTAAGACCTGTGGCTGATATGGAAGCTGAAGCGGAGGCTGCAAAATTATTGAGGGAACAAGTTGTGAGACTTAGGAGGGATGTTGAGAAGAAAGATTCGAGGATTATGGCGATGGGGAAGGCGCTTGCAAAAATGGAGGATGCGATGGTGAAGAATGCGGAAGAGACAACTGAAATACAGATTCGACGGGCCAGGATAGGACCTCAGGAGACGATCAACCGAGGATTGGGCATCTTGAAAGCAAATTGGACAGGTGAAATTGATGCTTTTCCCAAATATTGCCGCTCACATTATATCAGGGCGACGAAGACTGTTGAAACCCTCCGCCGGCAGTGCACAGAGAAGGATGAATCGTATTCAAAATTACGATCGGAGTTTGGTAAGGATTTAAGTTCCTTTTAGTGCTAACCAGTGAACAGGCAACCTTGAGAGGCAATTTTCAATGCAATCAGAAATCCATAAAAGAACTCATAAAGCCCTGAAAGAGAGCGAGTTTAAGCTCAAAAAACTTAACGAACGATATTCCACTGAGAATTTATCAAAGAAGAGCGGGGGAGACGGGAGAAGCATGGCGACACAGACCCCAGAGGATATGTTCAGGCAAAAAGTAGAGAGATCAGCATCGGATCTTTCACGGGAGCAATGGGAAGTGGAGAAAAGGCTGGAGAAGAGAATCCAGGACTTGAGGTCCAAGCTTACCGATAAGGTAAATTATGCTCCAATATTTATATTTAACTTCTTTAAGGTAAAAGAGAATGAAGATATGAGGAAAGCAGAGGCAACATTGAGGGATACCTTGGAAAGAACGGAAAGAGACAGAGCTCGTTTACAGCAGAAAGTTGCAGCGCTCTCGGATAAAAGACGTCCAAACCGGTCCACGGAATCTCTTCGACGTCAACCACATGATTCCTCTTCAAGCCACAGTGAATCCATGAATTCACTAAATCACGTTGAATCCTCCAACTCACTCACTGAAACCTCCGAAACCATCATCGACCCCGACATGCCCGCCTCCGAAATTGAACTTCACCACAAACTCCGCAAAAGCGTCGTAGATATTAACCACCTTCAACACGCCATCTATAACTCGAATCCAAAATCACGTCTCTCCGCCAAACCACCGAAGTTGACCAACAAAACGAGATCAATGATCTCAAAAACGAGCGGAAAAACTGTTGGAGCAAATCCGGATGTTGGAGGAGTTGAATGATCATTTGAGGAGATGTAACACGTCTCAGGGATATCGGGAGTGGGAATGCCGGGAGATTATGAAACGGGAGAGGACTTTGATTATAGAGCGGAGCCTGGGGAACGGTCGAGGAAATTGGTGCTAGTGTTGGAGTCAAGGGTGAGAGACCTGATGCAGAGGATTCATGTGTTAGATGGGGAGAAGGTGCGGGTGGAATCAGATGTTCTCGCGGCAAAGTTTGAGAAAGAAAAAGCGATTGCGAATGCAGAAAGATTGGAACGGCGGGCAGCCGAGCTGGAAAAGGTGACTTTTTTTCCTTCGTCACAGGACATTATTCTAAGTACGTTATTGCAGAGCTTGGAAGAGCTTCAAAGACTCGACGAAGAAAGAAACGAACACATTATGTCAAACGGAATACCTGGTCTCAATGTCAGTCTCGGCCAAATCAGGGTCGCCACTACCCGTCTCCTTGCCAACAAATCCCACGACGAAATCGTAGCCGTAGTAGACCATCTCTCTAAATCCATGGAACGCCTCAAATACGAGAATGACAGTCTAAAAAAGAGTGGCGCGAGCAACATCAAATACATGGAGATGCTTAAAGAGCTGAAGATATTAAGAAAAGAGAAGGTGATAATGGCGGATCTTGAACGTGCGAGGGCAGCAGCAGCTGTCCAGGTGAACAAGTAAGATCATTTCAAGTTGTGGGAACCGTTGACTTATAATGTATAGAGTGGAGGCGGAAAATCAGAGATTGAGGAGACAAGCAAAGAAGGAATCGGATAAAGCCGCAAGAGCAACTGCGTATGTGCAGGAGCTTGAATTGATGAAGGAGGGGTTGGTGAATGAGGTTGCTATGCTGAAGAATGCTGAAGATGGGCAGGGGCCGGATTGTGGAGGCTTTGGCGGTGCTGATATGCAAAACACCTTGAAGAAATACTCTGAGGAGGTTGCACGCTTGGTGAGTATCGTCAAAAGACGTATTTATGCTAATGATCTTGGAATCGTAGAAAGGACAACTGGCTGAAAGGGATGTTATGATTGCTAATTTGAGGTCAACCGAGGGAACCACACCTCAGATGGCTGAGGAGATTCGCAAGCTTCGACGCGAGGTATAGAGGACACATACATATTCTTTACTAACCTTAAACAGTCTGACGTGTGGAAGGCAAGAGCAAGCAAGGCAACGCGAGATCTTTCCGGAGTTTTGGAACCGCGCGATGTCGTATCAGATTCTGAAGACCCTAACGGCGGTTTAGAGCTGGACTCTCGAGCCGCAGATTACGTAGAAGGGCTTCGCGAAGAAAATCAGGACTTAAAAGGTACAGGTAGACAAAGAAAATGATCTCTTATTTCCTTTATATACAGCCAAACTCGCTCAATTCGACAATGGATTTATGGATGAAGTGGAAGATCTCAAGTCCAGCGTAAGAATTGACTTTCCCGATACAAAATCTAACACCGACCTAAGTACAAAGATATTGTGAAGCGTAATCTCTACTACGAGGAGCACATTCGTAACCTCTGTCGAATGTCAGGCATGTCCTCAGAGCGCATTCTCAACGTAGAGCCAAGTCACGAAAGGCGTGCCGAATTCTAAACTAAATAAACAGATTTCCTTCTTGACATCGTTTTACAGAGTAACTCTTTTACTAACTGGAAATAAAGTAAAGTATCCATCCCAACTGTCGGCGCCGAGCAAAAATAGTATGCCAAGCCGCATACATCACCGCAACAAAAGCAGCTAAGCTTGGTTAGCTTGTTAAACTCCGAATAGACCCAAAGTTTATTTACAAGCTGCTCCATCATTCATACAAACTGTGTTGAAGTGTTAAAGACTTCTACAGCTGAGAGCCCGCTCTAGATGCATATGATTGATCCACATAATTGATCCTCATTCATGTGGACGGCAATTGTATGTACCATAAGTCTTTAGAGGTTACTCTCAAGAGTCAACGATCTGGAATTCCCCGCATGAGCGCCGCCTTCTTTCCTCCATCACGGAGATTCCAGCCGACCCTCCATGACGGCCCCAAGTTCAAGAATCCTGCTGTGCATAAAGGATTGGACGGCCTTTCAAATTCATGGACTTCGTTACAATTTTTTTCCAATTTCGTTGGACGTGGCAGAATTCACGATTTATGGAAAGCTAAAGTCCCAGCAAGTCCACGACACGTCTCAAGAAAATAAAAGGGCGGGCGATGTCCCCGGATGTTCTCCTTCATTCTCTGTTTCAAATCTCATACGTCAGCGTCTAGCGAGCACCTTAAAAAGCAATTTGGTTTCCAGCACCTCATCGACATACAGCAGCACATTCTTCCTCACTCTTACAAAGAGCAGCTACAAGCTACAAACAAACACAACAACATCACACCAGCCCTTTTACATCATCAAAATTAGCAAACAAAACTCGCAAATATGGTCTTCAAATTCTTGATCAAGGTCGGCATCATCGCCTACACTGTCGATTGGCTTCACCGCAAGTTCCACGAGAACAGATACGGCCGTCCCACAGATTTTGACCGTCGCATCGAAGATATCTCAAGGTAAAGAAATTTACACCACTCTTTATCGATCCTGAAAATGATAACTAACTTACTTTTTAGAAATGTCTCTGAAGGCGCCGAACAAATCTCGCAAGAAGTCACTCCTCGAGTTCGTGAATGGCTACACCGCGCGTGGTCTCGCTACGACTCTCAATGCCCTAACCCTCGCTCATGGCATCGCACCCACGAAAGCTCCTGGCAAATCCCTGAGGTCACCGAACTCCCCGGAGGTCGGAGAATGAGCGTCGAAGTCGATGTCCCCGGCATTAAGAAGGAAGAGCTACTCGTGACCGTCATTGAGGAAGATAGGGCCATACTTGTCAAGGGGAAGGTGGAGGCTAACCCTGAGCTTGGGAGGAGGGAAAGAGTGGTAGAAGCCAGAGTGTATTTGCCGAGAAAGACTGATTTGTCGGATGTAAATGCGGTGTACGAGGATGGAGTTCTAAGAGTTGAGACTGGAAAGAAAGACTATGAGGGACGCAAGATTCCTATTGCTTGATCTTTGCAATGTTCAGATCAGTTCAACACATACGACTATCTTTAGCACATCTCTCATGTATCTGTGCCTTAATCCCACCCCTTCTCTCCCAACTGCATGTTTATATTCCTTACTTAATGAAATAAAACCATCAAAGTATCTCATGTCACTGTGATCATGCAGCTGTACTGACCTCAATGGGGATGACTGTCCTGAAGTCGCTATCCACATCCTATCGCCGTTCAAAAAAAAACCCCCAACTCGAGTATAATTGTCACTTGTTTGCAGAAACGTCAAAACAAAACATGCAATCCGAAACTGCCACCCCCGGAACCCTTCCCGCAACCCCAGCAACCCCCGTAGCTTCCACAACCCCCACTATCACCGTACCTCAAACCCCACACCATCCAAAGACCATTTCCCGTGGCAAATCCATTGAATCTACAACCGCATCAACGAACGTCCACGATTCCTTTATTTTAAAAAACACACCCTCATCATCAAAACTTTCCGTCACTTTTGATCAAGATGCCACAACGTACCTTGAGGAAAGCATCTTCCCAATTTTGTTGCCTGGTATTGAGAAACTGTTAAGGACGGTAAAGAGGAAGGATGGACCGTCGGAGGAGGAACTAGCGGATCCAATTACATGGTTGGCACAGGTGAGGGTTCCTCTTTCTTTGGGATTGTTACCGGTGTTAACGCCTTTGGCATAGTATTTACAGAGGAATAACCCAGCAGTTACAATGCCGATGGATTGTGTTTCTTCCGAGACACTTGAATTAAAAGCGACAATTGTGTAAAAGCTTTCGTTCTTTTAACAATGTCTCTGCTCGTCTCTGCTCGACATATTAGCATCATGAAAGATTCTCAAGGAAAGACTCTGCGATTCCGTTGTATACATATTTACTCAAAAGCAATAAGTGCCAAAAGTACTGCAGTTTATGCCGAGGCTGGATGCACAATTTTTGTTCGTATCCGTTGACGACTATCCAACCCAAACAATCTTTCATGTCCCGACATATCAATAAACTCAAACGATTTCCAGATAGGGTATCCCAGAGGTGGCTCTGCTGCCTGGATGCTGATGTTTCGAAGAAGTCGAGAGCTTGCTTGGATACTAAAACGTTCTGGAAAAATATTAAATAGGATTTCTAATTACAGAGTGAAAAATAATTACCGTCGTCATCATGTGTAAGGTATAAAAGCTCATATGCAAGGTTCGCCCAGATACTCTATAAAAAAATTAGTTGGTCATTTTTTCTTACCATAGGATTTAGCCACACCATCACTCACCCTTATACACTCCCAGCTTAGTTTCGCCACAAACCCCATCTCCCTCTCATTCCTCATCAAAATCCTCGCAGTGAGCTTAAGCGAATAAGCGTTCACCGCAGACTCCCTAACCCCACTTGCACCCCTATTCCTCTGTGTGGGACTCGTAATCTCATCACTGGCTTTTACGACTCCCAACGAAAAAATACACGGCTTACGCGCGGATACCGCGTCAAACCAGGGAGCGTTTAAGTTCAAGTCATGGGATGATGGAATGGTTCGAGTAGCTTGACCTTCGTGAACGGTGAGATGCCATAAAGATAATTGTTCAAGAGTGACCTTTGATAAATTCAGATGCGTTATAAAGAGAATAAGTGTACCTTTAGGACTTCATCGGGCATAAATTCTGCTTCTTCGCCCTCCGCAATCGTATCCCACAATACTTTAACCGCATACCGAAACGATGTCATCAACACCGACCTCAATTCTATCTTTGACGGTGATGAGAGATATTCCCGAAGTTGCGGTGGAGTCGTATCCGACAAATCTCCTCTATATACTCTCCATAGGGCCGATAAAGAAGGTACGCTAAAATCTCTAGATAAAGCAGCAACCGACAACACAATCGCACAATTTCCAAGTGTTTGCTCATCGTCATATGACATGTCCCTGTTGGATGGGCGAAGAGCGTCAATAAAGTCGAGAGGGTAGAATTTGAGAGCTGCGTTCCGGACTTGAGGAATGTGAAGTGGGAGATCTTGACATCTGTGCGTTTTCTTTCAGTATTAAGTCTAATGCCCGCTTTCACCTTTTTGCGAACCCTCGCTCATGGCAAAACTTTTGCTTTAGCACAAATATCACACATTTTAGAAACACTTTCGGCAGTTGACGTAATGTATCAGGATGATCGAGAATTCCTGTAACCGCCACCGTGGAATCCGAATATGTGTTTATAGGTATGGCACCCATAGGCTTCATAATATTTAATACACCGTTATAGTTGGTAAATACCTCAATAAGATGGTCCCAGTGTGGGTTAATGGTAGAAGCCGCACCTTCAAGTGCCTCCTCTAACGCAAGAGACTCAACGTTATGGCAACTCGTTCCTCTGATTTCTAGTCCGCTCGCCACAGCATACGACCCTTCGAACCAACATTCAACAGGCCGGATTATCATAATTCGATCGCCAGATTTATGCAATATAGGTGAAGGAGTTTGTGATGGCAATACAGGGTTTGATGCAAGAAGAAATTGTGAGCTTTTACTCATAGCGCTTGTAAATGATGGCATCATATCTTCGTAAAGAATTGCATCATCGTGATACTTTCTTCTTTCTAATAATCAGTTAGAGATTAAAGACGTGTCAGGTAACCTTCCACCATTTTCCAGCTAACTAATGGCCTGGGGAAAGACACCCAAAAGACAGGTAACCCCAAAAGAGGAAGAATGGGAGCATCTAGAACACTCGCTAAAAGTATCCCGATAGGGGATACCAAGAACGACAAAACCAAGTATCCCGGCCACCCTGTTGGTCTGTTTTTCGTTTCTGCCTGAATAAATTAGACAGGAAGAATCCAAAAGCCTTTACCACAAAATTGATTGTGGAAACAATAACCAACTCAACATTTTTCCATAATCTCGCAAGGACGCCGCGTAAAATTGAAACAACGAGGAGTGAAATAGCAATGTCATCACTACTGTTATCGTTGATCAAAGATTTTTGCCCCCACCGCACCAGCGCTCCGACAATCGCAACATCATTTCCAAAAGCCGTGGGCGTCCTCCAACAAAGTCGAAAGGACCTTGCAATCAAAATTGCCCCTAATACAGACGGATCCGACGCGTTTCTTAACCACAAGAGCACGTAAATAAACGATAGCCAAGGTAAGGTATGGTAAATCACTTGAAGGATGACATTGGTCGAATTTTCGAGTTGTGACTGCCCGATGGTCTTTGTTGTTGATAGAATAATTGATGCGGGTTGCGCGAGAAATCCGAATGGTGATGGAAGCCATTTAGTACGCAAGAAGAGAATCACTGCCCCGGCTCCAAGTAAACCAATAATGGCGCTGTGGATATGCACCTTATCGACTTGAAGGATTCGGAGATGCACCAAAGTGAAGCCAATGCAAGCTACCATGAACCGAAGAGCAAGCGCCAAGCAGTCCGATGAGAATGTGGCGGTAGACTGAAGCCTCAATACAAAGATATAGAGAAATTCGGCAGATGTACGTGAACTTGTGATGCAGCCAATGATAATGGCAGCAAAAGCGATGGGTAGCCATTTGATTGCGGTAAAAGTCACCATAATGACGAGTATGAGGTAAAGCAATGTTGATGCGCAGAAATTTACAAGAGTTCTTTGCGCCGTTAAGCAAGGTGAGCCCCCAAAAGCGATTGTTTGCACCTTTCGAATGTGAATTTTTGAAAAGAGAGGTATATAAAATGATTACCTGTTCCATGATCCATAAACTAAAATATCGACACGAGGTAGTAATCCGGAGGCCCATAGCACAGGGAGTAAACAGAATATCAATAACAATATATTGTTGAGAGACTGAAGTTCTGCCCATTTTAGCTAAATGTTGGTTATGTTTTAGGTATAACCAATGCTCCTACCTCAAGGCAAGCGAAAATTAGTATAAGTATTATGTAGAACGGCCTTGAGAAAAAATCAAGTATTTTAGAAGCATATGAAGTGTAAGAATTCGGTTCGGGAAGGGGCTCACTACAAAACGTGCTTAGTTGTAAGTCCCGTGACGTTCAGAAACCCACACTAATAGGGACCACGATCCCGCCATCACCGTGAAAAGACCAAAGCACATAGAAACAACCGAAGCCGTAGAGTTTCCTTCGAATCTTAAATCTTATTAAATGCATTTGCTCCAAGACATACCTCGCCTTCAGTCTATCCGGATTTAAGTAAACTGCACTCCCACCCACAACCACAGCCGATAAAGCCAGCCGACAAAAAGTCAAAAGATGATTCCGGCCTTTCTCTAATGAAAAGATTGACCAGAGTATTGTTGCTTTCCATTCGGAAATGTCCAATGTCAAATCGTCTTCGCTCCCACCCGGATCAATGCATGCATCTTTTGTTAATGACAAGCAAACTCCATGAACGATGAGTCCCAAAGCAAGATATATGCCTAGTAAATATAAATTTAAAGTTTTAAAGATATAGTTACCTCCTGCCAATAGCCCAAAGCTCACGGGAGCCCAAGCCAAAGATGATGTAATCACTTTGCTCACAACTCCTGCGACCAGTGGAAGGACGTAGACACAGAATTGGACACCCACTGATAGAATTATCGATGATGCATCAGAGTCGCTGGGAGGGATCCGTGGACCCCCTGTGAATGTGGATAGGATCCGACGCAGGACAAACGGCAGTTTGTAGACGTTGAGGACTGGTGATGGCATCCCTTTTATGATTGTCACAACAAACCTCTACTGACAATTCACAATCAGATTCTGAATGAGCACCTTCAACCTGCCGTACTTTGGGTTCTGGGCTAACCCTCGGCGCGGACTAGCTTCGAACGTTATAACAAAAATTCTTTTAGTCCATATCTCTAAACATAAACGGGTGGTGGTTACATGGCTAACCACGCGCAATACCATATACTTATTACTTGATTTCGTGCTTTACCAGTGCATTTCAGTGCTGCAGCGCCCTCGCGGATGAACATCACAACACGTTGACGCGCCCTCCGTATTCTGAATGTTGGCGGTGTGAATGCTGTTTGACCAATATGTAGAACGGTGTCTGCAATATTTCCGTCCAACATCATGCGCCAGTTCCGACACATTTTTGGGTCGAATTTCCAATCCCACAAAACCCTCAAGGCTGCCTGGCGACGATTCTTCCTTCCTTCACGATCGCACGCATCCATGACTGCATCCGACGCTACGCCCGTGAGCACAAGCTCACGTCTCAATGCTCTCCGTCAGGAGATGGCTGCAAGAAATATTGCCGCCTACATCATTCCCAGCGAGGATGCTCATCAGGTGAACACCATCAAAGCCTTATCTCTATCGCTAACCAATCTTTAGAGTGAATACATTGCGGACTGTGATGGACGTCGTGGATTTATCTCTGGGTTCACCGGATCGGCAGGTATGCCTCGAATTCGTTGGGTATCCCCGACTAATCCTCTTTTTCCTTTTCTCCGATAACAGGTTTGGCCGTCGTTACGACGGAGTCTGCTGCTCTCTGGACCGATGGAAGATACTTTCTCCAGGCATCGCAACAGCTCGACTCAAACTGGGTCTTGCAGAAGAGCGGCATGCCGGAAGTTCCGACCAAGGAGGAATGGCTTGTTCAGGTATGATTGTCTCCTTTCTATCACTGCAAAGGTCCGATTGTGAATGATTCCTCTGACTACAGTATCTAGGTCCTGCCTCCCTCTTCAAACGTCGGCCTTGATCCCACCCTGATTACTGTAACTGCCGCAAGGGCTCTTGCGGATGCTCTCAACCCTGCTGGCCACACCCTTGTTCCCATTGCAGACAACCTCATCGACCTCGTTTGGAACCAGACCCGGCCTTCGCGGCCGAAGGGTAAAATTATTGACCTGAACGTTCGTTATGCTGGAAAGTCGAGGGAGGACAAGCTCAAGGATATCCAAGAGCAAATCGTGAAGAAGAAAGGTGTCTGGGGATTGGTGTTGACTGCTTTGGATGAAATTGCCTGTGAGTTTGTTAGCTCCTTTGAAAGCGTCGCTGAGATATTTGTGTGTTAGGGATCTTCAACTTGCGTGGCTCGGATATCGCTTACAACCCCGTTTTCTTTGCGTATGCACTTATCACCCCCACATCTGCCCTTCTCTATGTCGATGACTCCAAGTTGGACGACACTCTCAAGCAATCGCTTACCGCCGCTGGAATCACTTTGAAGCCATACGAGTCATTCTTTGATGAGCTCAAGAATCTTTCGGTTGCTCAATCTGGCGCCAAAGATGGAAAGGTGCAGGTAGGCATTTTATTTCTCCGCATATTCATGCATGTATACAATTACGCTATACTGACATCTTCAAATAGAAACTTTGGATTGACGGCCGATGCAGCTTTGCTCTCCAAGAATCCGCAGGCGGTGCGAAATTTGTAGAAGAATCCCGCTCCCCCGTCCAAACTGCCAAATCTATCAAAAACGCTTCCGAAATCCAGGGTTTCCGTGATAGCCACATTCGTGACGCTGTCGCACTCTGCGAGTACTTTGCCTGGCTTGAAGATGAACTCGTCAACAAGAACAACGCCAACATCTCTGAAGTCGATGCCGCTGACAAGCTCGAATCTCTTCGTGCCAAGCTGGATGATTTTGTTGGCCTTTCGTTTGATACAATTTCGTCAACTGGATCCAACGGCTCCATCATTCATTACAAGCCTACCCCAGGTGCTTGCAAGAATATCGACCCTAATGCCGTATACTTGTGTGATTCTGGTGCCCAATACAAAGACGGAACCACCGACGTGACACGTACTATGCACTTTAAAACCCCCACCGCGTTTGAGAAGGAAGCCTACACCCGAGTTCTTAAAGGCCACATCCAAATTGACATGGCTATTTTCCCCCGTGGAACCACCGGCTACATCCTCGACGTCCTTTCTCGCACATCTCTCTGGAAAGGTGGCTTGGATTTCCGTCATGGAACCGGCCACGGTGTCGGACATTTTTTGAACGTCCATGAAGGACCCCAGGGTATTGGAACCCGTATCGGCTATAATGATATCCCTCTTGAAGTCGGAATGACCGTTACGAATGAGCCTGGGTACTATGAGGATGGCAAATTTGGGATTCGTATTGAAAACGTCATGATTGTAAAGGAGGTGACAACCAAGAGCAACTTTGGAGGAAGGGGATATCTTGGGTTTGAGCATGTGACTGTGGTTCCTATCCAGACGAAAATGGTGGACGTTGAATTGTTGCTTCCGGAAGAGAAGGCTTGGTTAAACGACTACAATGCAGAGTGCTTTAAGAAAGTTTCGCCATTCCTCGCAAAGGACTCTGCTGCTTACAAGTGGATCGTGAAGGAGACCCAGCCGATTTGATGGGCAGATGTTGCCTTGATCGACCGCGTTTGTAATCTCATTAATGCCACTGAATAAAAACAAATAGTCGACAGAAACTCGTTTTTTTATGTCCATCAGCTGCCAATTTGTGCATGCAACAACCGGCGTAAACACTGGTTGTGCGGTCTTCAAAAACTTATCATTTCAAAAAACGTCAATGTGAAGTTAATATTCCCAGTTACAATATATATATAAAAATTACATGCTTTTACACTCGCTAAATGACATCGGACGCGTATCACTTATCCTTCCAAACCCAAGTCGGATTCCAGGGCTCAGGTATCCCGATCACTAAAAAGTTCCTGCACCTTTCAGCCAACATCAGCGTCGCTCCATCCTCTGGTATTTCACTCAAAACCCATTCAAAACGGCTGAGAGCCAGCTCAATTCGTCCCGAACGGTAATATTCCATCGCTTCATTAAAAATAGAAAGAACGCGCAACTTTTTCTCGCGAATCTCGTTATCGGGCTCCGCGTCAATCACCTCAAACAGTTGTAGCGCCTTTGATTGGCCCTTTAAGATCACCTCGTCCACCATGCGGAGGTTAAACGGACAAGGTTTTGGAAGATGGCTGTACGTGACATTCGAAATTAATACCGTCGCGGAGTACATCTTTGTAATAGACTCTGAGATGCAGTTAGTCGCGAATTGATAAACACCATATACCTATGCGAGACGCTGTGTTTACGGTATCTAATAATTTGGTTAGTAATATCGTATAAAAAGCATCATACCTGAGATTGTTGTCACGTTTAATCGCCTTGAACTTCCCACTAGACCTACAAATGAACGTCAGCATATATATATATATTCGAGTCCTATAGACAATTATGGTACAATCTTACCAAGCATAGCTATTCCTGTGTGGATGCCTGCCCCAACCTTCACGTTCTGAAGTAGAGGATGCAGTTGAAGCTTTGCCCTTGAGCTGTTATAAACCCTTAAGGCGTCCTGCATTGCAACAGCAGCTCTATTGACGTTAGGCTTCTTCATAAAAACATTGGACGACTTACCGAACAGCGTTCACGGAGCATTTTTCTGCGTTGCCTCCCTCATCCGCACATAAAGCCATACTGGAAAACAAGTAAGACAGGGAAAAGCACGGGATTTGATGTCTTCTACAGCCTTAACTATTTACAGTATACTCACATGGCATCTCCGATAAACTATGATAGTTGTTAGTATACGTTTCACCTGAATAAATTATTACCTTGTCGATCACTAGTCCATGCTGGAATTGGGAAATGCATGAGATTGTTGCAGTCATGTATAAAAATAGTTCTTACTTCTTCAAGTTTGGGCACTAAAACCGACAAAAGACCATTTACGAAATCAAAGTTTTCTTCAGCAGTAAGTTTCTCCGAAATCGCCGTGAACCCCCTTATATCTGCAAAGAAAACAGCCATCTACAGAAGTCGAGAATTTTAGCGGATATAGTCGCCCAGCTCATTTCTAACTGACCTCTCTTTCTACAGTATCACCAAGATGCGCTTCTGTGATATTCTTGATACCGATAAGTGATAAAAGCTCTGAGGGAACAAATTTGTTGATCGCCTCGTAAGTCTGCGCCTTTTCAACGTCCAGCGCAGCCTGCTTCAAAAGTATCTCCAAAACTCGTATTCTATTCTCCGTAAACACTCCAGAGGCTGGATGTTCCAAATATAGCAAAAGACCAAGACTATTTCCTGATTGACTTCGCAAGGCATAGCAAAGGACACTTTTAACTTTGTGGCTTGTAAAGTATGGGTCGGAAAAAAAGTCTGTGCTTGTCACGTCTTTAATAATAAGAGCCTTTCCCGCTCTCGCTGCGTAACTTGCAACCATCTCCGGTATAACGATTTTTTCGGAAACATCGGACATTGAAGGAGCTTCATCAATATCCGGAAGGCGCGAGGCAGTATTTGAAGGTCGCAAGTTAATTGGGCTTCCGGGTTGCCTTCTCACGTCAGCTTCATGAAGTATAGTCGTTTTTGCAATGGAATCAATGGTTTCCGTTTTCAAAACAAGAGCCCTCATAGCACCTGAATTCTCAAGCACCACTTGTAAAGTCTCTTTTAAGATAGATTCCACGCCCGTTTGCTTTGATATCTGATGACTCGCCTTAATCAGTGAACCGAAATCAAGAGCATCTTGAGCGATTGTCCCTGTGTTCGACTTGTCGGTATTAGCGATGGTACGAGTTTTTCGTAGCTGCCCTTGTAGTCCACTAAAAAACTGTTCAGGGCTTGTTATTGTAGCCCCTCCGTCCGCTTCAACATCCTCTATTTTCGCAATTGTATCGGATGCAACACTCATGCCCAATGGCTTCACATCGTTCAGCAGTGTAGGATATTTTTCTATAAAGCTTGAAAGTAATGCCGCGGATCCCCATAAACTAAAGCATTCGTATGTTCTGAGTAGCAAGCCACGATACGCATCGTATGGAAATCCTTGTCGCATTAAATATTCAGCGAGAAGCTCCAATCCAAGACCAGCCTCGAAAAAAAACTTATTTTTTAAAGCCTCTTCGGCCGCAGAAGTGTATAACGATATAGTCTGATCTCGTTTCTTTTTCAATCGAGCCATTCCAGCTTGCAGCAGTTGATAACGATGTAGCTCTGTCATAGGTGTGTCTTTGGCCATCACTTTGAGTTTTTTTAAAGATGCCGTGGCTAATGACCTGTGATGGAATTGCCGTTTTCTGCTATATCCTAATTCTTTCATGTCATGAAGTATAGAAAGGCTGCTGATTCCCTCGAAGAAAATGTACTGCTTATCTTCTATAGTCATCCCCCCCGCTGTCTTTCTCAACGGCCGAATAAAATCCATCAACCGCGATACTTGGGCAAACCTCCGGTTGAAGTAGGCATAAGTTCCAAATCTGATTGAAGTAAGTCAGATAACATACCAAAACAACTATCGTACATGCACCCGACAACCAAAATTTGCAAATAAGCATCTCCTGACATCATACTCGTCTCATCGTGTTCGGCGTCCCCAAACCATCCCCATTCAAAATTTCTGGGGACTATTCGAGCTGAATAAAGTCTCGACAATTTGCATAACACCTTTAACTGCAAGCCTGCAATCTAGCCTCGATATTAATTGAATACACATACGGAACCTCGGAAACAATTCATGAATCTCAGGCAAAATTTGATTCTTAAAAGGAAGGATTAATGCCAAGAAGTTGCGGAAGCCTGGAAAAAGAAATATAAAGCGGGTTCAAGATGGCTTACCATCCAGAGCTTTGTTGATGCCCACAAAAATATGGAGTGGTTTGAAGCACTCAATTCCCCAATTTCTTTTACCGAAACAATAAAAATGTCGTAGAACTTTTCGTTATATTGGCGATAATCGGTGGTCCAAATGAGCTGAGCGCCGTAAGCCCCCCAAACTCCAACCACTGTGTCTGGGGTCTTTGGGTACCTCGCCTCTAACGCAACGATTAAATTCCCACATCTCGCGTAATCTTTTGGAGCCGCCATTTTTAGAACGTAAAGTCCCATCCCTATTAACGCTATAGCTGTAATATTGTTAAATTAGTCAATAGAAACACTCAACCTGATAGTATCGATTGATGAAGAGTTCGCGATTCCAACTGAAGACAAATTGTGTACAAACCCGCTAGAACAGTGACAACATTATCTCCCCTATTATAGATTAAATTACAGAGCTTGGCAGAATCTTACGAATATGAGATCCTATTTAATTTAGAAATTGATAAGATTACGTACACTGCACCTCTCAACATGGGTCAAAAGTTGACAGATCAATATCTTTTTTGGATCGGTCATTTCCGGGAACGACAAAAGTTCTTGTGCGGTGTATTTACTGAGTAGTTTCCAAGATCTATAAATCTTAACACAATTGTTTCACTGCCGTACTCACTTTAACAAATAATAGACTACAACTGGAATCGAAGGTCTCCCGATGAAACCAAGGCCAATTGCATCAAGAGATTGCCGGCACACTTCCATACATGTCAGTGGATCTCTGTGAGTTCTTCGAATAGCGTCCTCTATTAACAGCCTCGAAAGCTTCTCTTTATCCGTCAAGCTCTTCGAAATATTATCGAAAAGCTGCTTACAAGCGCGATCATCGCCGTTCCATGCTGCCGCCGTAAATCCGTGCAAATGAGATTCAAAATACATACTCTCCATATCAAAGGCTAGCTTCGAATTCTTCGCATGGCTCCTGCCTTCTCCCATAACAGATATGGCGGAAGTAAAAAACTTTTGTGCAGCGTCCATTGAGCAAACAGAAAATGCGAGAAATCCAGCTTGATAAAGTACGCATGCAATAGTATTTTGCTCTTCGTTCGAAAGTTTGGAAATGGTTTGGGCCCATGAGGTAGCTTTGACAAAATGATCCGCAATCTCAAGTATATTCTGTCTCTCTCCTGTCTCTATCTGAAAGCAAGGAAGAATAGGTGAATAACCGGGGCACCTTTCACCGACACCATTCAGAAGGGCAGTGCCTATTTGAAGGTGTAATGATGAAACATTTTCTTGGGGTATGGCTTGATAGGCTGTCTGCTGCATCCTATCGTGAATCCATCGGTATGTGAGTCCATCAATCTCAACTAATTTTTCAAGGACTGCCCCATCCATGCTCTCGTCCAGCTTAGCCGACCACGGCGATAACGAGCTAATAACTCCAACAAGTAGGGCCTCCTTCATATTTGGGAGGATGGAAGTTAAAGAGACACCCAGCGCGGCCGCAATCACGCCTATTGAAAAAGTCGCGCCAATTGCAGCAGCACATTCAAGAATATTCAGTGTCAAAGGCGATATTCGCTCAAACTTTCTCCTAAGAATCTCAAGAATATCATCTGACACACTAAAGAAAAAGATTTATATCGGAAAGACGTTCTCTTAAAAAACGGAACGTTTTGATGCTTACCTTATACACTCTCGGATTTTTGCATCTGAGGTATCCAGCTCAGCACTCGCTTTTCTGAGCCCTCAGACATATCAATCGAAGATACGGCAGTAAAATATTTATTTTCATACCAAGACGTCATTAGCTAGAAGTAGCATTAATATTAAAACTAAAATGAAAAAAATACTTCTTTGATATAAAATGGATTTCCTTGCTAGATCTTCATTAGCATTTTAAAGAAATTTCAATCACTCACCGAAGATCTGTAAACGAGGTCAGAAATCTCGCCTGCGGCTGCTGTGTCTCTCAAACGTAGAGTTTCAACAACGTATTCCGTTACTGCGGTCTGACTTAGAGGTCCCAAGCTTAGAGTGTCGACCTTGGCATCGCAGCCCCTTCTAATTGCCTCGATAGAGACCAAGACAGGGTGGTCATTCCCAACTTCGTTGTCACGGTATGCCAAAATAATGAAAACATTTTGACACCGAGCGGAAGTAAAGAGATATTCGAGAAGCGAGAGACTTCCGACGTCTGCCCATTGGACATCATCTAGAAAGAAACATATCGGATAGGAGCTCTCATTAATGATATGTGGCTCTTCTCCCTGCTCGTCCCTCTCTTTTTTTTTGCTCAACTCCTTTGCTGCAGATGTTAGAACATTAATAAGGTCGGTGAAAGCCTGATTGAGATGCATTTGAGATTGCGCAACGCCGACTGATCTTCCAGAGCCCTCCATTGTTGTACTTCCTATAAGTAAAACATTAAAAATACTCTCATTTTCGCCTTCAGGCTACATAATATTACCTTTACGTCCATCGCTTTTGATTGTGGTTTGTATTTTCCTCACGGTAGGCGCCCTACACTTTTGAGATTTGACAATAGACTCCAAGTCGGAAAGATACTGAAAGAGGAGCTCATAACGCCGCACATTTTCTACAATCCGAGAGCGATAGAAGTTAAAGTGCTCATCTGATCCTGCTAGAATTCTTTTTAAAGCCTCTTCGAAACACTTCATAAAATTAGAAGGACACTCCTTTGTGACGCTCGCCGCATAACATACCCCTGTAAAGCATGCAAACGGTTTCGTTTGAATTTGATCGCATTTTCCTGGAAAGAACGACCCGCGTTCCGCCGTCAAGAATTTTTGTATCTCTCGAACAAAGACAGACTTCCCGATACCAGAATGGCCTTCCATCAAGATCAGAGAACGTTAAATTTCGATACGAAAACTTCAAGCGATAGGCTGGGTCACCACTGCATACCTGTAACAGCTAATAGTCCAGCTGCACCTGAAGTACACGTGTGGGAAAGAAGGTCGATCATGGCTTTCGTTTCCGTTTGACGTCCTTTTAAAGCTTCAGGGAAACTGAAGGAATTCGGTATATCCCAGTCCCCCAGAGAAAATTGTAATGAAGCTCCAGAATCTTCGTCATCAAGAATGCTCAGAACTCTCTCCAAGTCTTTGCGTAGGCCCGAAGCCGATTGATATCTTGTATATATATTACCATTTAACGTCGAGAAAGGAGTAATCTATACCTGTTTTCTGGAGCCTTTTCCATGAGCTTGCAAACAATGTCCGATACAATACCGGGTATTCTATCGGGTTAGTGAAGTTCAAGATATGTTCAATTACAAGGGGTCGGTAGAATCGGGAGGCTCGACGGGTCGTGCGATATGCGCATGGATAATCGACATATCGTCCTCCTCAAAATCTTCAAAAGGGCGCTTGTTCACCAACATGACATAAAATGTACATCCAAGACTGTAAAGATCAGTTCGGAAATCCAGTTTTCGGTTAAATCTTCCCGTTTGTTCAGGTGCCATGTAACTAAAAAGTTATAAATATATATATATGTAAAATATACATACCCTAATGTTCCTTCTATCGTTGTGACTATGTCGTGCAGGGAAGACGTATGAGTTGAAATGGAAAAGTCGATAACTTGAGCTATAACTTTTCCTGAGTAGAATCTAACGATTATATTGTTGGGATTGATGTCCTGGAAAGATTAAAATTAGCTTTAGAATTGCCAACCTTGTGCAAAATCCCGCTATTGTGAATGTCTTCCAGCGCCAAACAGACTTGACGCATAATATCCAAACTTTGCCGTAAACGTAATCCTGATGCCAGCAGAATATCTCCTAACAACCCTGCTTGCATATCATATCGTTTAATCTGTCTTCCCGTCCCAGAGTTGGTCTTGATCCAGGAAGTCAGCGAGTCGCCGCCGATATCCTCAAAGGCCAAAGCAACTCCAGAGATTCCCAAAGAATACATGGAATAGGCCTTCACCACGCGTCCAACATCGTCATGCGCAACTATCTCAGAGGCTGTTGATGTCGAGTTAACATGCCGAGTTATAGCAAACTCTGCCTTCAAGCACTGGATGGACTCAATGTCAGGTCGACTTTGACTGCATTTGACAATCACAGGTTTCCGATGTCCAACGTCCCAAGCTCTCCACACGACACACTTCAACCCAACCCAGATGCACCTCCAATCTTGCAATCCAGGCACATCTGGAGGTTCGAAGGTAGCATTTTGCTGATTGATATAATCCTTGGCGGCGGTTGGCACGGGCGGTAGCTTTATGGCTGTTGGAGGTTTGTTTTGGGAGACGTCCCTAGTATTGGGCTCTGGGTTAACCCTTCGCGACCGCATGGTGCTTAAGCAAGGTCAGGAACGCTCCGCATACACCGGTTTTCTTTCTTGAAACACAGGAAAATCGGAGATCGCCCATGATCTGTTTGCGCCGCAGTTTACCGACTGTTTCGGGCTTAAACTTGAGATGAGTGAGGCGTGCCCTTAGTTTTCGGATTTAATATGTCGCAAGAACTCAAGTGCAGCCAATAAAGCATGTGCGGTACTAAAGGTTCAACTTCGAATTCGCGGATGACTTTATTTTGCAATACCCCCTTCATGCAAACTCATATGTCGGACTCCATAGGTGAGGAATAGTACCATTTTCCATTAAAAAAAACGACATCGTTGCGCCAGAATCTCACTCGCCTTATTCTCTGGAACTTCCGATAAAATCCTGTCAAAGTACTCTAGAGCCAGCTTAATGTTTGTTTCCTGACGGATAGAGGTGCATGCCATCTAGTTGGTGGTTACAATATAGTGAGTGATCTTCTTTTCGCGTATTCTGTCGTCCAGTAATTCTACATCTGCAAGAATTTCAAAGAGGCACTGCGACTTTGTTTTGGTCTTTTCAGATCACCTCATCAACCATTCGAATCATTCCCTTTCCCGTTGAGCGCGAAGAATTCCAGATGCATATGCTCTGAAATAATGATGTTTGCCGATATGTATTCAGACGTATTATGTTTCCGCTCATCGAATCTTAAAGGCTCACATTATGAATAATTCTAAAATGATGCCCTAAACCTGAGCATACTTGAATGCCATCTCGGCCAGTAGAATAAGTCCAGAGCCGATCGACAGTCAGTATATATATAGTATTCCTTTTAATGGCGTTCTTCAAAAGTTTTGTCAGTGTCGATACTAGTCCTTCAACATCCTCCTTAATAATTGCAATACTTCGATGGCCGATAGCAGTACTTTGTAAGCTTCCACCAACCTTTCCTAAGTCTATCGAAGAAGTTTGGTCATCAAGCATATAGGCTTGGTTGCCGAGTTTAAAGCACGCGCGCGCTTCATCATTGAGAATTATGTCTTCATTAAGCTTTGTAACGTAAGAAGATCTGGTATCGGATGCTCATGAGTCTTTACGATAACAGGTCGATTATTGATCGAGTCAAACGCCCTCCAAACGTTGCTTTGATCCACTGCATTGGCTTCCATTTCTTCAACTTTTGGATGATGGGTGGCTTTGGTGGCCCCTGCCGGCCGAAACCTAGGGATCCTCTTCATCGTCGGGTAAAACTGAATTCATTGCTTTCTCAGATCTCCTCAAGGCACTCTCAGTCCGCATCGACAGATCGCTTCTCATTTTGAAGGTTCCGTTCCTTTAATTTAGTTCTTCATGACGTTCATTGTAAGAGGAATTGCTCAGATTCTTACAAGATTACTTTATCATACTCTCTAATACGAATATCAATTCTTGCAATAAGTATCCCGGGCCCTATCGAACATCCCCGCAAATCCTAATCTCTCTCCTCAAGTCCGGTAGATCATTAGAGAAGAAAACAGTATTCGTGAATAATCAAAAGAGTTTATTGAAACATGGCCTCATCGGAGCCAAAGAGTTGAAAACATGAAAGGACGAGGGGCGAGGCTCAAATTTAGTGGGGATGGGCCAGTCGTTACAGGCGCCGTCAACCCAAGTCTCATAGAGGTCAGGGCGCTCGAGCCACGCCTCCCTCTGATAGCAGAGGTTAGAAAAGGTCCTTCCGCCAGAGCAAACGGTGCGCTCTTCAGCCTTGGTGCAGTCTTCCTTGGGAGGGGGAATGGGCCAGTCGTTGCAAGCTCCGTCAACCCAAGTCATGTAAAGATCCGGGAAGATCTTTCTTTGCTGCTCCAAAGCACAAAAGTTGTAAAAGGTCCTTCCTCCAGAGCAAATGGTGCGCTCGCCAAAGTTGATGCAGTCGGGGTTGGGCTTGCAGACTCCCTTGTTGAGTACAGCTCCTTTCAGCTCGGGACGAGTGGTGGAGGCCAAGTCAAAGGAACATTTGCTCTTGAAGTCGTAAACCTAAAGGAATGGAGTTTCAGTTGAATGTTATGATGTATAATATATTTGTAGAACGGAAGTAGGAGAGTTGCAAAACTTACACCAGCGGCGCAAACGGGAGCGTTGTCGGAACCCTTGCAAGGGTTGGAACTCGCTCCAGGGAAAGGAACAGCGAGGACGGACGTGGCCGAAAGAAGGGCGGCGGCAGCGATCACGGTGTATGAGACCATTTTACGATGTAGGTGAAGAAGTGATGTAGTATTGTGAGAAGAGGTACCGTCTTTGAAGAAAAGGCCTTTGAGGCTCTATTTATACTACTGGGCAGCCGGTAGATGGAATTAGATATATATGACGGATTCTTCGCTTTTTTTTCTCTTTATTATTCCTTTACGGCATGCGCCCAAACCCCAAAGTAAAAACCCCGAAGGAACTTTTTAATAAAAGAGATTAAAGAGACGTGGAAGAAACCACGACGATAAAATGAAACGAAGCCTTTGTGAGCACTGCCACCCCCGCATCCCTATGAGCGTATGCAGTGCGAGACAGATAGCGTATATTATTCAGCACATAACCAACCTCCTTCATTTGGACCCTTTTCCACGAGCGGGTCGCGTCTCGGACTATGAGAAGTCGCGTCTAAAAAGACAAAGTGACACATTTTATAGCAAAGAGGGGCTTTTTTCCATCCTTCCACGCGAACCCTAAATTAAATGAACGTGAAAATGCGCAACAATGAATTCATACCCTATCGGACCTTACGCGGCTAAAGTAGTGCACGAACGACCCCTCTGAATCTCGTTACTCTTTTTTTTTTTGTTGTCGGAAGCACAGGCACCGTCTCCTCGAAAATTAAATTAAAAAAGACAATAAAATTGCTAAAAAAGATATGCCTTATTATATTTAAAATAAAGGGTATGCAAATGTAGCATCGGGTGTTTATTATTAATAATTAGGTGATGGATAATAATATTCCTCCGATAAAGAAATAAAATGAAAACTACAGTTGTAATAACCCTCAAAACATTTACACAATACCCCCATGACCCCATTTCTGCATCACTGACAAAGCGTCTGCATCGCCAACAACCAACGCACTATCTACCATAGCCTTCAAGCCCTCCAAATATCCCATTTCACAAGCAACTAAAACCGCTCGATACTCCGCCACCCTCAAACTCATCCTTGGACTTGACAGAAGGGCTCTGACAAGATGAATTTGCCGTCTCTCCAAACATTTACACAAAGCTTCATTGTCATTCATCGTAGGATCAAGCGTCACATTCGCTAGAATCTCCTTCAGAACATCAAGATGACCAGCATCACATGCCGCAGCAACAACGTCAACACGTTCACCGATAAAAAGATCCAGGCGAGGGTGTTTTAAAAGCATTTTGACCACGGCAAGGTCACCACCGCGAACAGCGTCTCGTAACGCGCGGTTATTATCAAAGCTAGGATTAACCCTGGCATCTTTAAGTAATAACCGCACCACTCTGAGGCGCCTCCAAAAAAGCGCCGCAAAAAGCACCTCATGGTTACGGGCTGCCGGGTTGACCTGAGGATGCACAAGTAGCATTTCTAAAATACGAACGTTGGCCAGCTCTTCATCGTCTAGATCCACGTTTTTGACTAGACCATTTATGTGAGTCAGAGACGAGTGTCCCCAAACTCGCTCGAAGCTTTTCGGACGGCTTCGTTATCTCTCGCCGACGGGTCAACCCGAGGATCCGCCAAAAGAAGGCGAACAACGCCCACATGCCGATGACCACATGCTTTGCGGATGGCTTGATTATCATTAGATGTAGGGTCAACCCGTGGGTCCTTCAGAAGCCTTTCCACGATATCAGTTAGACCGTGGCTTGCAGCTCTACGAATGGCTTGATTGTCGCATGCCGAGGGATCAACACGAGGATCATTCAAAAGCGCGTGTAGTGCCGCAAAACCATTATCCCGGCCACGAGCACAAGCTATACCCAGAGCCTCGTTGTCACGTACAGTGGATCTACCCTTGGGTCAGCAATTAGGACAGCAAACGCCTCCTCAATCCTGCTGTCCCCGTCATAAATTATCTTTTCATGATTGACAGCGCCGTCAGAAGAAATGGCAGGGCTGACCCATCCACATGCATTCCCAAAAGCTTCATGTTCACAAGCTGCAGGATCAACCTTCGGATGAGCAAGAAGAAACCTCACAGCCTCACCCATCCCAGATGTAGCAGCCCTCCGGATAGCTTCATTTTGCCTTATGGAAGGATCCACTCTAGGATCACTTAAAAGCAGACGGACGGTTTCAGAACTCCCCGAGGTGCATGCATTTCGAAGAGCTTCTTGATCATAGGCGGATGGATTGACCATTGGATGTTGAAGCAAAGCCTTGACAGCTTCCGACATTCCACGTCGCGAGGCTTCACGGATAGCCTTATTATCTCTGCAAGAAGGATCAACACGAGGGTCTGCCAGCAATGCGAGGACGGTTGGAGAGTTGCCAGAACGACATGCATTAAGAATAGCTTCGTTCTGACATGCTTTTGGATCTGTCCTTCCATCTTTTAAAAGCAATGAAACCACCTCAAGGCGACCATGGCGTGACGCCAACCTTAGCGCCTCGTGATTTAAAACGGCTGGGTCGGCGTCTGGTCTCTTCAAAAGAGTAGCTGCAATATCAGTAAGACCTCCTTTGCAAGCCAGTCTCAATCCCAAGTTGGAGTCACCAAAAGGATCAACACCTGGTTGACTCAGTATCAAAGAAAGTATTTCCTGGTAGTTCCTTTCACTTGCCAATATAAGGACCTGTGACTTCTCGCCCATTAGGTCCACCCTTGAGTCCCGCAATAGAGTCCGAATCAAGTCCAAAGCATGACTTTCTTGCGGTGAGTTTCGTAAAATATATGAGATCCAACCATTGATGGGCATGTCACTCATCTTCTCACTCACTCTTAACGTATCATCAGAAGACATCAGGATTTTCTGAAGAACTTTTACAGCAATAACGGACGATTTAAAGCTTCCAGTTAGAGCCTGAATGGAGCATTCAGGTCGGAACCTCTGATGGCTAATCAATACCTCGGCACACGGCACAGAGGTGCATCTGGCAAGTGCGAGATTTCGATGTTTCGACGGATCCAAATCCGACACGTGTGCCACGATCGTCTTCACTGCCTCTTCGTGCCCAAGCTCACACGCCGCAATTAGCGCGGCATCGGTGCCCCGTGAGTTCTGAAGCCTCCCATCAAGTATCAACATTTCTAGAAGCCTTGCATGCCCACCCTGAGCCGCAGCGACAATGGCGAAGTAATTTTCAGAGATAAAGGGGTCAAATCTCTCATCATAAAGAAGAAGCTTGACTAGCTCAATTTGCCCAGTTGAAACCGCCATCTCAAAAATTCGACGGCTGGAGCGTTGCGGGTCCGACCGTGAATCCGCGAGGAGAAGCCGGATTGATTCTAAGCATCCACGCTTTACAGCCTGTTCCAAGGCGCAAGCTTCGCCCGCAAAGTAGTCGAAGCGAGGATGAGCGAGAAGACTCTGAGAGACATGGAGGTGGCCGTTTGTGGTAGCATTAATAAAGGCAACGTTTTCGTGCAGCGAAGGATTTAGATTTAGTCGTCGGTCATTCAGCAACATGTACATTATCTTTATATTCCCAACGGCACAAGCGGTCTTTAGGCATTCTTCAGCCTCATCCGTGATTATCATGCCTTCAGCCATCAAAGTATGAAATTCCCCAACCATCTCAATTGATACGAGAAGTAACGGTAGACCTTTACTCATTCCAAATATCCACTTTAAGTCCGAAGTTTGCAGCATAGAGACGGCATCTCTCACAAACTTTCTCCACGACTTTACAACACCACACCAGTCAAGCTCAGATCGCCAAAGCGACCCCAATGATCGGCATGATATCTCAGTACACATTTTTAAATATGCACCAAGATAGTGTGGTCCAATCCGAGCCCATTCCAAATCTTTCATACGGGATCGTGGTACTGTGGCCTTTAGTTGTCGGGAAGCAAAGGATACACTGTCGAAAACCCACATCCTTTGACAATCCTTCGACAAATACTTGAGCCGAGAACTGTCATATGGATGCAAGTGCAATGCGATCTCTGTGACGACATCAACGGGGAGTGATGCGAGCACTAAGATTTCTGTTTTGACGTCAACCATTTTTCATCAATAAATTGTCAGATCAAACCTGATTATTCTGCAGCAAGTCAGCCAGCTTAAAAAACTCGCGTTCCTTGGCGACCCTCAACGCCTCGCAATCTCCAATCGCCGCATCAACACGTCTGTCTTCAAGAAGCACCCTAGCAAGATCCTCCGCAAGTTCATCGTTGGTGGCATTTTGGGCAACGTGCACCATCCATTCCGAAATGGGGTCATAGCAGGCAGACATAACCATGTCCTGATCCCCAGATTCCAAAACATGCCGAAGGACCCTTGCGGCTACTTCGCTGCTAATGAACTCAGAGCAAAGTGTTGGGAGCAGCTTCCCATGCTGAAAATTGAGGTAGAGCCGCGGGTCGGCGAGTAAAAGACTTGCCACGTCGACGCGAGAGCATTTTCTAAGGGCATCGTTCCGTATCCGGGAAGGATTTGTTTTGGGGTGTGCTAAGAGTGCTTTTACGACGTCAATATGGCCATGATGGCATGCGGATTGGAGAGCCTTAGTGACTCCTGGATTCACTCTTGAATCAGCCAGCAAGATTTGAACAAGGCCAATGTGTCCGATGGCAGAAGCAAACTCTATTGCTCGATTTCTTTCTAGCGAAGGATCTATTCGCGGGTCAGACAGGAGGGTATAGGCTATTTCGAAATGCCCATATAGTATTGCCATAGCCACAACGGATACTGTAAAACTGCATGGGTTGATGCGTTTCTCAGAGAGAAGCAATCGGACGAATGCATCGTTATCATACGACATGGCTTGTTCCATCAAAAACTCTCCTCGATCACTCAAGTCCATCCTCCAATCTTGCATCAATATTTGTACGAGATCTAGATGTCCCTCCGAACCAGCATTCACTACGGCTCGGTTAATTATTTCAGAAACTTCTTCGTCCTGGAGTCTTGGGTCTTGAAGGATCATCCTCACATTCTCTGTTTGTCCAGCAAAGCTTGCACTCAACACCCATCGCTTCATATGGTTACCAGAAAAAGGACTGCCGGCATGTTGGAAACATGGTGCAAAGAATCCTTCAAGCTTGATGCAAGCTAATAGTTCCATTGCTCCGTCTATTTCTGGGATCCGTTCCAGTTGGCCGACATCACGAAGAATTTGGAGTGCACTGGTTGTAAAATCGTGATGATAAAGCTCAATGTGACCTCCAACATCTTTGCAAAAACCAGGTAAAGTCTCTTCCGAAACCTGGGAGCATAGAAGCAGATGAGCCGCAAAGTAGAATGGCCCGAGATTAATCCAGTCCAAGTGTTTGACATCCGCAAGCCCTCTGACGCCGACAGATGGACAGTCTGTATAAGCATGGCGTAAGTTTGCGTGGGCAAAGACGAAGGACCCTCCAAAGTTGCAGGCTCTTCTATGTCGGCGTGAGAGCATCATGAGCCTCCGAACCTCGTAAGGATGCAGGAAGGTCGCTGCATGAGCCGTAATCTCGAATGGCAACGCAGCAAGCAAGTCTAGCATTATCGGCTGATTTTCTCAGGTCATCCAATTTGGAAAACATGCTGCTTGTATCGACGGGTTCTACGGTGTCAAAAGAAAATGCGCATTTATGTGCTGGATATGACGGTAGAAGGAGGGCGACTCGCGTAGCTTCGTTAAGCAATAGTAAAACGTAACTGTTAAGCCACAACATATTGGTCGGGCCGGCTCCCAACAAAGCGTAATTTACAAATAAATAAATAAAAAAAGCCTGATAAGTCATTGTGCGTTATATTCAAGAATTACTTTGAATCTCGACTGTTGGGATCGGAATGCTTTGAACTTCAACGGTCGGAATTCCCACCAAGTTTGACGTAGAGTCATTCCTTGATGGTTTAGATACTGTTCGCTCGAGCTTCCACTCGATGAGTCCACGCGCAGTCAGTATACTCCATTCCTGGCCAGCATAAATAATTAAAAGTCCTCGCTCTACATCCGCAAAATGAATACTCCGCCTTGAAGAATGCAGTGAACCGTTCGACGCATAAGACGGGGCAGTTTCAGATTTGAAATATCTGTTGGAGAGCACACGCATTTCGAATAGGGGGAGTTTTTCGTCGACTTCGAACACAGAAAGAATGCCTAATATATCGTTGGTTAAAACCGTTTTCTATTTTTTCCCTACCTTCGTCGCTATAAGTAAACAATAATTGAACGTCATCGAGATCCAAAAAGGTTCCCTTCAAAATAGATTGAGACCTTTTAAGGAGAGTGTTTTTCGAGTATTCTCGAAATGATTCACTTTCATCCACGAACTGGACGAGTATTGGTTGAGCGTTCAAAAATCCATTTTCAAATTTATGAGTCCGCAACGTCCCATCTGAGCAGCCTATTAAAATGCCGGGCAAGTGTGTCTTTTGGCTAACAAACGCGTCCACATAGGTAATCTAAAGAAATATTACATTAACTTAAAACAGAAACATACGGATATTGGGTTTATGGAAGCTTTTTCGTGAACACCAATAACCGGTTGCTCTATTACGGGTTGATACTGATTTAAAAGCTCAAGGCTTAAAGCCTATAGAATAAATTTAAAAATGCTTCTTATGTATCAATAAAATGCAAAACAATCATGGAGTCTTGTAATGAGAGGTACCTCTAGCCCGAAAGATATAAAAACGTCCTTTTGGGGTGCTATCTTTTCCACTTGCTTTGGAGTACCGGTGCTTGGACTAGCAAGCGACGCGGTCCTCCCTCTTGCATAATGACTATCGTCATCCTTCGATTTGAATCAAATTTCCCCGACAAGCGATGCTGCCCATACTCTAAGCACACGACAACACCTCCTTTTAAGGCTACGAGAAGCTGTCTACGATACCTATCAGCGCACATTGCGGTAATTCCAACATCTTTTTACCCGCAAAAGTTAAAGAATGACACTGCAAAAGCTTATACCTAAAATGCCTGGCACGACTTTTAAGAACGAAGGATCCACAACTTCAGGCTTCCCCTGGGGTACCGTTCGATTTTGTCGATCCTTTCCAGTCAATTTTAGATAATCTATCTTGCATTGCCAGACGTCCTCCAAATCCGCCGTATAGGCCGCGACATTGAGGTCAGTACCTGTAAAGGAAACAATGGTTGCGACAACGTTGTCAAATTCGACAACACAGAGGTGTCGAATTGGCAGGACTGATAACTTTCGGCGGTTTGCTATGAGATGAGATACTGTTCTAAAAATGACATTAGCATAGTGGGAGATAGCAGTAATGGCAAACTGAAAGTCCATCTCCGTTTCGCGTAAAGTGAATTTCGAGGACGCATGCATCTCCTGATTCAAATCCTACAAAAAAGCCGTGAATGACAGAAAGTTCTGATGGCTTTGTTTCCGATTCTCTAAAATCTTCCAAGCTTCCACCTTATTAAGAGGTAACAATCGATCATAAAGACTGGCATTTATAGAAAAGAATAAAATACTAACGCAAATGCTGGCTTGATGTCGGACTTAACTCTGACCTTCCATGACAGCGTATAAGTTGGGAGTCCCTGCCATCCCACTTGCAGCATCCATATCTGTCGGAATTAGTCTGACCTGGGACTATTGTTTTCCTCAAAGATCTTTGTTATAATTCCCAAAGGTCCTAGCTCGAGGTTGATCATAGAAATAATTCGAGCATCATCGTAGTCTCTTGCACATTCCCATATTTCTACGCAAAGTTAATTTTTTTAATACTTGGGGATTAGGTTACCGATCGTTCCTTTGGATGAAAAGACAGCAAAGGAGAAACCTTCATCAAGCATTTCGACATGCCGAACATCGCCAAAGAACGAGTAGAAGTTCCTTCTGAATTTAGGACCGGCTAATATGATCAGCAAAAGCTCACTCATGTAATGGATACCCGCAGTAAGCGCTTGTTTATGCCGAAAGCTCTCTCGAGTTTCCTCAATCTTTTGCTTCAAAAGTTTTGCCTCTTCCAAATCCCGTTGAGCCTAATTTCATATCGTATTTTAGTATAAATATTAATATGTAAGCAGATAAAGCCAGTAAAAGGTACCTTGAGGTCTGCTGCCTTGGTCTTGTTGATCTCAAGCCGAGAAAGCTCTCCCCTTGCCTTAGAGATCAAATCTTCTGGAGAGTCGGATTCCCCAGAAAGTCCTCCAAGGGCCGAACCATCTGAAAGGAACACCGACTGCGGCTGATGCTGAAGTCTCTTGATGTGGAGGTTCTCCTTGAAGTTTCTTTCAAGCGACTGCAAACGTTGTAAACCACCGTCAGTTTTGGGTCAGCTGAATTGTCAGGCTCCTTACCCCCAGGACAGACTTGAGTGATTCAATCCTAGCTGACATGTCCCCGGAAGCTTCGGCGGCGGCAGCGGCAGCACCAGCAGCATTCGCCTTATTCGCTTTAGGCGCATCCTCGGCAGCCTTTGAAGCTCTTGAAGCAATGTTGTCCACATCAACAGTCCTATGTCTTGTCATGTTTACGTTTATTGACTCCGAATTTATTTTCAACGGACAAGCATTGATGGCCGCCACCCCACCCCCAGCGTCTTTGGCGCCATCACTCGAAACCTGCTAGGTGCAAGGCATTTCGCGAAATGGACCCACCCCAGTGCGGCTAGCGTGATTTCGAAAGGCACAATATCCTTTGTATTGGGCGTCAGATGGTGGTATTTAAAGACCTCCTCAAGTGCTGGAAACGCTTTTGCGCGGTCCACACCCACAGGGGGAAACAAAAACTGGTTTCCACGCCCAAGATGTCGCTCGTGAAATTGGGGTGCATTTTGAGTTTGGCATTCGTGGAGAGGGAGTTTTCGGCTGCAGTAAACATCCAAAGAAGCTGTTTCCATTCCGCTAAGATAGTCCAGCCGTGCAATACCACCCAAAAAAAGACTCTTCCCCGGAACCATCGATATTCGTTGCGGTTTCAATTCCTTGTCCATCAAAACAAGCTTCGTCTCGGTATCCGATAGGAGTGAGAATGCTTGTTTCTGATTTGGAATCCCCGGTGCATCCACAATTACTGATTTTGAATCTGAGACTGGGAAAGGTCAGAAAAAAAAAATGGAAGGAACTGCCTTACTTTCGTTATAGTCGAATATTGTTTTGAACCGTGACATAGGAAATGAAATGGTAGACACCGTTGTTCCAGGCAAATGCGAGACCGTTGATGCATAGTCATCCCCAATCAAGCGCAAAAGTGCTTTAATGAGTTTTGATTTCCCAACATTCGGTCGTCCAATAAAGTTCACATTAGATCCAGGTTGACGTATACGCTTGATAGATTCCGTCAATTCAATAATTCCATCTCCGGTCTTTGCGCTCGTAAAGATGATATCCTGCCATGCGGGAAATCCGTTCCTTTCCGTTTCACTCTTTATCCACTTTTCCAAGCTCTTTGTCGAAAACTTCTTCGGAAGAACATCGACCTTGTTTACAGCAAGAATGCAGGCTTTATCGCCAACATATCTTGCGACATTATCAAAAAGAGACCAAGGGAGATCGGCTGCATCCGCCACCAGGACAATAACGGAATCAGAGCTTAGCCGAATTCTGTTGTAAACAGCCTCGTAATCGATATTATCTTTAACAGTGACTTCACCATAGTTTTGAAGACGATGACATCGTTGGCATACGATTCCTCCAGTTTTACTGGATCGGTCTTTTTGAATCGCTTTCCGAAGTTCGCTTGGAGTTATTCCACCTGAAATGCTCTCATCGGGAATGTTGGGTATCAATGCGTGCACAGACGGTGGCCTTTTAGTAGACCCGTAGTTTGGCGGGATGTATCCAGACCTGTCTGGGCTGTGAGTCTGAAAGATGGACCCACAACCTTTAGGACATCTTAAAAGTAAATAAGAGCTCATCAATAAAACCATTCACGTGAAGGAGAAGGAGGTAGTGATCTCGATAGAACTCAGACAGTGCCCACCCAACTCACCAGGACACTTTGCTCCCACTGTGAACGGCACCTCATTCCTCATTTTCGCCATCCCGAAAAAAATCTCTCCAGAAGAAACCTCAACCGAGTGTCAGGGTCAATGGCGAATAGGAAACTGCAAAGTAGGGATATTTAAGTGCCTTTTCGCTCATGGCATCCACCTTGCACGAACAGCCGAGATCGAGAAGGTGCTGAAGAAGGTGGCGGAGGGTGTCGAGGTGTTTGAGAGCATCCTGGACAAGATCCATACAGCATCAAATGTCACGCAGAAAGAGAAGCTAGAAGCGGATCTGAAGAAGGAGATTAAGAAGCTACAGAAATCAAGAGACCAGATCAAGTCATGGATATCATCGAATGATATAAAGGATAAAAGGGCACTAGTGGATAATCGGAAACTCATTGAGTTGGTGAGAGAGTCGAAACTTGTGTGTTGGAGCTGATTCTCGTGTTTAGCAAATGGAGCGGTTTAAGGCTTGCGAGAAGGAGTTGAAGACAAAAGCTTTCTCGAAAGAGGGTTTACAGGCTGTTGCAAAGATAGATCCTCTAGAAAAAGAAAAGGACGACCTGTCGAATTGGTTAACGGACATGGTGGATGCATTGCAAACACAAATAGACTCTGTTGAGGCCGAGGCTGAAACACTTCAAGGGTCACAGAAGAAACGAGGGAAGGATTCATCAAAAGCAGAACGGCTGGCGGAGATTGATAATATTCTCGTCCGGCATAAACATCACATCAATAGGTTGGAGATTGTGAACCGGTTGTTACAGAATGGAAATCTGTCGATGGATGCTGTGAGTGTTTTGGCATGAATGACAATGTTCTGAATGGAGTTATAGGTGAAAGGGTCAAGGACAGCATCGCGTATTATGTAGAG
>JAHLKC010000056.1:0-228565 GCA_025449115.1 Chytridium lagenaria
TACCCTATACTGTCGTATTCGCTTCACAGCGTCCTCAATCGCATCAAAATCTTCTGATCCAGCGGAACATATACTCATAAAACCCTCAAACCTACTTAATACATCATCCAACGTCTTTGCCAAATCTTCACATGCAAGCAAATCCACAAGTTTCGAGCGAAATAGTTTGACGTAAAGCTCAACGTATTCTCTGAGAGCTTGCTTAAAGCGTTTTTGTCGTTGATGTAATCTGGGTCGCGATCGGATATCCGCAGTCTATGTCTCGAAAGTCGACTTCTTTGAAGCCCTACACATGTTAAATTTGAATTGGTTTTTTTAATTACTAGACGTGTTCGCACAAATGCCATGAATGCGGATTTGTATGGGCAATTGTGATGATGATTTTTCCTAGGGTTCCACATCTGCGACAGCATGCATTTTCTTGGCTACCAAAGATGTGAGAAAACCGAAACTGCATAAATGTCCTACTCTGTGTATTCCAAATTTCGGAAACGTATGAATTGATCTCCATTTGAACGAGTTCATCGTCTCGAGCAAAGCTACTATCCAGTCGGATCTCTTCCGAGAGTGTTCGAGGGAGAAGAGTGGAAGCAGAGGCCGATGAATTCGTACGATCAAGTCCGAACGGTGTGGAGAGCGATGATCTAATGTCTGAAGAAAGCAAGGTGTTTCCTGCGACAGAGTATGCAAATCCGCATGTTTTGAAGGCATGCCTGATGGCCTTTTTAGGCAGCATTAGAATGGTGTAAGATGATGCTAACAAACCTGCTCTTCTGGATCCGTTGATTCCTTAATCATGCCTTCCATTCCTTGCAAACTCAAGCGCTTGATCAACTGCAGCGAGCCCTGAGCGAGTGCGCCAAAGGATGAGATCATGGCTGGAGGGTGAGAGGCTGGCTGTCTTTGGCGGAGTTGCTTTTCTTCAATAATGTTTGTCTTGAAATTGTCACAGTTCAATTGTTGTCCATGTGTATCGGACATATCCTTTCTGGATCTCCATCCAAAAAACCTCGTCAATCCTTGTGCCCTTCCACAGACTTTCCAACGCTCCCCTCTCTGGTCATAGACACCGTTTATGATGCAAGAACCCTACATTTTGATAGCTGGAGCAGAGCTACCAGAACCCGGAAGAAGTTTTACGATTGGACTTGCTCTCCTCCCTTTGGGGGTAGCGAGTGAGATTGGCCAGAGCTCGCCCATCCACCCATCACTTTGCAGCGAGGCGAACCATGTGGGGTCTATTCTTGGTGATATGATTAGTGAATAGATGGGGAGACGCATCTTTCCCTCACCGACAAAGGTTTCTGGAGAATCATTGGATCACGGAGCTGTGATTCAGGCCCGAAATAGGTGCAGGAGATAGGTATAAAGGACCTTTCTCTCTCCCTTTATGACGGGTTGTAAATCTCTTCATTCAACTAAAACACCCAAGATTATGACAACCATGACCCCGTCACCTCCAACACATGCGGATCGCTCCGCCGGACTCGACTTAACGACGCCCGCAACAGACGGCCTCTGTTTGCTTCTAGCCTGCTTGATTCTCACGCAGCCCACTATGACCCGAGACGAGGTAAACGCTCTGACGGCCCCGATTCTCCCTACTGCTTTTATTATTTTTCTTAACGTGCTACCTTGTAACTTCAGGTCAAGGCAACCTCCTCCATAGTTGGTCCCGCTCTACAGTACGAAATTGCGGAACTCCACAAGGTTCCGGTACCAAGGAATCCGTACCTTTTGGCCGCGCTCGAGCACTTATCAGTATTCATCCCGGATGGCCATCAATACCATACTTTTAAACCCAGTGAAAGAGTGAGTTCACGACTTTCGTACTGTCAGGTTCTTACAATACTTTAAAGACGGTCCACGATGACATTATGAACAGCACCGAGACGCTCGCCGATGGGGCTCATCGACTTTCGGTACAGTTTTAAGTTTGGTTTTTTAGCTCCGTAGACTCACCCTCCTCTTTTTACAGAACTCCACATACACCGAAGAGTCTCGTCGACCATCTTTTCGTGATCAATCTAATGAAGCTGCTCCTCGTCATCGTCGATTGACAGTAAGTCACCTCTGCCTTCAACCGTTTTTTGCTTCCTTTGTCGCTTTCAGTGTCTTAATTGATGCGTAGGTGACTCGGCAATTAGTTCCGGAAATTCAGTTGGCCACTTCGTCGTCCGAAGCTGACTGTGGCGACCGCTTTGGGGAGGAGGACTCAAACGAGTTTTTGTTTGACGTCACCGCAACTACCTCATCACCAGCGATTGGAAATTCGGAGACTTTGAGTCCGATACCGATTCAACATGACAAAGCGGTAGCTTGCCAAGCCGATGGCAGCGCGGTTGATGTCACTGATAGTCAAGAGGTGTTTGACGATATCGAGATTGTGAATGTCTCGGCTGTCGCAGAGGAGGCTGTCGATGCAGATTTGGTAGAAATTTGCGAAAAAAAGGTAAGCTTACTCTCTTGTGTTTTTTGCCTATTAAAACTTTAATTGTTTTCTTAGGCGGAAACCAACGACGATGCGGTCGACCCTGCTCTTTTTGGCCACGCCAGTCCCGAGCTTCTGGATCTGGCATGCAATTTGGTAAACACTGACGACTTCAACAACGCTTTTATCGAGCTTCTGGAGATTTCAAAAAATTACGAGTCTGAAGCTGTGTATGATGCAGCTGTCGACGAGCTTCTCGCTATGGCTCAACACTTGGCAACGGACAATGATAACGATGAGTTTGACCATGCTGTTGAGGAACTCATGACTCTTTCTTGCAATCTTGTTTTCGACGGCAACTTGGGTACGAAGACTGACGAATTGGACGAGACCATCCCCGAGAGCCTTACGATCGCTACCCATCTAGAGACTGAATCTGTGTATGATACCGCCATTGACGCTCTATCTCGGCACTCGACAACGAGTCATGCGGTCTACGAGTTCAATATTGCTGTTCACGAACTCATGGCTATCGACTACGATGGTGGCTTGCCAAAGGAAACCGACTTTGACGATTTTGACGAGGAGATCGCAAAGTTCCTTACAATCGCCAAGAATTTTGAGATTGAAGCAGTGTATGATAGAGCTGTAGAGGAGCTTCTTGCTTTAGCACGAAATTTGGCAACGGATGACGTCGACGACGAGTTTAATCATGCTGCTGAAGAGCTCATTGCTCTTTCGCGCAATTTGTGCACCAATGAATGCGACGTATTCAAGACCGCCGTGGCCGAACTTCTTGCTCTTAATGTAAATCTGGCAACAGACGATACAGATGGAGCGTTTGGTTGTACGCTTGAATGTATGATTGAGGAATATTTGGAGATGGCAAGACAGATGGAGACGTATGATATGGAGATAAAGTTTCAGAGTGCTGTCGAGGAGCTGATGGAGATTGCATGCCAATTGGAAGTGGATGAGGCTGACGAAACTTTCCGGATTGCTGCCAAGGAACTGATGAGGCTTGCAATTTACATCGAAGCAGATGAAGGTGACGCGACATTTTCGCTTGCCGTTAATGAGCTCCTTGCCCTTGCGAGAGGCTTTGAAGGGAATGCGGAGGGGGAGATGGATGGATATGTTAGCGAGAAGGTAGGCACTTTGATGATATCTTGGGCCTTTCTTGATGTTTATTCTCATCGCCTATATTTGATTGAAAAAAGGTATTGCCGGATACGCCTATCACGAATATTGAGCCACTTAATGAGGCAGCCGAGTTTATTCATCCCCCCCGTCCTTATATGAGCTTGGACGCTATTTACCCGCCAGAGGTTATTGAGGCTGAAGTGGAGGCTGCACGTTCGGTGATGGCGCGATATGACGGTTATAACGTTGAGGCATCCGTAAGTTTGTTTTATGATATGGTACAGGCGATAATAACAAACTGTTTTAGAGACCGAGGATGAAGGTAATTAAGCCGGTGCCGACGCAGGAGGTGATTCAGCGGATTCTATGGATGAGAGTCGGGAAGCGTAAGGGAAGGAAGCAGAAGTAGATTGCATGTTACTCGGTTGTATGCGGTTATATAAACTTTTAAAGGACCTTGTGCCATCACTTGATTTTAAAAACTTCGATTGAATGAATAAAAGCATATATATTTTACAGCTCAACCCACATAATGCATAAACGGTGGATACAAATACGTGGTTACAGCAAAGAGTCAAACAAGCGATATATAAAACATGAAGATAAGTCGGATGAAAAGATGACAAGTAGATAAAATTGATAGCAACTTAGCGCTTGCTAGCAGCAGTGTTGAGAGCATCAGCAATAAGAAGCGTGATCATGGCATGTGGAGCGATTCGGAAATAATAAGTAGCGAATCCCTAGAAAGCCGTTAATTATAATAGGAATAGAAATAATAATAAAATAATAGTAGTAAAAGCCCTTCTAATATACCTTGTAAAATGCCATAGGTCCTTCCTTCCTAATCACCTTTACGGCGCAGTCAAATGAGCTCTTGTATGGAAGACCACCCTTGGCGTCGGGCTTCTGCTTCTGGAGACGCGTCTTTACAAAGTCGAAGGGGAGGGAGAAGAACGAGGCGAAAAATCCGGCGATAGCGGAGGCGCCAAACTGCGTAGATGCGGTTCCTTTACCAAGGTGGGACTCAAGACGAGCTTTTGCCTCGGAGAAACTATCGACTCGTTTTAGTTGAAGTGCAAAGGAATAACAATAGAGCCCACTCACGTTGAAAGCATCCCCAAATTCAACGCCATGGCCCGCGCCACCGTCGGACCCGACCCTTTCCACAACGCGACGACCCCCTCATCCTTTGCAATCCTCACAATCGCATCCACCACCGATTTATAATTCGACCTTTGCGCAGCCGGCAGCAATCCATCGGCCTGCATCCTAATGAGCGCAAGATCGCAAGGGTTCCCAATGACAGCCCCTAGAGCACCTGCACCCAACCCAGCCATAGCCTTTTGCATGACGGTCGCTGGTGCGTTGTTAGGATTCCTGGATTGAGCGAATGACACAAAGGTGTTGAAGAGACCCATGCGGGCGGTGGTGTAGGTGGCTTGACGGAGGAGACCGGCGGAGAGGCCGGTGTAGAGAGATGCTGGGATGTGTGAGTTTGAGATGAATGATGAATGAGAGTTTCTTACTGAAGCCTTGGGATTTGATGATGCTGGAGGCGACGGAGAAGGCGCTTTGCTTTGCGGCGTGGGCGCCTTCGCCGACTAATTGGATTCTGACCTTGACCATGTCGACTGGCTGGATTACTGTTGTAGCGGCCCTTTGGTTAATGGTTAGGGTTGTTGGTGACGCTTTGGTATTTTGCATGGACTTACATGCCAGCAAGGCCACCAAACACAAACGGTTGGACCATGTGCCAGACTGATGACTCCATTATAGCAGCGACGTTTCAATTTTAACCTTAGGAAGAATGGATGGGGGTACTGTGGCGACTTGGATGGTGTGAACGTGAAGAGCTCACTGTTGGCAGGACAGTGGTTGAAGGTTTTCTTGTGATGTTGCGATGGGATAGAGATGAAAGAAGATGACAAGGGATGACGTTTTGTTCTGCCTCCCACACGGAAACCCTAAGTAAAAGGAGATGCTTATGAGGATGCTTGAAGGTGTCAGGAGGGTGTCCGCCTGCAGCCACGACTATGACAACGACGACGACGGCGACGACGTGTAAAAGATAAAAGGCCGTGGAGAGAGACGGAGGAGCGAGGTATGAGCGCACGCACCTGTTTTGACTCTTTATGAAATAAACGGAGAAACAGGAAAAACCCGCTTTTAATTATTAACGGCGATGAATGGAGCGAATAATATTTAATTATTAAATTAATTATTGAAATGCTGCGCGTGTTGAGTGAAGCAGCGCCACCATCACCGACTGCGCTGTGCTCTGTGACAGGATTTGTGGAGAGAAATCGATACTCCTTCGAAACGGTTGTGCAAGATACGGTGATAGATGGATGGTGGGTATGGGTGGATGAAGGGATCAACCACTTCATCCTGTGCAAGCCTCAAACTGCGTGTCCATAGGTCAAAATGACATTTTAAATGTTTACTCAAAAGCAAGCTAGTCTCAACAACCCCATACGATCTCGCTGAATGACGACAGTGAAGCTCATCGAGCACCTTCCATAGCTCGCCAGTAGTCCCGTTGCTGTTCACTGTGACCGTCGTCGCTGATCCCCTTTTTATGTGAATTTGGACTCCGAAACATGAGATTGTCAACTTTTGCAGTTCTTAAAGTCAGGTGGACGATCATGATGGAGACGATCATGTGCAGCTCGCCACTGCTTTATCCTTGATTTCGTCGTTACTTCAAGCTCTGTTGACATCAACAACGCACGAGCTCTCAACCTCCAGCGAGGCAGCATCTTGCAACGTTGGCTGCTCGTAATTGATGGCCTCCAACTTCCAAGCCTCTATCGGGCCATCGATATGGATTTGAATGAAGGAAATGTGGCTTTCCCTCCTCCCTTCATCTCTTATCTCAACTCCCCCCAAAACCTCGTCTCCGTCCAATTCCGTGTTTTTTGCTGTGCCTCCTCACGCGGAAAACCGGGACGACTCCATATCCTCGAATTTGTATCACCCATTTAGATTCATCCCGGAATCCTCCGCTTTATCTGGTCGCATCTCATCCATCGACGCGTCATTGTTATCAGAGTCATCCATTGACATTCTAGAGAGCAATTCATCATCATCATCATCATCATCGGCATCATCGCTGCTTTCTGCTAAGGATACGTTCCGCGCTTCTTCCATCATCAATGCGTCCTCCTTCACAACACAAACAACTCTCCTTACGCTCCGCCACCACCCTTCCTTCTACCTCCCCAACCACCCCCCTGTCTTCCTCCCTCCTTGAACCCCTCTTTCTCTCCCTTCGTCTCACAACCCTCCTCTCCGCCTTCTCCGCAACCTTAGCGAACCGACTCACATATCTCGCTTGCACTAACGCCAAAAACACTGCAAACGTCGCGATCCCCGTGAACGCAAACACGTTCCAGAATTCCCAGGACCACGGAGACGAGGGCACGAGATCACCATACCCAATCGTGGTCATGGTGATAAAGGTGAAGTAGAGGGCGTCCATGTATGTCCAGTTAGAGGCGATTTCGCAGACTTCAAAGATCTTGGCGGAGAGGAACCACCTTGTGTAAAGCGTTTCAGTTAGCTTGAGTGTGAAGATGTAAGACGGTTACCATATTAAAATAAATATGATCATCATCCACATCTTATTCCTTTCTGCCCTTTTCTGCACTTCAACAATCTCTGAATCCTTTTTCCGTCGTCGCCGTTTCGTCAACGTATCTTTCGGCATATCAATAACAGTAGCATGCGACCCTTCAAGCACTTGCGAACTCTCTACCCTCGTTTCTCCAATCCTACAGCCATTAAACCAAAACGTCTTCACTCCTTTTAAAAACGTCACCACCGTTAACGCTTCATGGTCTTCATAAACCGTATCCTCCGAATCCCCAATTCCCCCTTTCACCAAAAAAGCACTCGCGAGCTTCGGCCACCGTTTAAACACCACCCTCCCCCGTCTCGTCCGTCTTGGTACCAAACTCCCAGCCGACTCCCCTTCCACCCCATTCAACTGTTTCCGCCGATACGCAACCCTCGCCTAATGCAAACCATGAGAATACACCTATACAAAAAAGCTTACAGCATGTTCAATTTGCCATTTCGCCTTTTCCGCAACATGTTCCTCGACGGCATGAAAGAACAACGCAAAACTCCCAATCCCCACAAAAAAATAGAAAAACAAAAACACCCTCCCAAACGTGGTTTGCGGTGCGATGTTCCCATACCCGATCGTCAATAACGTTGTCAACACAAACGCGTACGTATCTTCATAATCAAACCCCTCGATCGCATGGAATAAAAGACCACCCATTGAAATAGTCCAAGAGGCGATGATGGCGGAGATGCTTTTATACGTTAGATTGGAAAAGAAAGTGTCACTTGTTACATGAGCTTTTTCCTAGACTTTCCAATGTGCTCGTTCTCACCATTATTTCGAATCCGATCCCACATCAATAACGCAAACACCACCAAAGAACAAACCGCCGACGCGAGGGCCGCTAAAAACCCTTGCGATATCTGCGCAACCTCCATCACATCTCTCCGAATCCTAGTCTTGAAAAGCACAACCGCAACTGTCATCAAAACGCCTTTTTAAACAGTATCAGTCGTATGTGGAGGTGTGTTGTACCATGCATGAAACATCCGATAACCGCTATGGCGCTGCTCCATTTCACTATCTTCTCAGAAAGACGGACAATGAACGATATTTGAACTATAAGTGTGAATACGAGGGATATGAGGACGAGGATGGAGATATCGGAACCCATGTACATCAAGGGGGAGAATTGGAGTTGAACCTTTGTAGCAACGTTGTTGATGATTTTATGGGTTGCTTCGGATGCGAGGGATGAGGAGGGAGTTGGTTGAGCCGTGACTTGCGTTGCGTTGATGGTGTCAATGCTTATTGGTGATTTTGATACTAACCATGAGGAAATTGTGAGGGCTCGAAGCACCGCGGTGGCTCTTCCGTATAACTCCTTTTAGTGTTTCGTTTGTTGAAAGAGCACTCACAAGTATACGTGGATGAGGGTTGCCACTATAAAGGGTTTTCCTCTTGCTCCCATTCCGTTCATATAAGACGTTTCGGTTGTTGGGGAACCTGTTGTTGGGGATGGCGACATATTGACGTCCGACTGCCCAGCTGTTGACGCATCGTGGTGTTGTTCAGAACGACTTGAGACGGTTAACCGCGGGATTGCCATGTGTCTCTTTAAATTCTTGTTCGCTGTCGACACTGCGACGACCCCACCTCCAACTCTTTATTTGAAATAATGGGTGTAAACAATGTGTGTCTGATGAGATGCCTCCTAAATTCTTCCAGAGTTGGAGAATCCGGATCTACGGTGGTGATCTCTTGTCATTGTTGCGAATGTGGGGGGCGATCTTGGGAAGTGGAACTACATGTCATAAGCTTCAGCGGCTGGCCTTGTCGTTCATATAAAAGGGGAGTTGTAGTCCTCTTTCTTTCCTCCATATCTTTCACTCACTCACTCATCCCTTTCGCTCAAGCCCGTCAAACAAAACACCATCAAGTATGTCATCACATTCAGGATCATTCGACGGCCCAGACATCGAGTTTGTTCAAATGAGTAAGTGATTCCTTCCCCTTTCCCTTTGCATTTACCTCTCACTGACAACTTTTACAGTATACAATGGTCTCCGCCTTCCCCCAACTCCACCAAAGGTCGCCCCAACCCCAACCTCCATCATCGACCTCCTAAAACGTATTCACACCTCCGTCGATGCATTCGCATCCAACACCAACACCATCACCTCCCTCCTCAACAAAAAACTTTATACAATGACCAACACGCTCGACACCGAAAACACCACTACCTCCCTCCTCCACAAAAAACTCGCTATAATGACCAACACCCTCAACCACTGCATCTCCCTCACAACCCTCCCCACCACTCCCTCTCCCATCCTCGTCGTCATCGAAACCCTCAAAACCCACTTCCTCGACATCACATCCACAATCTACGAACTCGAAACCACCTCCCCAGATTTAGAAGACCATCGCGTTCAATTCACCCAAGAATTCGAGAAATCCATATATGCTATGATGCTGACGTTGACTGATGTTGGTGACAACCCTACAACCAGGTCACCGGAGCCAGAGTCTATTGCGACCGGTAGGTCTGAGGCTGGATTAAAATCCACGGCAACCCCTATGGAGAACCCCATATCTCTCACATTCGATCTCCCGACCGAACCCCCCACCGTCGCTCCCGCCCACGCTCCATCCCTTCACGTCTCCTCATCAACAATCCCAAACACAAATTTCCTAACCCCCAATTTCGACGACATCCCATCCCGCTCCGTCTCCCCACCCTACGACAACGTCTATCACGACCCGCCCATCGAAACATACACGGTCACACCCAGCAATTCACCGTCCCCTGTTCCATCCCCCGTGTTGTCAGGTCAGATCACCCCGCTTGGCGCGTTCGTGGAGTTCCCAGAGGTGATGACGCTCACGTATGCGGATTTTGGAGTGGTTGTGGATGGGATGGAGAGGATGAAGTTGGATGAAGAGGGAGTGGGACAGCTTGTGAGTGCTATTGTGGATGATTTGGAGAAAGATGTGGCGTCGTTGAAGCATTTGAGATCAAAGTCGATGGAGGATGTGGGTGGGAAGTTTGTGAAGAAGGTGAAGACGAGGAAGGGGAAAGTTGTGGAAGTGACGGAGGTTCGACGGTCTGCGAGGTTGATGGAGAAGGAGGCGAAGAAGAACCGGGAGAGAGTGTGATTTTTTTTTTTTTTTGTTATTGTAATTCGGTTTCCTTGTTTTTTCCCCCACCCATTTTAGACAGGTGTTTTTTTTTGGGTTCCCCTCTACAGTTTTTTTTTTCTCTCTTGCAAAGTTACCTCTTTTCCCCTTCTATTCTAAAAACATACTTTAACGATATTAAAAAAAATAAACAACAAAACATGGAACATGGAATTATTAAAAGGTGTGACTATACTGCAACATTATCTCCAAAGGCTGAGACCGTCATGTCGACACTGCGTCCCATCTTTTTCACCCCCATGAATACGAAAATTCAGCACGGCAAGCAAAACAAGGGTTGAACATTATCACGATCCCCACCAACACATAGACATTAAGAGCCCAATTGCAACCCTCCTTCATTGGAACAAATATCTCACGTAGGACCCTTAACGAGGATGTCCACGGGGGATAAAAGTTCCAGTTGCGTTAGAGACCGGTAAATCGTACTCCGCAAGGCAAACACCACATAGGAACCTTGTTTTCTAAAGATATCTCACGGCAATCCTCCCGCAACGATGACCAAACATTATCGCCAACGGTCTCTGAAAGGATCCGCGATGGCCAACCAACAATCCCTCTCATACAAGCCTTAATTTTAACGCCGCTTTAGAATTGGTCAAGCTAGGTAAATACTTATATAGCTACGAATTCTAAAGTCTCCATCGTAAATCCCCTTATGCCAATCCCCGATTTCTATACACTCATGAATCTTATCTTGCAAAACAAACATTGGACACCTCATTATCCAACCCTTAATTCCCACCAACAAACTCCCGTCTCCTCAAAACAAGCCCTTTGCCAACCCCGCTTTACCCGTGATCCTCCGTCTCACTGTAAATCCGTCTCTCACCATGTTCATAAAAAATGATGGGTCCATTTCTCCCCGCCAATAAAACCATAACCCGATCCATCCCAAACGTTTAATAAAAACCCACACTCCAGACAATTAACAACGGGCACAACGTTTTATTGTTTGCGCTTTGGCCGACTGTCAATCCCGGCCAAATCCCTAGCCGTGACTCACTTTGCAAAAGCGCGATTCGCTGATGTGGGAACTTTATGCTGGTTGAAGCTCGATCGTGGGCTAAAAGGGGGAAGCGTCACCGAAATACCTCGGCACATTTTTTTTTGGTTGTTGGTTGAATACCTTGTGCTTTCAGTGGTTAAAAAGAGACGGCATACTATTATACCACTGCGGAGAGGTCGTAAAACGATGAACCATACAGACGATCAAGGACCGTTTTTGATCCCGAGTTATGATGCGGGGTCGCATTCTGTTGTGTTGAATTATGCGGATGAGGACAGGCGAGTTGGGGATGGAGGATGTTGTTTGAGAGGACTTGTGAGGTTATGAAGGAGGCGGTTGAAGGGGAAGACCCTGAATCGAATCCGCATCGTATTGGATACGCTCTTATCGGGTTGTGCTTCATAGCCCATGCTCCACGACCTATTGGTGGGAAACGATCACCAGGTTTTGTTGTTGCTCTCCAAAAAGTCGAGCGAGACGGTAAGACTTTTTTTGTTCCTTCCCATGTACCTCCCCATTCCTAATTTTTTTGGTGTTTGTTTTAATGTTTTGTTTTGATAGATGAACTTGTCGAGCACCTTGTTGACTGGATATTGTCGTCGGCTTGTTTACCGCCAAAGACGGGGAGGGGATATCGAACGATATCGCCGGGAGAGTGTTTGAGGTTTGTGGTGGGGAGATTGAATCAATTGTTGATGTGGAAGTGGATGGGACGGAGAGATGAGATTGATAATGCGCTTTTGAGGGGAATGACTCTGGCTGGGACTTTAAAGGATCATCGGTTATTGCCGCCTCACCTGAGGGATGGTGCGAGAGGTAGGGTTGATTTGCTTTAAAGTTTATGCTAGCAAAATGATGTATAAAGGTTTACAACGTACTTATATTATTCATTTCTGCAAAGGTGTGGTTGAAACACTCACATCATCAAGTAGTGAATCGACATGCGCGCTTCGTAAAAACAATGCACCACCAACACAAACATTCTCCAAAAAGTCATCACCATCATCAACAGCAACATCATCCGGCGTCAAGAGATCCAATTGCAACTCCCCTCCACGCTCAAGATCATCCACAGATCAAAGCATCCACTCTCCACCCACTCGTCGTCTCTCATATGATCCTGTCCGCGATCTCTCCCCAAATGAAAGTCGAGAATCATCCATCTCATCAGGAAGATCTCACAGTCACGAAGACGTTGATGAACGACCATATAAGAAACCCAAATTCATGCCAGTGTCATCACGTATGACTTGCATTCTGCTGCTACTTATCGCCCACAACAGTATTATAGCATGATGAGCGCGCCAACTGCGTACATGATTCCTCGCGGGTTCAGTGCTGCTCAAGCAATACCAACAACATCACGCAGCTATGAAGCCTTCCCACTGCGTGGTTTACCGAGCAGTCGGTTGGTAGCAGCAGTGATTGTGGTGGGAGTGTCACTACAACCACACCACCCTTGCTGCAGGCATAATAATAATAGATATTTTATTATTTATTTACCTATATAATAAAGCAAAGAAATGAGGAATGAGGCTGGCTTGAGGCTGGCTCGAGCACCTTTTATTATTTATTTATTTTTATTTATACAAACAAATAAGCAAATAAAGAACGCACGGACGGAGAAATTAAAGTAATAAAGTAAATTAATAAAAACATTTGTCAATTGCGGATAAATTAAATTCTGATATTTTATTTCTGTAAGGTACAATCATGTGACATGGCGTAGTGTGTAATACAAGTCCGCAGTATAAATAAAATAAAATAAATAAAATGAAATTCGATCCTCAGATTCAATGCTGCTGCAGATCGAGATCGCCCTGAGTATTCCTATGGGGGAGACGAGTGAATATTTTATTATTTTATTTTCCATCTTTTCTGATCACAACTCTAATTGAATATTTCTTTCTTTGAACATCCCCGTCTTGTAATTAGCGGGGCGATCCTTTTCTAAAAGGCTCTCTTTTTTCTTACCCCCAAAGACATCCACATCTTCTTCAGCAGGTCTCAAAGGGATCCTCCAACCACTCACATTCCATACCGGCCATATGGCTACCTGAACACTTTTTTTATTTCCAACATCCATCACTCACTCACTGCTCTGTCACTCATTCAACTTCACATCACATCACATCACACTGTTTACCCCTCTTACCCACCTCTCAAACTATATCCGAGAGAGGTGAGCTTTAAATGTTTGTTGTTGTTGTTGTTGTTGTATCCTGTGCATATGATGTATGGGGTGTCATATCAGGAATGGGCAGAAAGGATCTTCAATACTGTTTTCAAGGAAATCAAGACTCTCTTGAAGGGGTGTGAAGGAATGGAGCGAGGATGGTGCTGCAGGTGGCTACAGAGAAGAGTGGGGCGCCGCTGGAACATTCTCGATCAAAAATCACTAGACTGACCAGATATCCCATTTTAGGGGTGACAAACAAAATTAACAACGAATCTGCGCACGCACCGAAACGTTAAACCCACGGGGGACACCTTTTTCTTGACAAAAAGGTGTCCTAATGCTCTCAAACATTGCCAACTCTGGCCCCGCCATCATCCTCAACTATGACGCTGATCGCAAGATCATCCTTCTTCACGCACCTTCCCCTGAACAATCACGATGGACTCAACCACAGCTCGAAGAGCACTGTATTCAAGTCTTTCGGATCGCCATGGACGATTGCGGCACCCATCACGATCGTCTCATCTATGCTTTAGCCGGTCGCATCTTCACTATTAATGCTCCACGACCAATTGGTGGGAAAAAGAATCCCGGGTTCGCAGAATACTCGGGTTCAACAACTGCAGACTTGATGGCGTGGATTGTGGCAAAGGCTGCAGAGCCGCCTAATACTGGGAGAGGGAGGAAGAGAACGACGCCGGGAGAGGCATTGTCGTATGTTGTCGAGAATTTCAATGAGTTGATGGCCCTGCAACGGAATCGGAACAAGGATGCGATGGATGATGTTATTTTGAAAGGCATGACGAAAGCTGGACATATCGAGAGGTCAGGGCGAATTGTCTTGCCACAGTATTTGAGGGAGGATGGGAACTGTAAGTCTTTCCGTCAAACGATTTCAACCTTTTTTTTTTGCCCACGCCATAAATTGTATACAGTTGTTCCCACCTTTTCGTCTCCAACGACGCTTACTCCTAGATCACCTTTCATCTGCACCATCACTGCACCTTTTCCGTATCCATTTTCCACACATTATATATTACAAACACTTTTACCATCTTTTACCTTTAAATTCTTGTGCGAGTGAAGGTGTCTCAAGCTTGTCCAAAATAGCACGAGCTTCACCGATCAACGCCCTCTCCGCCGATCCCATCGATCCAATTTAACATTTTTCTCTTTTTTGCTTTACAGCACCCGGCGATGACGCCGAGTCTGGTTTATCCCCTGAAGAACCCGGCTCACTCCGTACGCCCCATTCCTCTTCCTCATCTAACCTCAACCCAGCGTCTCAAGCCGGTTCAGATGCAGACACACCCGAAACAACAGCAGGTATGGTTTTTAGACAGTGTGGTGGTAACAATCAAGATGAGGATTTGAATAAAACGTTGAACAATGAGATGGTGAATGTGGATGAGCAGGTTGATTTGAGTAGGGAGACTGTGAGAACAGGTACTCTTTTTGTTAACTTTGTGTGAACGCTGACTCCAATTCTTTCTTTCTTGGTTAAGATGACGATGACCGGTTTAGAGAGATGAGGGGTGAACTTCAGACGATAGGTGTGGAGCGGTGAGTCATGATATTGCAATTGCGTTTTTGCTTAACGTCATATCAAGTCGACATGAACACAGCGTTGACGCAAGTGTTGACCATCATCACTTGATACAGGTATGCCCTGTCCATCTTCTTGTCACCTCTACACTCTGCACCCTTTTCGTATCTCACTCATGACGCTTAACCCTTCTACAGATGATGACGACCGCTTTAAAGGATTGCGGGGAGAGTCTCGCAAGGCTCCACCAACCGGTATGCCACACTGCATCCATAGATCTTTTGTGTCTAACTCTGATTCGCATCCAGCACACGTGAATCCGGCAACGACCGATCTGACCACCATCTCGCGGAAGGCAAACGACATCGTCAGTCACCATCTCCATAGACCACCCTTACTCTCATTACTTTCAATTGGGGGGGGGAGGCACTCTTTTGCCTGCTTCCCAACAAGCGTCTAAACATTCTGTTTTGAGTGATTCGGATGTTGATGGCATGATGTGTTCGATCACGGCCTGTTTTTTTTTGTTTTAGTTTAAACTCTTTTTATTTTCTTTCTTTCGTAGTCCAACTGTCTTTTCTTCTTCCTATCCTTTCATTTTTTTTTTTTTTTTCTGTCTCCTCTAACACTGTCTTGGTGCTTTTTTTTCTTAACTCTCTCTTCTCCTTCCTTCCTTCCATATTTATCGCGCACCATACCGGGATATCACTACCCTCCCGCCCTTCCAACCCCCTATTTAAGCCTTAAAAACTCTCACTCTAAACCAATTCCATCCCGTCACCGCAAGTCTCCCAAATCCCCACCGCGTACAAGGCGCGTCGAAACAAAAAAAAGGTTTGCTCCATCAAACAATAAGAAATCTAACCCCCTTACAGCTCTGAATTGAGTAGAACAACACCCCCGCGAAAGTTTTTAAAAAAAGTCAACAAAAAAAAAAAAAAAGACAACTACTCTAACAAGACATCTATTCGTTGTTTCCTTACTTTCATTGTCCATATTTGTAGCCCTTTTTTTTGTAACATATTCTCTCAGACATTATTGTCAACGATTTTTTTTTGTAACAACAAACGAGACATTACCACCCCGTTAAGATAATCATACATCAACACTATACCTGTATCTACCTATATACCTAAACCTCCTCTTCTTCAATACATCACCAACTTCCTTCCTCTCTTCTCCAACCGTCGACCAATATACCTTGAGATATCCACTTAAAACTCCATCTATATCCTTCATCACCCATTCCACCCTTCATAAAGCAGAACAACATCCACCATCTTCCATACCACCTTCATAACAAACCCCTTTCACACGTTCACCGTTCATAACGATGGGGAAAATACAACCCAATGATCACTTCCCTCACAGCTTCTTCGACTTCTTCCTTGTACACATCCTACCGAAACCGAGCCCCGCCTCCCTCCGAATTCACTCGATGCAGATATCGTTGGTGAGTCCATCGGCTGCACCATGACATATCGTTATCATTCCTCCTGAATTGCTTCGACTTCCTTTTACACCTTAATGAAAAAGACGCCCCATCGAAGTCAGTTGAATGGAGATCGTTGGTGATTCCATCGACGTGCCTATGATATATGCGTTCGAATGGCAATGGGAACAAAGAGTCTGCATCAAGTTCATCGGAGGGAAGAGAATACCTTCACCTCTTCTGTTAAAGTGGCTTGAATGACATCGCTCCTGAGCATTTCGTCCCAGATTCTTCAAGACGTCCTTCTATACATCCTACCGGAAAAAGGCCTCCTTTCGAGTTCAGTTGAAATGGAGATATCGTTGGTGATTCCATCGGCGTGCCTATGATATATGCGTTCGAATGGCAACGGGAAAAGAGTCAGCATAAAGCTTCAGAGGGGGAGGGATTACCTTCACCTCTTCTATTAAAGTGGCTTGAATGACATCGCTCCTAAGCATTTCGTCCCAGATTCTTCAAGACGTCCTTCTATACATCGTACCGAAAAAGGCCTCCCTTCGAGTTCGGTTGAAATGGAGATCGTTGGTGATTCCATCGACGTGCCTATGATATATGCGTTCGAATGTCGATGGGAACAAGAGCTGCAAAAAGGTCAGCATAAAGTTTCGGGGGGGATGGGATACCTTCGATTATGAGCTGGAAAATGACATTGCCCAAGGGATTGACCTGATAGATGACAGGGAACTATCTTTGGTGCGTATCATCGTTTAAGGTCATACCTCTCACCCGCATTACAGGTTTTCGGAGAAACCCGTTATTTTTCGTAATCGATTCTGTTAAGGCGGTATGACCGGTATGAAGGTATGGAGTTCGTCGTCTTCGAGGGGCAAAGGTTCCGAATTTTTCGCTACTGGTTTTTGCTTAAAGGTTGGTTGCTGATGCTTTGAAAGGTTGTAATCATCGTCTTATATGATACCTTGTCTCTCTAGACCACAACTGTATATCGAGTGAAATGATATATCGTGTTCCAAGATGGTAGCGGTAAATTCGACGATGTAGTTTTCCACGCCTTGAATAATGTGAGAGGATTTCTTGGTTTATCTGCATTTCGATGATTGTAGGTGCATGGACGAATTGAGGATGCCGAGATATGGGTGTTGCATTTTGGTCTCAAAATTCCAAGATGGCGTTGGTAGATTCGAGAAGCTTTTGTAAGGTATTGTCTTGAAATAACGTGAGAGAATTTCTTGGTCTATCTGCTGCTTTCCGATAATGCCATAATGTAGGTGCGTCGATAGGTATTTGAGGATGCCGAGATGTGAGGGTTGTATGTTTGGCGCTTTAGTGATTCGATTTTGAGACCAAGATATCTTTCTTACTTTGTCGTTCTTTCTCAAGCCAAAAGAACCTCCCGTATAGATCTTTTTTAAAGCAACGATATTCTGTGTTTTGACGATCTGCTTTAAGGAGCCAGGATGCCCCGGGATCTTCGTTATTGGTTCTTTTCAAAAGATAGCCTTGACCACCTCGTCAAATTGTTTAGAGCGAAAGCGAGGCCGTAATGTCGTTGTTCTTTTCAAGGCCAATCGACGACTGAATCGACCAACTCAATAGAGTTCGCAAGAGTTTTCGAGCCTCCGTACATTGAGGAAGAGCAGACCCTAAAACGTTAGATGATATTTTTACACAAAACAAGACCAGGCCTACCATTCGATCAACCACACACCTCAACGCACTTTTCTTCTATACCGTCAACCCCTCCGAAATCCTTGCCATGCCTTCCGATCTCTCTGCTGTTCCAGCATTTGCGCCTTCAACAACGGTGACTGAACCTCGATGATTTTCTGGATGAACAGGTGATGTGACACGGCTTGTCACCGATCCTTCTTTGATGAAATTATTCGGGTCATCAGTCGAGGTGTAAGATGAAGATGGTGAAAGACGATAAAGGATCCTGGTGAAGCGTATGCGGATGTAGGGAGATGCGTTAAACAGAACCCATCAACGGTTTTTGTATCATATGTGTCGACGTGAAAAATGATTTTAAAGTGATAATTGATTTATTGTACAAATGTTATTTTATTTATCTTATTTAAAGGAAAACACGTTAAAGGATACGCGAGGAGAGAACGAGGAGAGAATTACGAGAATACCAACCATACCGTCATTATAAATAAAATGGTTTTGAGGCTATTTTAATCGTAGATCTTCATCCTTTGGCACGATAATTTATAACGTCCACCTGCTCAATGGTCGAAGTCCAATAAAAGACTTATAAGACTCTCTCAATTTCGTCACTCGCCGCAGAGCTGTAGACGTCCATCCTTTCTTCATAATGCAGAATGCCGGTGAACTCGGTTAATCGCTAATGACCGGCGCGATCTGTCCCATATATCATTGACTCTACATTCCTATTGCTCTTCTGTCTCACCGTTGGCTAGAGCATAAACAACTGCGAAAGGCTTTCTAAACCACGACATATCACAGCGGCAATTTTCAAGGGTGGTATACGCAGGAGATAAGATCCCAAAAGCTGATAAACAATGTTAATATGAGATTAGAAAATGGAAACTCCAAAATATCCCTCGATGACCTTGACAAAATAACGTTCTGATCTGTTTGATGCTTGATTTCGGTTTCAGCAAATCGCTTCTCCATGTCATAGTCGACATGAATTGTCTCATACCACCTTCCTGTCACATCAACGGAAATGCAGATGACCGACAAATCTTGAATAAAGAGCAATCAGAATCAGTGCATCCGTTTTCCAATGATGCTGCTGCATGAAGGCCACATATTAAGACTGGGAGGCAGGATATGAGGTTGTAAACGACTTTGAAATGGATATGCGGATGACTAATTAGCAAATGTATGATACTCACCACAATAATCGACTTGTTCTGTATTGACTTGCTTCCATCCATAACACAGTTTCTTCTAGAAATCTTGGATAAACTCATCTCAAGAGGTAGAACCTATACATCCAAACTTTATGGAAACACCACCGGATCCTCCGTACGAAATAACCTGAAAAGAGTATTTAACTACAACGAGACATCTCAACTTTGCGCATCACCAGTGTGTATTAAACCCAGGATCGGCTTCGCAGTTGTGGACCATCAAGAACTTCCAGACTTACCTTCTCCAAAACTTTACTTACCATCAAAGCTTATCTCCGATCCGACGAAGGACTTTAGCTCTCAACCAAAGAATCAATAGACGAGATCATATATCTTCAGCATCTTGCCAAAAACCACTATCAAGGGGCTTGAGATTTGATGATAGTGATGGTTCGAGGAGCTTGAAGAAAAAACCGGTCACAGATGAATTTCAAGGCGAACATTTGAAGACACGAAAACCTTGGAAACGCATTCTACGCCTTTTTGAGACGCATTCTACGTTATAAAGAGGGAACTTTCCATCGATGGGGTTTTCCAAAGATGGCGACGCTTTTTAAGTAGTGCGTTTTTTTTTCGCCTTGGTACGCTCTCTCATTGCATTTTTCTTTCGATGGTGAAAGCTTGTGGAAAGAATTTACTGAGACTCTAGATGTCGGACTTTGCATCTTTTAATTTACATTCCAAGTCTAGTTCGGTAGTCAGTGAATTGCAGTCAAGTTGAATTTCAATCGTCAGAGTGAGCGGTAAGCATACCTCTTTTTATCAATTCCATGATCACAAACTATTATGGCATTTTTGACCAAGCTTAGTTGCAACGCTATGGATGATCTCGTCTCCTCATATTCTTATCAAAGGTTATAAGGCACTCCTTTCTCTTAACCCCAACATTCGTTTTTTACCCATCTTGAAATTATGGAAGCTTTAGAAAACTCTCGCGAGAGCTGCCCCAACATTCTCTTCAAGCACGGGCCACGCAACCATTTGGTATACATTGCACTGGCAACAGCGAGATTCGAGCCCCAAGCATTTTTCCTTCACAGAATTTTTTTTCTCTTATTTTTAGTGACCACCCTTTTGGCTTTCAACAAGTGTGTGGATCATGAAGGAAGGCGGAGTATCCGTGGTGGTTTGATGGCATGCGGCTTTTTTTGCTTTTGGAGGCATTGTAGACTATGTATTGAGGTGAAAGTATTTCGAAGGAGCGGACGGTCTCGGAGAAGCGATTTGGGGATGAAGGGTGTGGATTACCGAGTGGATGGGTATTTTCTCCTTTTTCTCAGATTCGATACTCAAGATACTTTGGGGGGGTACGTTGTATGCGTTCTGATTTATGAGGCCTCGTATGCGTTAAAGAGTAGGAGAAACAAATTGCAATGCTCGGTCAGGGATTTTGTTGTATGTTCTCTTATCTTTACTGAACCATATGTTTTTCTGTTTTGGTTCACTCGTTTTTATGTGGGGTTTGCTACGTGGGATGTCGGGTTGAGTATTCGTGCTTTTGAGAAAGTGGATTGTCGCGGGATCAAATACAGAAGATATTTAAGGATTTAAGGATACGACGGGAAGATCTGCTGCTTAAAAATGGGGGAGCGACAGTGACAATGATGCTTAACTGGATATGCAGTCGTGATTAGAAAACTATTATGTCGGACTTTACATGCTATGACATTAGATGAAAGAAAGCTTCAGCTTTAGTATAGAAGGAGTAGTGAGAGCAAAGAAAAAGGATACTTGATACCGCAAAAGATATTGTGAACGTTATTTGTTTATTTATTATTCATTTGAACAGTGGAACTATCGAAATGCGAAGTATAGAAGACTATGATGATGATATATCAATAAAGACATGTTTGAGAATGAAATATTGATCAAAATTAGAGACAGATCTGAGATGATAAATGTTTGAAGCAAAAATTAGGGGGATAAGTTTAACGGGGGGTAAGTTGTTTTGTTGTTAGAATTAAAAGGATAAGTTTGGTTACAAGTGAATATAAACGACAGCAAATGCCTTTTCTCCAAAATGGCATCAGGGATAAAAACAGTCTCTCACCCAGTCTCAAACCTTTATCAGCCAAAACTTGGTTCTGAGATAGAATGGCCTACTTCAAATGTCTTATCTGGCAAAGTCGAATATCAACCAGCGCGTGTAAGCAAACTTGGATTGATCTCCGTCGACCCGACGGTTTGATGTATCCGGGTTAAATAAGGCACGGCTTCGGGTACTTAACACGGCGTTAAAGTTTTGAGTATCCAAACGCAAGCCAATGTCCTGTACTGCTACCGCCTATAAACCACCCACATAGATGGTGTTCTCCTCAATTCACTCATTAGCACTTCATCATTGCAAATTTTAGCGATACCTCTCATCCTCAACGCTCCTCATTTAATGACAAGCATCCCATAGAATGACAGAAAAATTCCAACCATGCTCTCTGAAATAAAAAACGCCGGACCAGCCATAATTCTCCACTACAACACCATCCAAGAGACCATCACCATTCACAGTCCTTCATCAACTCAATCAAGATGGTCAAAAAGAGAACTGTGCGATCATTGCAAGCAAACCCTATACACAGCTTTCAAAGATCTCCCCACGCATCCCGATAGATTCATCTACGCTCTAGCCGGGAAATTATTCCACCATGATGCTCCGCTTCCGTTTGGGGGGAAGAGGAATCCCGGGTTCTTTCAATACGCAGGGGAAAATAGTGAGGATCTCCTGCATTGGATTATTGAGAAGGCGACAGATCCTCCGGGAACCGGGAGAGGAAAGAAAAGAGCAGCACCGGGTGAGGCTTTGAGAGCGGTCGTTCAGTATGTGAATGATGCTATGGCGATGTATCGGAGAAAATCGAAGGATGAGATGGATGAAGCCGTTTTAAGAGGAATGTCGCGTGCAGGACACCTTGAGAATAAGGGTAAAATCACACTGCCGAAATACTTGAGAGAAAGCGAATACGGTCAGTAGCTGTACTATTAAAGTTTTTTAAAATTAGTTAGTAATCGTGTTCTTTTAATTTTTCCTTATTGATATCACACAATAATACCTTTTTGACATATTCCGTGTTAAAGATTCTTGCTCAGACAGTAAGAAAAGCCAAACGCCAGAATTCCATTCATTGTCAAATCCATCCGGAAAACCGAAGAAATCGTCCCCGTCCGCAGGTTTGACGATGCTATACTCTAGACCGAAATAATCTAACTTTCAATTAGCCTTCGAGTCGCCGTCGAGCACAATGCAGGCTCTTTCAACGGCAGTAAAAGGATTTTCCACTTCATCCACTGACCGAGAAGTAAATACTTCTGGGCAACATCTCTCCGATAGGAGGGCATCTACGTGAGTTGCTTTTCACAGTAGTGGTCGAAAAACAGTCCAATAGTCACGAGCCTGACGTTTTATTCGCAGGTCCACAGCATTTGGCAATATTCCGACCGAAAAATCATCGACGGCAGTGTGTGTATATGCGTCCCTCACAGATAAAAGGCTACTCAAGAAGAGTTTTACGATGAAAAGACGACCACGTGAGTTTCTGGTTAATGGTTCTCAGTAATAACTACTGCAATCACAGATCGACATTTATCAAACGAGTGCGGAGCCATCCGGAATCCGTAAATCCAAATCACTCTTATCGTGAAGAGCTTGCAGGGTGAGTCAATTTTCAGTCATTACGTTCATGATCGAAACGCTTTCTTCAAACTCACGAATTAATATATAAAAATCGATACAGAAGCATCCAGCATGCATCCTCACAAGAATTCATAGTGCCGCTGCAAAGCGCCGCCAGAAAGCATTCTGAGGTCGATGAGACAAGAGGGCCACAAGGTCGAAAGGCGCACAAACGGCTGAAGCAAGACGAAGTTTAAATACTATCGTATGAACGGATTTCCGCAAAACTCATACAAGTGTCTAATATGGTCGTGTTAAATGGTTGATACTTTTAATATATTGCCCGTTCACGATAACTTGAGTAAGCCAAGGTGTTTAACCCATCCATTCACCAAACGTCTTTAAAGACGCAACGTCCTGCTTGCATCTCCAGCATCTGCGATCAGAGACCTGAAGAGCTTTAGCTCAAATCCTTCGCTTCGATCGTTTTTTGATTTCGATTCAAGAGGATCGAATGTGATACGGCTTGTCACCGATCCTCATGAGAAAGAAATGCCGGGTTCGAAGATGCTGCCAGCAAGACGGCCTGCTTAGGGTTGAAGTTGAAATCAGGTAATCCGGAGAGAGGGACTGTGACGGGTTTGCATGAGCGAGCGGTAAAAATGGATATCTGAAAGAGAGAGAAGGGTAATATTTTCTATTAAATTTCAAAATCTCTGGCAAAAAAAGGTTATTCCAAAGTCAAAACTAGTAGCGCCGCCATAAAATTCGATCATTGTCTATAAAAACAGAAAAAACTTGAATATGTCTCTAACGGCGTGACTATATTTATGCTTGCGGAAAACATGCGTTAAAGTTCAACAACAAGTATCGACGAAACCTCAAAGCTCAAGCCGAGGTAGAATGAAGCGCAAGAAATACCCTTTGTGAATTGCCCCTCAATAAAAGAAATCCAGGTCGCTCCAATAAATCAACTAGAATTTCCGCAAGACGTAAGAGCGCAAACCAAAAAAAATAGAAAATAACTAGAAAATAACTAGAAAACAATTGAAATGTGAATTCGTGTTGATGTCAAGGTCGTCGAAAGAACGTCAAGAGAACTTGCTTTCCAAAGATTCCCCTGCGCAACACCGCTATGTCTTTCTTGTCGAAAGCTCAGAAGAAAGCTCAAAGTCAAGCATTCCTGATTTTACTCGATGCCGCGATGCTTTCTTGATGCTTTAAACTGGGAAAGCAAACCGATATATACGTAAACATGTTCCAATTTCGGAAGTGGATGTCATCCAGACATTCAGACCTATAATCCTTTTGCCGTCAGAAGGTAAAAAACCCCTAAATATCCACCATTTCCAGCTGCAAAACCCCCGTAACTATGTTAAAAACCAGCGTTCTGATCCATCTCATGCTCGATAACCGATCTTCTGCCGTCACATGGAATTTTCATGTGATAAGGTAGTCCATAAGAATTGTCTCATACGACCTTGCTGTCACATCAACAGAAACGCAGAATGCAACCGACAAATCTCAAATAGGCGACCATTGAGAGCCTGTGCGTCTTCACCACAATTATTTCGTAAAGGATGACTAAATCCCAAGCTTTTGAAGCAAAAAATGGGCTTGAAACACTTTCAAATCGAGTTGCGTAAGTTACTTTACGAATTAGTTATCGTACGGACCGCAGTAATCAACTTGCTTCCGCAATCACTTCAGAAACTATTCTCTGACTTATAGTAGTGTTCCAAAGGGATCTATGCGGATCCTGACCAAATATAAAGTCTCATGGTCAATACATTGAGTTTCGAGCAAGTCAGATTTGGCCTTACCGAGTTGGCCAACATACAATCTTGTTGTTATGAGCAAGAGTTTTTCGATATATAAAGGACTTCATGGAGAGCATAACATTAGGGAGCCCCGCTAACTTCTTGCTGCATTCGATAGCACCTCGAGTTGCGGTGTCATTTTTTTTGGTCAATCCGGTTAGAGGCTCTCGAACTTTAAAACTCTGGAAGTTTAAAAAGCTTCATAATTAAAACCCAACTATCACAGAAGTGCTGCAACCGGAACCATCATTGAAGGCTGCAAGTTAGGAACAGACGACCATTGGCACCATCTTGAGAGACTTGACGAGAGACTTTATAACGATTTTTCTGATGCCTTTGGTTTTGTGCACACGAAATGGTACGAGTCATCTTGCACCACAGAGAAACTTCGGCGGAAAGTATTGGACTGAGATATCCTTATGAAGGTCTTCGATGGTCGATGGTTGCGGGGGGTTTTTTTGGATTTTTTTTTTTGGAGATGGTATTAACGTCTTTGTTAACAGAATATTTTTTCGGCTGATGGATTTTACTATATCTCCATCATTTCAAGCTTAGGTTGCTCTATCTACATAGGAGTAAGACTGTATTCGTGCATCAAGTCACCTACCGTCGTTTAATCACCTCCAAGATTCATTGGTCGTCTATCTTTTGCGTACCTTTCAGGCTTCGAGATTCAAAGAAGGATTTGGAATATTCACTCAAGTCTTTTCCTGCTTTCTCAAGTAACGGTCGAACATGCGTTATTCGAAACATTATGGGAATCCATTCTAGGTTGATCGAGTGCATGACTTTAGGCATATTGCCTCGAAAGTGGACTTGATGAACATCTGCAAGGCATATCCTACGCACACTGGAAGGAGGGGAGGGTGTTTGGCCGTTCAACGTATCCACCGATTCCTTTTTGGCCTTATACCTCGCACGACTTTGGGGTATAACACGAATTTCGGATGTGCTGTCCCGAACAGTTGGTAGGATATCAAGAGGAATATCTTCGATTGCGGATAATGCCTCTCTGATGGACTCAACGCGTAGCCGCGGATATCGTATCAGCTTCAGCAGCACATACAGCTCCAAACGTTAGCCATCTCCTTCTAAATTTTGGGATTTTTTTTCGCAACCAAATGTTTTCGAAAAACGCAACGATAGAGCAGATATGCTGGCGAGTTGAAACTACATCACGGCAAGAATATTGATTTGACCGGCACGACGGGACTTACATCTGATTCCTCAAGCCTTTATCGCTTATAGAACGAAGTAATTCTATATTCGAGTATCCTTCTGCCGTTTCTTCGAAACGACTGAATTTGGTCATTTTTATCAGGTAAACGAAGGTAACCGTTTTTTATTGATATGCAGTCCCACTGTTTAGCTTATTAAAGTCTTGTTTTTCTCTCTGTTTAACATCATGGGAGGTTATATTTGATTGTCGACGAAAAGAGAGGCTGAGAGATCTATGTAAAGGGATTGAAGTTACTGAGTGACTGAGAAAGGAAATAAGGTGTCTAATGATTCCAATAAAACTTATCAATAAAGGACTGTGACAAAGTTGTATCTAATTCTGTATGTCAAGCAAGAGGTGTTTATTTGCAGTATTGCACAATGGGCCAGAGAACAAATTTGAAGTAACGAGCTACATTCATATTCCGTCCACTTGCGATTTCCAGACAACTTCTCGACAGCATAAAATGACAGAGCGAACGAGACCATGCTTTCTGACATAAGAACGCGGGACCAGTCTTCATACCCTACTACAATCCCACTGAAAAGATCATCCAGATTCACAATCCCTCATCAAGTGAAGCTCGGTGGTCAAAAGAGAGCTCCGTGATCACTGCAAGCTAACGATACGCACAGCTATGGAAGATCATCCAACACATCCCGATAGATTTATCTACGCCTCTCACAGGGAAATTATTCCAAAACGATTCTCCCCTTCCATTTGGGGGCAGAAGAAATCCGGGATACACTCATACACGGGAACAAATGCCTTGATCTCTTTGATTGGATCATTGAAAAGGCGACGGATCCTCCTGTGAGCGGTCGGGGAAAGAAGAGGGCGGCTCCGGGACAAGCTTGAAAGTGGTTATTGAGTACCTCAATGACCGATGGGCGCTGTATCGGAGAAACTTGAAGGATGAATTGGATGAGGTGGTCCTTAAAGGCATGTCGCGCGCAGGGCATCTCTCACATGAAAGCAAAACGAAACTTCCGGCATATTTGAGAGAGAGTGGATACGGTGAGTGTTCCGTCACATGCGGTAGTCTGGTCTTTAAGTCGTTTGCTTCGTCTGAAAACCAATTTTAGACGCAAAAAATCGTTCGCCTTAAAAGTGGATTCGGGAATCCGCGTGTTAACACCCATGGTAATTCAAAATAGATCGCACGTCTAAGGCCTCTCAAGTCGAATCGAGAAACCGGGAAGAGTAAAAACCCATAAATCAAAAGGTCGGGAAACCCCATCTCTTATCCATCATTCTGACCTACATTTGATTCAAAAGAGTCTCAAGCGAAATCCGAATGCAAGATAAGCACAATCTTCACGCATCAAAGTCAATTGAGAGAGGGATTAATAGCGATCGTATTGCTGACACGCCGCCAAATAGCGGTGAATCGCGTACCCTTATTGGATCGATACCTTCAGCTGCAGATGTCCAAAGAGAGCAACATATTGCATACAGCAGACATCCTTATCACCAACAGCCAAATGCACATGTTGACGATACGCGCAACTTGTATGCTCCGCAGCAATTCCTTTACGGGGTGATACCCAGTGCGGGCAACTTTCCGCATCAGTATCCCATACCACCGCTTCCATATGGAGTTATCATTACCGTCACTATCCATACACTGAATCTGTTGATGCAACGCCTTATATTCATGGATCGTTTCCTCCCTCCTCCGTCATACTACCGACAACATCAAACACTCGTATATCGCAGCATCCCGTGATTCCATACAGCAGATACCCACAGCATCCACTTAGCCAACTTCATCCCTTCGAAGACTATCCGAGACCACGTCTATGCAACATCCCTCTCCCAACTTTAACTTCAGGTGATAGCATTTTTGTCACCTACAGTGTTTCCGTATTTCATCGAGTCCACCCATATCCAACTGACTTCTTCCTTCTCTGTCAACAGCCAAAACAACTTTCAAGATCAACGCACGCTTGATCCCATACCCAATGCCGCGCATAGACGACGGTTATCTGAATCAGAATTGCCAGATCCTAAAAGGCTTCGAAAGAAACCCCCCGAATCCGAATAAGATCCATAAAACTAATTAGTAAATCTCGAAATGTAATTATCCCGGCACTGGATTCATTTTTCTTGTTGTCCACGCTCTAAAATCTCTTCTGTTTTTTTCGGTCATCTTTCCGTGATGCTTAACGTCGTCCTCTACGATCATATTTTTTTGACAAGTAGAAATGCCACATGCCCATGCATACAAACCTCCTCCTTCAAGTCTCAGCGTACTTCCTCAGAAAAAACTCTTCGGCGGAATGGGTTTTTTTCTCAATGGCGTCCGCAGCGATCATTCTTTTTTTTTTTTTTGACTTGCCACCACTACACAAACCCCCACTCCTCACAATATCTCAACGGAAATTCGCGGAAACGCTTTGAGGTCTCTTCAGCGACATTGTTTGATAGGAAAGATGCTAGCAAGAAGGAGCTGATGATGGCGGATCAGCGTACTTTGAGGTAAAGCTAACGTCACACCCCGAATCTTTTACCAAATCAGGAGTTTTTTGGTCCCCGATCTAAGGTACTTGTAGAGAGAAACTATGCGACTTTGAAAAAAAAAAAACAGTAAAGTGTGAGAGCGATAAAAAGTTAATTATACGAATTAAATTATCTTCTTTTATCTTTCTAGTAAAATAAAATAATGTATACTCTGTAGTGACGGACAGATAATATGTAGCTAAACGGTGATGAGGCGCGCATCGCAGAAATAAGTAATTACATCACATCATCATGCCAAAACTTAAACAACTCCAAAACGTATCAAGTGTGGAGGGATATATCTCAGGTATAACTTTAGTAGAAATGTCAGAGAACAACATAGAAGAACTGGCGTTTGCTCATACCAAATGCTTTATAAGAGCATGAAAAACTAAGATTCACTCTACAAACCTTCTACCAAGACTCCTAACATTCAAAATACCTTACGTCCCCAAGAAGAAACGTTGAACCTCCCACTGTTCCAATTCATGAGTAATAAAAATCCTCGCATTTGGGGTCATATCCTAATTTTTAAAACGCCATTTCGTCGATTTTCTAAGAATTCCCCGACTACTTAAACGTATGTACAAAAGATTCGCCAAAAGTAATCCAAAATAGCACGCTTGGAAACTATATGAATCTTTAGCAAGCAAAACAATTGATAAAGCCTACATTTAAACAAATCATACGCAAGGCGTTACAGTGATAATATAAAACGGAGATGAGAAGCCAATATTAATTCGCTTTTCATATCAACCCAATACCGAAACCTCATGATCTCAAAATCAACTTTCATAACACCTTGCGCACATGAATCCAGGTGTATAACATTTTGCTCCACATCCCTTTACTCTGTCAAAAATACTATCTCGCCTTTGAGAGAACTCGTATGGCAGGATTGACCAGCAGCTGTAAGTAGACTGGCGTACGTACTCAAGCTAACGACTCCATCCTCAACATCAAGCTAATCCAGGACTTTCAATCTCAGCCCTTGATCTATACCTGCATGGACTGAAAGTTATTGCGAACAAGGAGAATACGAATACGGTAAGTACGATAGGGGAAGTACACAGAAGAACCATATGCATCCTGTGATGCCTTTTGGAATGTTTTGTATCATCCGCAATATTACATATTAGTTTTTTAATTTATTTTAATAATCGCCATTTGAATTTAACCAAATTCAGCCGAGATTCGTCAACTCCATCATGCGCCAAAGCCAAAGACCTCTGCCGAACCACCCGGCCGTCAGGTTCCCCAGAGGCGACCAACGAGGATGTTTCCACTTCTCGCCATGATCGCGGTGATAAGCTACAAGTATAAAACACCTATACACGGTCCACTGATATACTGACAGATACTTTGTAACCACTGGTCCCGCTCTCCCTTTCACCTGCAAAGCATTAGGATTGCAATGCCCAGAGTTCGGGACACCGATGGATATGTGCATCCAGAGTTTACGAGCTTGATTGATGTCTTTGCATCAAACTTTGAGAACGGCGATGAAGTTGGTGCGAGCTTCACGGCATACGGTGAGGGATACATTTTAAAAATACGGGCTTTCGCTAACCACCCAAACCCAGTTGACGGCCAACTCGTCGCAGAACTCTACAGCGGCTTCCACGACACTCATTTCAAAAAACCCTACGACCGCGACTCCCTCCAACTCGTCTTCTCCAGTTCCAAAGCCATCACCAGTCTCGCCGTCACCTACCTCGTCGATCAAGGCCATCTCTCCTACGATGACCTTATCATCAACCACTGGCCGGAATTCGGTGCAGGTGGGAAAGAATCCGTCACGCTTCGAGATCTCCTCACACATCGGGCTGGTGTCAATGCATTGGATGTGGATCGCGTACCGCCGTTTGAGGAGTTGGTGATTGGATGCGATGGCGAAACGGATCGCGGGACAGGTGCATGCGTTTGGCGGGGAGAGACGGCAGGCTTATCATGCTATTACAAGAGGGTGGTTTTTGAATGAAGTGGTGAGGAGAGCGCATCCGGAGGGGAAGACGTTGGGGGCTGTGATTAGGTTTGTATTTTTTCCCCCGCGTTGTTATATATTTGTTGACTGTAATTATTCTTAAAAAAGGGAGGATATACTGCCTATCATCGCCGACCCTAACGACCCCACGCCTTTTGAATTCTACTTTGGACTTCCGGAAGCTCATGTTGATCGCGTCAGTCGTTTAAACGGCTACCCCATCCCCGTATTACTCTTTAAGATCCTCACCCCACCATCAATCCAACAATGGCTTGGACTCACCCCCATCCCCCCCTTCATGCTCAAAGCCTTCCTCACAACCGGCACAATGAGTCACAAGACCTTATTCAAATCCGCGCCGAATTCCGGTAAGCTCTGGCCCGAAAGTTACAACGACGCAAGATTATGGCACAGCGAGAACCCCTCGTTCAGCGGTATGACGAATGCACGAACGGTACGTGTTTTTTTTACATGGCGATCGGCGAAAATGGCAAAACATATACTTACGTGACGACGGGTTTAGCTTGCGAGACTTGCGGCGTTTATGGCGAACAATGGAACACTTGATGGGAAGACGTTGATTAGGCGTGAGACTTTTGATGTTGCGATAACGGAGATGGGTCACTCATTTGATGAAATTATTGGACGGGAAACGAATTTCGTGACGGCAGGGTGGGGTCATATTCATAACTTCATTACGCCCAACTTGACTTGGATTGGATGGGCTGGAGCTGGAGGCTCGATGATTTGGGTAAGGCATCCCCTTCCCTGCTGCCCTGTTTTTTTTTGTCATGAACTGACACGTTCGTTTTGGTAGTGGAACGCGGAACATAATATGGCGTTCTCGTATGTCATGAATTTTTGTGATTTCTCGGCCGTCGGAGATAAGCGGAGTCATAAACTTATGAAGGAGCTTGCGGCGGTTGCTGTGAAATTGCATGAGAAGGGGGGCAAGGTGAATAGTGAGGGTGGAGGGTTTGAATGGAGGGAGGCTCGACGCGCCTCAGTGGATGAAGGAACGCAAGAGAGGGATGAGCTTTGATGAAGGAGATTGAGATACGTAACGTCACTGTAAAATCCCATATTTACATATAAAAACGTCATAACAAACCGTCGTCCAATTCAACGTTCAAGCAAAAAACGTGCTGGACTTTGTCCCACCACACATCCATCCAGCCTCATCCAAAAACCCAACTTCCCCTCCCTTATTTTCTTTCTCCCCTCAAAAAAGCCATGTCCTCCCCAACCCACATTGACGAAGAAACCCCCCTCGTCCGCTCCCCACCCACCGACGAACCCCGCGGCTTCTTCATCCACGTCAAACGTCACGGTCGTCGCGGTTGCGGTTTCTGGTTCATCCTCGCCATCCTCGTTACTATCAGTAAGATTCCCTCTCCCATCCTACCCACTAACCACAGCCCAGCCGTCTTGATCCTCAAGTACTCCACCAACGTCCTCGTCGTCTCCCCTCACAACCCCGATGGAACCCACTGCGAATCTGAACGCAATTATGTGGTGGCGTTGATCCTTTCGGGGGTGTTTGGAACTTTGGGGATTGATAGGTTCTACCTTGGTTATGTGTTGCTTGGTATTTTGAAACTCGTCACCGGTATGTCTCCCGTTATGATTATGTAATTTAATGGCCTTTTTTTAAGGTGGTGGCTTTGGGATTTGGTGGGTGATTGATTTTATCTTGATCGCTGTCAACGCTATCCCGGACTCTAATGGGTGTCTCCTTAACCTTTGAACAACAAACAACGAGTACGCCAACGCTTTTCATGATTTCCCTAAGACCGGGATTCTTTTTCGCTTCCTTGTTGTGTTTTCTTATTTTTGGTTCAAGCTCGCTCTTTTATGGTCACGGTTCTGCTGTCGTTTTAACATCCTCATGTCTTTTACCACCTCTTTCTTTTACTCTGCTCCCCTTTACGAAGCGTTCTTTCTGGCTTTGTCCTAAGATCAAAATATCAACTGTTGACTTTTGCAAACATGCGGCTCACTGCTCATGGACTGATAGAATGAACGTGTCCAGTTCAGGCACAGGAAACACGTTACACTGTGAGAAGGGAGGAGGGGGGTGCGGTTATACCTTTTTCATTAACCTGGCGTATGTCTTCTTTGACACATAGTTATAGGGCAAGCCTAGCCATTGTCCATGTAATTTCCACCATCATGAAAGCGCTCGAAAAAATGGTTGCATTCAAAGTGTCAGCGAAAACCTCGTCTTCTTGGACTGTTAATTTGAAGCAAGAGGAACATTAACAAGCCGACGTCTCATTTCCATCGTTAATACAATCTGCACGGAAACCAAACCACCATGCTTGAAAGGGCTCTAACAAATGTATCCCTTTTGCGAAGATTGCGTATGGAATTCTTGAAATGAGTTATGTTGTACGTGGGCATTAACAATATTCAATGAAGCGAGAGCAAAGCCAACAAAAGAAGTAAATTCGCGAATGCACAATTGTTAGCTTTTTTTTTTTAATTATAAACTTTTTTCGCACTTGCGAGAAGATGAGTGGCAATTGTGAACAAAACAAAGGCATTTTCCAAAGCGTTCTTTTGATTAACGTTCTCGTAGATGAGAATGAAAATGTAAGATAGCGAAAAACAGCGTAAAATATTTCGTACAAGAAAAGGCGAGGTTTTACACAAAAGAATATCCAACAGAAAACAGGGTATAGTCTATCGTAGCCAGTGGATTGGGAGGGGAAGCCGAATCAAGAAATAAAAAAGTTTACAACAAAACATCGCAAAACCCCTGAAAAAAAATTAAAATGTTTAGTTACTTTGAAGTCTTCCCCATCTTCTCCAAATGTTTTTTTCAGCGCCTCATTCTGCTGCCTTGCTTCCTCCAACTCGGACAACAACGAATACTCGCGTTCCCCCAGCATCTGCCACTCCCTCTCCTTCTCCATCTTCCGCGTCTCAAGGTATGCCACCTCGGCTTCAAGGGCGGCAATTCGACCACCGTTAATAGCGGCACCATAGGGAGGGATGTGGGTGGATGTAGCCGTGGGGATGCAGCATGGCCGCTGTCTGCATGGGGGACGTGGGTTGAGGGAAGGGATGGGAGGGACCTTCTGAGGTGGGGCGGTGATGCCAGTCTATACCAGTGTCGGGACGTGTAACTTGTGTTTTTGCGCGCTTGATGTTGGGTTGAGATGTTGGGTCTGGTTGGGTAGAGTCGATATGCCAAGACCCTGCCACCCGAAAAAATCATCAGAAAAAAAATGAATCTCATGGGAGACATAACAAAAAGGGGTTACAACAGGAGAAAAGAAAGGTACTGAACAAACGGAATGCTTGCGAACGGGTGGGGGGGCGAATTCTTGCAAGGATCCCAGCGCCGAGCTTGAGGAGGAAATAAGGGGGGAGGAGTGACACTTACCCACGCCGTTCGGGGACTGTACAAACCCTTCCATCAACCAACCCGGCATCTCTGTGCCCCCCGTCCAAATCCTAACCCCTTCTTCAACGCATCTCCATATCTCCCTGTCATCCCTTGTCTGAGCCAGATAAATAACATGTTGCACAGCCGAGCATAGCCGGTCTTCAGCGAGTCTATGTGCGTAAATATGACGAAGCATGGTGTGTGGATCTGGGTTTAAAAGTTGTGGAGGAGTGGCGGGGATGTCGGAGGAGAGGAGACCGAGGAGAGCTGTGGAGAGACGGATGGGGTGATAGTCAAAACGGGAAAAGGCGTTGAGGGTGAGATCAATCCAGGTGAGGTTGGAGAGGTCATGATTATGAAAAGTGACCAGAAAAGGTTTCAAAAGCGGTTTAGCGAGAGGGATGAATGGCATCACCCCCTTTGTTGTGTCAGGGGCGATGGAGGAGGCACCAAGCCAAGGAGTTGTTTTGGATGGAATGGGTGATGGTGGTTGTGGTGGGGAGAGATGAAGCAGGTTGGCAAGTGGAAGATGGTGAGCAGAGGTAGCCCTGCGGACAGGAAAAGATCATTCAACGGGTAGGATGGGGTTGGGGGTGGTGAGTGCGTGCAGAGAAATTGAAATCCGAATGATGGACTATTTTCCAGCAGTACAGTGTAAGTACAAGGTTTATATGTAGGTGAGGAAGAAGAGCCTTATTTATCATCTTTTTTTTCGACAACCTTCCCTTCTGCGTATGGTCCGGCGGTAATTGACAGCAAAGGAACCCGAAAGAAAAGTAGACTGTGACACCAACTCAGAGTAATTATGAGTCATATATAGCAGAGTAATTTGATTGGTGGGGAGTGTCAGGAGAGGGTTGGAAGGGATCGAGAATCAGGGAACTGCCCACTCACTGACTCACTCTTCTCGGAAATTAACGGAAATTCCATAAAACGTCACATCATGTGACTATGATTTATTGGTGTTTGTTTATTTTTGTCTCCCATCGATACTATTAAAGAGATATTCAACACATTATTTATTATTCATCACATCATAAACTTTCTCAACAATGGCCACACCCCTATCCCAGCCAGCGTCACCACCCCTTGCATAAAGCTGATCCCCAGTTTCAAACCCAAGAATCTTGATCACTTTTAACCGGTTATCATTCTCTACCGCCAATCCCACAGCATTCAACGCTGAGCATGTTTCGTACAAGTCTGCTCGTCGCGTAACGCAGATGGATGTGACGTTGGTGTCGCGATATATACGCGATCTCAGTCTCAATGTCAACCTTTTGGAGGTTAGGTAATAAGGAGGTCTATAACGTACTTTGCGTTGAGCGAGAAAGAGACCGGCGCGTTTCCTGCTTTCGTTGTATTTGTTGCCGTAGATAATCTATAAAACTATTCAGCCCCAGACTAAATTCTACATGAGCCACTCAAACCATTCCTCCAATAAGCCCTGACAATGAAAAGGAATGCAGAATCACATATCTAGGAGGACGCTTAGTTTCAACTTATTTTTTTGAAGACTTGCGCGTATACGGAATTCTCGACCGTTCCTTGAATAATGTAACTCTGGATAAGCGCGATCGCCACTAATAACCCCACGTACTAAACAGTTTAGATAAAAGAAAAATGGGATATGAACTCACCACAAGGAAGAAACCAGTGTACGCAGAGATACGGCGAAAGTAGCTTAACCCCCAGTCTTGCAAGCAAGCTCGTAAGTACCTGATGTAAAAATGTGAGTAATGATCAACGTTGCATTTCACTGCTTATATAAAAACTAAGTAAACTCACCACCACGCTGCAACATTATGCGCCCTATCCATCGGAATCTTCACAACTTCCCCTTTAACCATTACATACCCATCACTCATCACTGCCGAAAGCCTCCGTTGAAAATACTCTCTTCGTCTGAAGTCTGAAACCCCCACCACCAAGAACCCAAAATGACTCGCCATCACCGTCATTCCAATTAATGCAGCGCATAAATGGAGAATGAAAGTCAAGGTGATGGTTTGAGGTGTCCAATCTATTTGAGTCTGAAAATGTGTGAGGAAGGGGGAAGGGGGAGTGAAGGGCGCTTACCAATGTGGTTGTGTTTAGGAAGAGGGAGAGGAGGGGAATCGAGGTGTGTAGAAGACCCGGGAGGAACATCCAGTTGGTGGAGAAGGAGAGGGATACGGATTCATCGAGGATTCCAGTAGCAACGTCCCATAAGGCAACGTTATGGACTTTCTCCACTTCATTCTCTGCCTTTATCCCTTGAAATTCCTCTGGTATTAAATCATTTGGCGAGTTCAACGTATCTGCAGGTAATCTTGGAGCGGAAAGAAGAGTCGGTAGGCGTTGCAAATCATCGAGGACCATTGATGGCGGACGTTTCTGCGTATTTACATCCTCTGAATTTACCCATCTTCTCCATCACATCCGACGACTTCCTCACAAACTCCACTGCATCCTCCTTTGGCACCACAATGCTCCCCACCTGCGGCACAACAAACTTTTCCGTCCTGTAACTCCCAAACCGTTCCCTCACATCATTTTGCATTGTGTTATAAGCCGTTACACCCCGATGTTCAGAGTCAACATATTGACCACTGGCTTTCAGGCCCCCAATATCGAATTTCGCGGAAACGAGACAACATTGTTGACGAACTGAGGCGAGAAGGAGTTGCATGTCGCGCAGGGTTTCTTCGGGACGGTTCCACCCAGAGAGGAGTTGACGGCGTTGACTTGCTTCAACTTGGGTCTGTGAGAAATGAAGAGGACCAAAGGGTAGTACCTGAGAGGGTTGGATTGGTGAGGGTTTCGGCGTATTCGATGGGAGACATGTACTAAGGGAAAGTGAGAGATGTTTAACTAGGACAGTACATACGGCGTATTTTATGGCAATGACAATATAACGAAGGAATGTCGATATGTTGAAAATAGCCAACTGAATCCATGAAAACGTCCTGTTATCCACAAGCGCAATGATGTTTACGACGAGCAAACATATCATTAAACCCTAGACCCACGATTAAAGTTAAAATATCAGCAAATCTTTTGCTTACAATCTGCATAATCGTCACCAAGATACTTCCCCCATAAATGAAATGCCTGTTTCGACATACAACCCTCACCCGCGCGTCAAATGCGAATAACGTCACAAAGGGTTGAAAATAATGCAAGAAGAGCTCCTGATATCATCAGCGTTTCGTAAATCATACTATACTCACTGTCGTAAACGCTACAGGGTTGAAATCGGTTCGACTTATTGCTGCAAGGTACGGATCAACTTGACTCACATCTACACTCATGAATCTACTTGAACCATTTCCACCACATCCAAACCTATTCGTATCGGTCGAAATTCATCATCGGTTGCTTTCACCGCTAATTCACTCGCTGAACTCCCCTTCATGATTTTTTCTAACCTCGGTGTCCGTCTCCTCAACACATCGCCCATCCCCATCGCACCTTCCGCGGGACTCACATTGGCTGAAAGAAACTCTTTTTCGAGTTGTGGATTTTGGGAGACGAAGCCGGTGGGATGTGTGAGGGAGGCGTTGGTGAGGAAGGTGCTGCGGCTGATGCCTTTGAGGTCATTCAGGGGTTTGACTTGTCGTCGAGACATGTGGAATTGTCACCAGATCTGAGGAATTGTCACCATATCTGAGGAATTGTCACCAGGTTGACTGAGCTCCGCGTGAAACGCCTCTTGGGATCCCACGGGATCCGTCCGTCTTTGTCTTTTGATTGACACACAGCACAGGCCGTTACAAGTCAATGTGGTCGAGGGGGCAGATAGCTAGGTATCAACTTTTTGATATTGATCCTGATTCTGAGCTGTTGAGCTATTGAGTTGAGTGGTAATGTATTAATATTTTGAAAAAAAAAATTGAAGTAAATGTGAATAATAACAGGTCACGTGACCGGTGTTGTTCTGATAGGACGTTACATATATTCACTGTTGTGTAATAAGGAGATGATTATCACGTTTCCATGCATTAAATGCGGTAAGATCACTCTGTGTTGAATATGGTGGCATGATGACCTTATCAGCAAGTATTCTCATCGCGTTCATGTTATCCTCATCCGGTGCAAAATAGTTCACATCCTCCTTTGTAAGGCGTGTCAATAAAGTCAAAGTCTTCAATGACGTTGTCCGTGACAGCGCTACGTAAAGCGCAGCCTTGGACAAACCATAGGATCTCAGCATCAGATTCAACACCGAGACGCCGTCTTTAAGTGTCTGTCCTTGCAGCTTCTCTGGCGTGCAGGCGAAGAACGGGATGAAGGGTATTGTGTCAAAGTGATATACGGATTTTGGCCGGCATTGAATTTCATCTCAACGCTCCGATGCTTTGGCCGAATGGGAATTATCCCAGGATCGCATCCCTTGTATAAAACCTTGTTACAGTCACGAAGGTGGACGATGATGAAGTCTGGCAGGCTCTTCAAATGTCGAACGTTGTGCTCAGAGTGGTCAGAGGGCATACCCCCTGTGAGCATGTCGTCCTTGTTAAGCTGTACTCCTACTATTGTCGCCACTGAACCTTTTGGTATTAGCACGGTGTCTCTCACGCCGATCTTGTCCTTGTGAATGATCTTGTCTGTAAACATGACCGGCATGCCCTTAAAAAACGTCAGGGTCATGGGAATGCAATCTGTGATGTGATCTGGCAAAGAATAGTAAGACTCTTTCATGCGAGAGTGGTCGTATGGCAAAGCGCGGACAATGTAAATGGGTTCTTTCGGCGGAGACAGAGCAAAGATCATCCCGATGCGAGACAGCGGCTCTGTCCTCATTACGTGAACACACAACTGGCGCGTAATAACCGGTCTTTGCAACGTCAAGCGGCTTAGGTGGCGGATGTATCGGACATCTTCAATGTATCTTGAATTGAGGGCGTCAGGATCAGACGTCGTTATATGTCCGTATCGAAGACCGCGAACTATTCGGGTGTAATCGGGGTCGTCCCTTTGGCGCATGTTCTCAGTCAAGAAGACGCAGAAGTTAATGCTTTCAAAAACATGATATCCCTGCCGTTGATGTGGTGTTGATGCGTCTGTCCGTATCGAAGACCGCGAACTATTCGGGTGTAATCGGGGTCGTCCCTTTGGCGCATGTTCTCAGTCAAGAAGACGCAGAAGTTAATGCTTTCAAAAACATGATATCCCTGCCGTTGATGTGGTGTTGATGCGTCTGTAGGGATTCGGTATACTAGAAGTAACAATAAATATGCATTTCGTAGATGAAGGTACAATGGGAATGGATTTAACAGTGGACGAACCTGGTGTTCCACCGACTGGTGGAAATTGCATGAAGTCACCAAAGAAAACGGTGTGTTTTCCTCCCATCACCAAATTGGGCCAATTCTGGGTCCCTCGCACCAGCCATTTTGCGTGACGAGAGATCCATCTGACCCAGTAATTCTTGACTGACCATGGAGATCTCATCAACACCCTTCAACTTTACCGCATCATGCCGGTCTTTGTCCATTGTGGATGGATTCCCGATGTTTCCCGTCATAGGATTAATATGTACAGTGAGTGTATGGTGGCACCGTCAACCATCATAGCGCCAATCCTAGTGAAACTTGATGTCTGAAGTGTATTCCTTCGACGCCAGATGGAGACAAACGTTAGCAGGGCGTTGATTACCGCCGACTTGCCAGAGCCGGCTTCTCCTCCAATGTATGCAATGATCTGGGTACTCATAGCATGTTTAACATGAAAGACAATGACGTGATGGCTTGATACATTGGCAAGTTAGAGCTGTTGTCGGTGGCGTCGGTCAGAAAGAAAAAAGAAATCTCCGAGCTATTGTTTCAAACGTGCTGCCAGAAGTTCAACTTGAACGAAGAGGAGACGCTGGCAATGGATGCAAACGACTTCAGCTTGTTTGGCGGAATCCAGTCTTTTTCAGGGATCAGCAATGGATTAAGGTATGGTACCGGAGCCAAAGATTCATGAAGACGAATTAGTTGAGTTGAGGTAGATAATTGTTGAATCCTTTTGTAAAGGGAGGTCATTAGTGTGAGTAGTTACGTATGTGGCTAATTAACAATAAGCTCCCGTCGACGGGAGTATATAAAAGATGTAAGACTCCCTTCGACGGGAGAGTGTTGTACATATAAGACTCCCGTCGACGGGAGGTCATGATGGGGTTCAACGCACTTTAAATATGATGTTCCATTGTTTTGAGCTCCAATCGTGGGGTCGTTGGTCGTCAGCGCGGTATACCCGGTGTGAAATGTTTCAGGAATTAATCGATGCTGTGGTCCTGACATAGAAGTATGTGTTCCATCTGGACACCTCTGTACAGCATCATCAAATAATTGATAGATGGACGACCTTCGTTGAATTTCATCAAGCTGGCGCGTTACAGTTCTAGGGTTGTAAGGTTGGCTACGTTGAAACGTAATAAAGTTTACCCTTCACGTTCTAAATATGTGGCGTCCATTTTTGGTTGTAAGGTCTGATAACAGCTGTTGTCCTCTGGATCCATGTCATGTTCTGGGCGATGATCCTCATGGTACGCCAATTTTTGCATCTGGTTTGGATGGTTGGGAAAAGCACAAGGATGGTTTAGCAAACAAACATCCTCGTCACTCATTTTGTTCTGAGCATTCGTTGTATCGTTACGCGCACTTATATGAAATCCATCGACGTTCTCCTTGAACGACAGTGCATCCAAAACCGATGAATTTGTGGCGTCCGCAACAAAGTTATTGAAGGCATGTTCCCAAAGTCCATCCACGGTGATCAAGTTTCCGAATCGATGTGGCTTGAAAAGAACGAGCAGTATTTTAAAGTACGTTTCACGTTCAATGTCCCCTGGAGCCAGGTGTGTGATATCAGGTAGTCTCGCGTGACGACCGGTCAAAAACCAATACTGTTTTTTGCTTTGTTTTTGACGTAATGTAGGCGACCAGACTTAGGATGGGGATGTTTTAATGAGGCGGCCAACGTGCCGTGACCATTTGTGAGGTGATAATTCTCCACTACAAATGCTAATGACAGGTCCTCCATTGTGTCGGGTCGGGGCCAGTAATCCACAGCGGCATGTTTAGTGTGAAGGGAGAGATCTGAAGGGGCGCGTTGAAGTTATTCTGTGTTATGGTAACATCAACATCCTCGGTCGTATTGTCCATCCAACTAAACACAGGTCCCAAAGAAATCGTAGAAGAATCGTGACTCCAATACGTGCTGTCGCCGCGTATCAGCAAGAGAGCACACATAGTAGCGGCCATTTCCATGGGACTAGTGAGAGAGTACATAACAGATCGAAGAATTGCAGAGCCGACTTGACGTGGCGTCATGTCCTGTCGATCCGGTATGGTTTCACTCCCGCCGAGGGGAATGAAATGAACAGCACGGAACTCCCCTCGACGAGATTGCATAGTATTTTGAGACGTTTTATAACGACCCAATGAACTCCCGTCGACGGGAGTTTAAATATAGTTTAACTCCCGCCGACTGGGAGTTTATTTCATGCTATACATGACGCAATACAGACGCAATACACTTGTATTGCCGACTAAATATGACGTGATCGATAGCCACATCTACTGAAGTTGTTTTGTCATTCATTTTTACGTGTCCACTACAATGATGTCATGTCACGTGATCTAGTCACGTGATCTTGGTATAGCCATTTCCTTTTTGTTGGTCTTATGTGGTACTTGTACCCATATTTATTATTTATAATTTATTCTTCTCCAAATTTATTTAAAATATATATATTTCATATTCAATTATTTATATTTATTCTTATATATTTTTCTTATTATTAATAATAAGAATATTATATGCATTAATATATCGTATTACTAATTACATATTACTTCTTAGCCAATCATCATCCTTAGAGGAACGGACGGAGACGGATTTCTTTCGACACTCTTGGGTAGATCCCAAGAGGATATTCGCGCGGTATGCATGCCACCCCTCTCAAAGCCTAGACGTGTTAAAGCCGCAGACTAACTGAAAACAATCATCACCCACAAATAAGATTTATTGATCAACTTATCAGGAATGATAATGTCCTCGTATGTCACTATGCACGGCGCCGACCGTTACAAGAAACTCCTCAACTCCACACCTTTGTTGTGGTTTCTGTTGCGAAGCTATCATGTCGACAATCAGACTTAAAGGAAGTCTAAACATGAAGAGACTAATATTTGAACTATCCGAAAAATAACGAATAAAGCTACCCCGCCTCTGCACACTGGAAAGAGGGGGACAACTTCCAACGTTCATGAAAGTTTACACACAGATTTCCATCCCATATGAAAACACCGATACCAACCCTCTGTATCCGTCGCCATGATTCTCAATCGGTTGATCCCCACAAGCCTCACTGGAAATCCAGGCCACGATAATCGCCCCACTATTCTCCACAAGGGCATGAACCCCTTTCGCCATTCCAACAAAGGTCATCATGCAGGCAGACCATCCACCCTCCAATATGCAAGAACCCGTGCCTGATCCTACCATCGTTCATGCCATGCCACGACCGTCGTCCAAAGCCTCAGCGAAGAAGGGTATCCATCCCTCCCACATGAGTCTCAATATGACCGGCACATCCATGACAACCTTTGGATCCTCCGCATCCGCCTATGCGCTCCCAAACGCTTACAGTTCGGGGTCGTTGGCGTTCTTGGCTGGATCGAGGACGAATCTGTCGGAGGATACAAAGCGGAGTGCGATTGATGGAGCGATGGGGGTGTTGCCGTTGGGGTTTCGGAGGGGACGGAGAGGATCAAGAGCGGTGAGTGCGAGGCTTTCGGTTTCTTCGGACAGGCAGGGGGTGGGATCGGTTGGGGGGTTGGATTCTTTTGATTTGAAGAACTCGGGGAAGAAGGAGGATCAACTGGAATTGGGGTTGGATGAGAGTGTAAAGACGATTGCGGCGACGGCTCTTCCTGAATACGAACCGCCTCAAACTGGTATGATTCGTTGCAGAGTCATATTCTTTCGCTTCATTTATATCAGAGGTGTCAACTCTTTCGCTAAAATAATCGTTTCAAGATATCACGCAACTGGACCCTTACCTCGCCGCCATTAGCCGCGCAGACTTTCAACTAGGTGCATTCGTGACAGTAAGCTATAAAATTACCTGCCACCTAAAAACTCAACCCCAAAATCCTCACAGGAATTCTTATTCCACCTCGCATTTACAGTCTGTCCACTTTTGGCCCTTCTCCCCGTAAAGCAACTTCGCATCATGGCGAAAAACCGATCGTTCCTTCCAGGCGTCACAACATTTGTATTCATCATGCAGTCGGTATGTTTCAATCATCGTGTTTATTGAACGAACGTAATAATTCTTTGTTTTAGTGTCTCGCGCTTTCGGTGATTTTGGTCAACGTGCTGGTCTTAGGGTTTGATTGTAGATTATTTACAAGCCTTCAGTTGGGGATATTCAACGCAACAGTGCTCTTGCGGCTTATCGTGATCGCCGCAAAGTATTCAGTAAGTAATGATATGTTGTGGAATGATGATTCTAACGTCTACAAAAGTACATGTCGCCGTTAGAGTACACAGAAACCCTTACATCAACCGAAACATCTGGTTCGTCTATACCCCTTCCCGCCCCTCATAAAAACTTACTTTATGAAAGCCGAGTCCGCATCACGAAGACAAGTCTTGACGGGCTGGTCCCGTCCCACCCGCTCCCTCCGCGAAATTCAACTCCTCCTCGCATCCATCCGTCAACAATGTTCTCTCACCTTTGCCAAATTCGAAATCGGTCCCATCGATCCCCATTTCATTAAATCGGTCTCCCTGGAAGTTTTTGCACCCCCTGAAGAGTTCAAAACAGTCATCGTGGCCGCTTCCAATATCGCTGTAGATCAAGAAGTTGCATTGGAGTCGGATGATATCCATGTCCCACACCTCGTACAGCTAGATCCACGTCGGCTGTACCAGCTCGAGACGCTATTCTTGCTATTCACACGGAAATGCAGGACCGGTATGCGTCTTTCCAACCCCAAGATTTCATCGCACCTAACGGTGGAAGCATCGTCATCCCTTCAACTTCCACCGCTGTCGCAATAGCAGGCGGTCATGAACCCTCGTTTCACGTCGGTAGACGTCAAACATCGCCCAACTTTTTGATAAAACCCCCGATAAACCCGAAGACCACCCCTTCGCCGCCCCCCCAACCTGGACTGTCGCCTCAACAGACGGATCAGCGACCTCCCCCACCTTTTCTAATTTCAGCGGTGGTCTAAACCCGTTGGAACACTCCCCCGTCCTCTCCGCATCCAACATCATCCCCTCCGAAGACCCACAAGACGACGCCAAAAGCACAGTTGACGATAAATTCGAATACAAACCCCCACCTGTCGCGCGGAGTCGTGCGGGATCGTTCCATCATCAACGTCCAGCGTCTGCTTCAGCTGTTCATGCAAAAAGGTTGGATGATATTGGGAGCTCGAGAGTGTCCGTTGCTGTGCCCGTGAAACCCCCCGTGAAATATTCTTTGGTGAATCAGGTCAAGTTCGTGACGGTTTGGGAGGTCGCTGAGGGAGTTATTGATGAGAGTATGGGGTTGGAAGTGCATCTGGGATGGATGTGGGTGCCTGGGTTGTTGCATACGATGGTACCTTTATGTCGCTTTGGATGGATGCAAGTGCAGGGAGGGTGAGCAACTTGTTCTCTCCCTCCTTTCACTCATTCTTTTTTTGCGTTGTTCATATTCTCCTTTAAATTCTTTGTGATGTGTATACTTGCGCATTTAATCGCTTACGGTCATATCATCTTTTGTTTTGTAATCCAAAGGTCCCACCTTATTCTGAATGGACAACCCAAGACATCATTATCAACACCCTCATCTACTTCTTCGCCACTTACCTCTCTTTCACGTCATGTTCCTACACTTTGGTTTCCTCATCGTCGGCATCACCGATTTCAGGCGGTAAAAAAATCCCTCCCCTTACCCTCTTCCCCACTAACCTGTTCACAGCCGCGATACTTTCAACGCCGTCTCGCCGCCATCATCGAAGACGGGTTTGTCCATGTCAGTCTCTCAAAAGACACAGAAGACCCCCAATACGTGATTCATCGGATCCCCATGGATCGACCGCAGAATGTGATTGCGTGGTGGTATTTACGGGCTTGTTTGCAGGATTGGGGGTTAACGTATTTTCGGAGGATATCGTTATATGCGGGGTTTTTCTTGGTTGTAAGTTATCTTACCCCCCACTTCTATAAACGCTAATGATGTTGAAGTATGTGTTTATTTTGATCGCAGTGGCGTTTGTGCAAATGTATTTTGTGGAAAGAGCGTTGGAGACTTCGGTGATATTGTAGGTCCTTGCTCAGTTCTCCCTTCTTTTTTCTCTAGACCATTAAAATACTGGAAGGTACGTGACGTTACATGGAGCCGTGTTATGTGGACTTTTAAGCATTATGGTAAGAAAAATTGCTCCAACACATCGTCGTCTAACAAACCCAGATCTTTTTCGGAGAACGTTACAACCAAAACCGTCGACGCGCTGGTCTCTGTCTCTCACAAAAAAAGGTAACCCAATCCCCCCGCTCTTCATATCTAACATGATCCACAAGGTCGAGCTTGAATCCGAATACTCTGACATCACCCGTCGTCTTCGTATCCTCTCCCACCATCCCCAAAAACTGTCCATGGAGACCATGGAAACCCGACGAGCGCAACTATATGATGCAGTGAGATCGATTGAGACTGTGATGCAGACGGTGCAGAATGATAATGGGATGAATTGTATCAAGATCTTGGGATTTGAGGCTGGGGATCAGCTTTTGCAGGGGGTGTTGACGGTCGCCGGGTTTGGGGTGACGGCGGTGTTGAGGAGGTTTTTGTGAGGGGAGGAAGGGGGTTATGGGGGACTGCGTGGGAACGTTTTATATGTTTGATAAATATAATATCGAATGTTAACTTGTTGACATACGGGCTGATAGCGCCGTGTAGGGTTTTTTATAAGACGAAGCACCACAAGTGTTGATGGCCGCGGTTGAACTCTCCCCTTTTTCTTTTTCTCTTTTCGATCATGATAACCAAGCTCCTTCTATGTGATGGGGACTCTGCGTAACAACCAGCCTGCACTGAACCGAATCTCCACAATCGGTATCGATCATGAACCCCCAAAATCCTCATTGTCAAAATCATCTTGGAAACGAAATCAAAACAAAACAAAACAAAACAAAACAAATGAAACGCCGCCAAGTAAAACCCCTCACCGACCTCGCCAAAGGCAGCAGTCGCAGCACCTTCCTCACCACCGCCTCCGTCACAAACACCAATGGCTCCATCTCCCATCTCGCCTATCTCGACAAGGATCGATTCCCTGATGTGAGCCCCGCAGAGGGTGCGATGGGGATGCGGGATGTGGTGAGGAGACGGACGCCAAGGGTTGAGAAGATCTTGAAGGGAAGTTTGGCGAGTGGGATGGAGAAGACGGGGAAGGAGGGGGAGGAGTTTAAACCGATACGAATAGGTTTGGAGCTGTTTCAAAGTAGACTGATCGGCGTGTAGATGTGAATCAAGTTGATCCTTACCTTGCCGCTTTAAGTCGAACCGATTTCAACCACGTAGCGTTTGCGACGGTATGCCCCTTTTAAGCGTCTTCCCCCCACCCCGGCTGACCTTATATATAATAGGAACTCATATTACATTACTTTCAACCCTTTGTCACGTTATTCGTTTTCGACCCGCGGGTGCGAGTGTTATGTCGAAACAGGCATTTCATCTATGGAGGGAATATCCCGTTGACGGCTTTTCAGATTGTAAGAGCTGGGGGATCTCAGGGGGGTATTAATCGTTTGTGTTAGGGGATCATGATCTGTTTAGCTGTGGTGAATGTGATTGCTGTTGTAGATAATAGGTCGTTTTCGTGGTATCAGTTAGCGATTTTTAATATTTCAACGTTACTGAGGTATATCGTGATCGCTATAAAATACGCTGTGAGTATTTTATCTTTGAACAAAAGTTTTCGCTATATAGTCAATGTCATAATATACGCCGTTGGGCGTTTATCTCTAACCCAACATTCTTTATTTCATCGTCAATCCCTTAACTACGCCTTTAGTCTCTAACCTAAATCGTTTCCCAAAGTACATGTCTCCCATCGAATACGCAGAAACCTTCACCAATGGCAACCTTTCACGTAAACCCCCCTTTTCCTTTCCATCGCTCACCAGAGGAAAATAGCCGAAGCAAACGAACGCCGTCACCTCCTCACCGGCTGGAACACTCCCGAAGAATCCCTCCGCGACATGCAACTCCTCCTCTCCTCCGTCCGTCAGCAATGCTGTCTCCTCTCCGCCCATTTCGATATCGGTGAACTCGATGCACCCTCTCACCCCGTCAATGCTGAACATCGAGGCGTGACAGCCTTCGCGACGATGCAGAATGATGCGAGGGAACGGTTTGGGGGGTACAAGACCGAAGAGTTTGTTGTGCCACAGGTGGGGAGCATTGTGGTTCCAAAGGGGGATGGTATTGAGGTTGGGAAGACGTCGAACGGTTTGGGAAAGATAGTTAAAACGGACGATGCGATGAATACGCAGAAACCTCCAATATTTCCCGGTGATGCGCAACAACGATTACCGCCGCTTTTTTCTGCGCAAACACTCCCTGAAGATCCTTCTAACTTTTCGAATGATGCGAAAGTGGAGATACCTGTGGAAACGGAACATGGGAAGGATCAGAGTCGTTACGTGGCGTTATGGGACGTGGCGACAGGGATTGTTGATGAATCCATGTCACTCTCTCTCAACCTTAATTGGATGTTCCTTCCAGGTCTCTTTCATACCTCCATTCCCCTTCTCTCCTTCTTCCTCAACACAAACATACTGGTAAGCCACCATATCCCCATCCACCACCCCAACGAATTCATACATTTTACATTTTGTTTTTAGACACGAATAGACTGGTCACCTCATACCATCACCATGACATTTTTTCTACACCTTTTTGTTGCCTTGTTTGGTATGTCGGTGATGGCGAAACACTTTGGGTTCTTGATGGTGGGAATTTCGGATTTTAGACGACGAGAGTATTTCCAACGACGGCTCTCGGCGGTCATGAATGACGGGTATGTGAGAGCTGGGGGGGAGGTTGTGAGGATTCCGATGGATAGGGCGCAGAATATTGTAGCGTGGTGGTGAGTTTACGTTGATGGTTTTTATTGTATAAACATTTGAAAGTGTGAATAACAAGATTTATAAGGTACTTAAGAGCTTGTTTACAGGACTGGGGTCTAAATTATTTTCGGCGTATTTCTGCGTACACGGGCTTCTTCCTTGTGGTGTGTTTGCATCAACCTTTTTCTTTTCTTCTAAATTTGATCAGTATGTGGGGCTTTTAGTGGTGATAGTGCTTGTTCAGAGCTACGTTGTTCAAGGAACGGTCGAAAACTCCATATACGCGTAATGATTTTTTCTAAAGTGTAAGCTTCTAAAGTGGCTTTATTAGATATGTGATATTGCATTCATTCTTGCTGTCAGGGCTTATTGGAGGAATGGTGAGTTGTCCGTGGATATCGATTAGCTGATTGCTTCAACAGATCATTTTCGGCAATAAATACAACGAAAGCAGGAAACGCGCTGGTCTCTTTCTCGCTCAACGCAAGGTAGATTCTCAATGCATTTTCTCCCAAACCTTTAATCCAAACAAAGGTCGAAGTTGAAGCTGAAATCGCGCACATATCACGACACCAACGACACAATCCATCTGCGTTACGTCGTCAAGCCGTGTTGTATGAGACATGCTCAGCGTTGAATGCAGTGGGATTGGCGGTTGAGAATGATAACCGGTTAAATGTGATCAAGATTCTTGGGTTTGAAACTGGGGATCAGCTTATGCAGGGGGTGGTGACTTTGGCTGGGATTGGAGTATGGCCGTTGTTGAGAAAGTTTATCATGTGAATATTAGGATACCTGTATACAAAGTTTTTAGGTAGTTTTAGCGACGTCTTTAAGTCGAATTGATAAGTATAATAAAAGTAAAGTTTAGAGTAGAATTTCGTTGTAAAGAAGTCGAAAATATTCTTACGTGTGTTTAAATTACTGAATTTGTATTCTTTTGGTGTGAAGGCCAAGCTGTAAAGGCCAAGCATTTGACATCTTAATAAATAAACAATGGAAAATGATGAGTTTCATCACAAGCTTTTCTTTTCTCAAGTGTTTTTTGGTTTTTTTAACTTTACGTTTCAAGTGTTTGAATTGAGTCGCTGTGTGGTGTGAGGTGTGAGGTGAGGATAGAACTGGGGGGTGAATAAACAAAGGTTTGACAATTCCATCAAGTGGTGATTGTCCATTCCATTCCACATCAAGAATAACCCCCCTTACCGCTCGTACTACAACTAAAGCGGTTTGTGAAACATCAGCCGCAAGTAAACAAAAAGTCGTCTGTCTTTTATATGTAGCAACAAAAGGGGAGGCAATACCTTCATTTCCCCTCCTTCTTTTAGAAAAGAAACCCTCATCATCACAACGGTTAACGCTTCTGCATCTGCCATCCATCATCCTCCATTCATCCATCCACCAAGTAATCTCTCTCACACACACACTATATTATACCTCGGACTTGAACTACAATGACAACGTCGCTGGACTGTGCTGCTCTCTTTGAGATCTTTACTGCCACAGGTGGTGCTTCCACCTGGAAGGAGACTTATGGCTGGAACGCCGCAATGGTCGATGGCCATGGTTGCTGCAATGCCTACGGTGTGGGTTGTGTGGTCATTCCTGCCTTGCAAGAGCTGAGGGTAACTTCTTTGTAAGGAATACCTTCTCTTCGCTCATTTGAATTTGGTTGCTTTCTTTCCTTTGCATTTCTCTCTCAATTATCATTGTCTCGTCGCTAACTTTTTATGTTTATTATAGGGATCTGTCAAACAACGGCCTTGATGGTATCCTCCCGGACGGCGTCTTTGAGGACTTGGACTTTTTAAAGTACCTGTGAGTATTAACAACGAATATTGAAAGGCACCAAAGTCCATATTTCTAACAAAGCATTATTCAACAGTGACCTCAGCAACAACGAGCTTGACGGTGCCATCCCTACCAGTTTAAACGATCTTGTCGATGATGCCCAAGTCATCCTCAGCAACAATTCCTTCTTTGGTGCCGTCCCCGACATGGGTCTCACCCCGTCCTCTGGCGGTTCCTGCATTCTTGACGGTAACCCCGGCTTGACCTGCAACATGGCTCCCAACACCTACTGTTCATTCGGGCGTCCCAACCCCCTTCCCGACTGTAAACCCGCCGCTGCCGCCAACATTGGCTCAATCGGTTCCGCCCCTAACTCTGGTGTCAGCATGGATGACCTCGAATCCGCCATCAGTGCTCCCGCTCTCACAGGTGACGCCAAGGCCGTTCACGACCATCAAGCCATGTCCGACGACTCTGCCATCGCCGCTCACAAGGCCATGGTTAAGGGAAGCTACGGATACGACAGTGTCCCCGTCGACAGCGCCGCCTCTTCCTCCTCCTCCTCCTCCTCCTCCCCAACGATAACAAACCCAAGGTTCCTCTCGCCGGCATTCTCGGCGGCGCCATCGCCCTCCTCGTCGTCGGTGCTGTCACCCCGGCTGCCGTCCTTGCTATCCGTCGTCGTCGCGCCGCCGCCGAGTCCACCGAAGGTCCCACCAAGGACGGCTACCAAGTCACCAAGAGCGACGACGCCTCCACCCCAACTCCCACGAAATGGTTTGGCAGCGTTAGCGTCGGTAAATCCAAATCCAAGGTCGGCGTCGACATCCCTTCCTCCTTTGAACGTGGCTCATCCCGCGATATCTCCTCCCACCTCGCCACCTCCAATGTCCGTCGTTTCAACGTTGACGGCGCTTACCCTGGTATGCCTGGCTTCCGTGAAGACGAGGAAGACAAGCCCGCATTCACCCCCTCCCGTCGTGGTTCCGCCATGTCCGTCACTTCTGAAATGTCCGACGACGGCGCCCCGCCCTCCCGTCGTCCATCAAACGGTAAAACCCCTTTCCAACTCCAAGACCCGATTCTGGAACGCGCCTCCGAGGATCTCGCTCGTGATCTCGAAGAAGCAGGTGCCGCCAAATCCTCGGAATCCCCTTACGGTGCCACCACCGCTAAACCCTCCACCGTCGGTGGTTTCTTCTCTCGTCTCATGGGTGGTTCCCGTACCCCCGTTGCTGCCGATGATGACGAGGAAGCCGCTGTCTCCCCACCCCGTGCCAAATCACCCGAATTTACCACCGTCACCGCCTCTAATGGACAGATGGACGCTAAATCTCTCTACAGCCATCAGACTCAATATGAGGTGAAGGAGGGGCTTGTGCAGCAGGTCAAGGCGACCAGTTCGTCAACCGGAAACGGATCTTACACTGGGTTTACGGCGCCAGGGTCTTCAGCGGCCAAGAGGGCGGCGAGTAGGGCAAAGAAGGGAAGGAATGTGCCTAATGTCACGCCTACCAGAGGTGGAAGCATGTAAACGAAATGCCATGTATATCGTTCTCGGTTTCCCCTCTTTTCTACTTTTGAAAAAGAATACCTTTTTCGCCGTTCATACTCTTTTCGCATTCTCTGTCGTTCCCCTTTTTTCCCTTTTATCCAAATGCTATGTGGTTCCTTGTTCATCTGATACACAACAACAACAAAAAAAAAGCAATCTGTTCTCCCATTCAACTCTTTTTTTTGTGTGTGCATGAACAATCTTACCGCGTTTTGCGTCCTTTTTCTTTTGTCTTTGTTCCATAGTTCGCAACACCTCCCACATCACCCGCACTCTTTGCCTGTTTCTTGCATTATTCCCGGACTAGGGATATTGAGTTTTTCTTGAATACATATATAGGTTTGATTTAGCATAAACTCTTTAAAATCGAGTGCGGTGATTATGTTGAAAAAAGAAATGTCTTTTGTTTGCGATATCGACATCAGCACGATATCAGCACATTATTACTTTTGTCCGCGACTGGTCTGCTGTGAGCAGTAACGGCTGGTCTTTTTAGGGGTTTGCCAACAAAAATTCAAAACTGAAAAGGAAAAAAAGACTCCGCTGGGCGCTCACACTTGAACGCAACTGCAGCATCCCTCTGCTGCATTGCCCACTCCCGTCCCATTAGTTGGCACATCCAGGAGCATTGATAAATAGATTAGCTTTAACACCAACTCCTCCTTTGCCCATCATGTCATTCGATATCCCCGCAGGCATTGACGATGCGTCTCTCGACGCCTTCCCCTCCTTCCTCCTCCACCCCCTCCTCACTCCCTACATCCCCCCTTCCTCCTAACCACCATCACAAACCGCCATCTCCTTGCCTTTGCGCTCTCCCTCATCGCCTCCATGGGCACCTTCCTCGGTGGACTCCTCGTTCTCATCCTCGTCAAACTCCTCGGTTCCGCGTCCTCCTCATCACTCGTGGGGACGCTCCAAGCGTTTTCAGCGGGTGTCATGATCTACATGACGTTTATTGATTTGATACCTGAGGCGATGGAGGCGATTGGGAGTCGGGAGACGATGGGGTGGTTTTTTTTGGGGGTCGCCGTGTTTGGGGTTTTGGAGACGGTGGTTGTGCCTGGAGAGCATGATCATGATCATGGAGGGGAGAAAGAAAAGGAGGAGGAGTCGACAGCTAGTTTGGGGAGTAAAGAGGGCACGCCGAGAGCTAGTTTGGGGAGTAAGGATGGGGATGGGGATGAGGAAGAGGAGAATGAGGAAGAACCTTTGGATGAGATTAAAACGCCGGAAGGGCAAAAGATGTTGATGAGGACGGGTTGGATTACTTTTTATGCAATGATGTTGCATAATATGCCTGGTATGGTCACTTATTTTTACCCCCTTTATACGAAAACAGTGATATTGGCGTGTTTACTAATATTTGATATAGAGGGATTAGGCGTATATATCTCTGCTCTTAACGACGTTAAACTTGGCTTGCAACTCGCGATTGCGATATGTCTTCATAACATTCCCGTAAGTCGCATGACATGCCTCTATTCTTCCTTGGATCTTTAAAAACCATCCTCCTCCTTTTCTTCAACTTTACATAATCTGATCTCCTTCCCCTTTTCCTCAGGAAGGCATGGCCGTCGCCATCCCCCTCCACGCCGCCAACGCCGGCCCCCTCAAAGTCCTCTGGCTTACCCTCCTCAACGGTCTCGCCGAACCCCTCGGAGTGATCCTCGGAGCCGTCCTCCTCGGTCCCTGGCTAACCTCCTCCAACCTCTCCCGATGTCTTGCCGCCGTTGGTGGTATCATGTGTTGCATCTCCCTCCACGAACTCCTTCCCACCGCGGTGCATTATGCGGGGAGGGCGAGAGCCACGTTAGCCTTGTTCTCGGGAATGTTGGTCGTGTTTTTGGCGTTGGAGGCTGTGAATGAGTTTTTTTGGTGGGGCCGGACATCATCATCATGGAGGTGGGCATGGACATGGACATGGACATGAGGTGAAGGTGGATATGCCGGTCGCCGTGCCTAAGGCGCCAGTGTTAAGATGGGGCCGGTATCGGGGGGTGTTTGTGGGGCAGCAGGCTCATGGTGGAGGAGGTGGTGGGCAGGCGAGAGCGCATTCGCATGGTTTTGGGAACCCTCATGGTGGACATGGACATGAACATTAATTCGCCAGTATTTGATGTACCGTGTATTTTTTCAGTACATTAATCTTCCCTTTTTTTTTTTTTGTGCATTCTTGTTTTATTTCTATAAATGCGCCTTGAATAGAATTATTGTTCTCCACACGGTATTCAGCGGGGAATATATTAAAACTTGTTGTAGTTATTCTGGATGTTGTCGCTTCAGAAGCGAGGTTTCGCCTCTGCAAGCGATAAGATGATGGCGGTGTCGAGACCGAATTGTCCAGTTAAAGAATTTGTCTCATTCATGTGCCAGTCTGAGAATTTGTCTTGTGGATTCACCGTCAACATCCTCACCCCATCATGACCATCACACCCATTCAGATCCGTGCAAGCGACATCAAAACCTTTGATCCAAAGCCCATCGGAAGGGGTAGCTTCGGAGTTCTTTCGGGCAAAGTAAGAAACGACCTTCTTCAAACCTCCATCTTTTGTTGTTAATCCGTCTTAAAAGATATGGGAACGACTTTGTCGCCATCAAACGATTAGCCAACAGCGCTGGAGCCACCAAAGCCACCATCGACGGTTTCAAAACCGAAGCTTCAACATTAGTCCAACTCAACCATCCTCGAATCGTTCGAATCCTCGGCATCGTCATCGAAGATGAACAAGTCTCCATAGTGATGGAGGTAAATACAAGTCTACCCACCCACACCAAATCCCTCTAACACGTATCCCTCCTCAGTACATGCCTGACGGTTGTCTCCTCTCTTACTACCACGCCAATGCCAACCCCAAACCCTCCATCACCACCCGTCTCGCTCTCTCTATGGACATTGCAGCCGGTATGGCGTTCCTCCATTCACAGGACCCACCTGTGCTACATCGGGATTTGAAGACACCGAATATCCTGGTCAGGAGGGATGCGAGTGGTGATGTGCGTGCGAAAATCAGTGATTTGGGGTCAGCGGCCGTCATGAGGTTGTCGACGATCACGTCGATGATGGGGTCGGTGATGATGGAGAGGGATAGAGAGAAAAGGACGCTTGTTGGGACATATCTCTATATGGCACCGGAGTTGAGTGGAGCGAGGATAAGAGTAGGAGATACTTTATAATTGCCTTTGTTTCTCGTTGTCATACTTAACTTTTACTGACATGACTTTCTTTCTTTTCCTACCCGTCCTCTACCATCCTCACCAGTATCGTTGCGAAACCGACGTTTTTGCATTCGGTGTCGTTCTCTCCGAAATCGCTAGCTGGGAAGGTCCCTACGGCATCCCCATGGAAGAATTTAATCATACCCTTTTCAATGACTGTCGTTCCAGAAAGGAACCGTTCCCCATTGACCTCGAAGACGTACCGGAACCCTTCCACGACCTTGTATCCGGGTGCTTATCGGTGGATCCGAAAGCGAGACTAACGTTTTCGGAGATCAGTGAGGCGTTGGAACGGATGAATGAAGCAACGGATGAAGGAGCTGGGGAGGGAGTGTGGAAGGGGAGGAGTGCGTGACGAATTATCAAAGGAAGGGGTTAAGGAGCTTAGTGAGGAGAATGCGGGGACGATTTTGGGCGGTTTCGCCGACACATATCCCAACAGCTATAGAGAGAACGAAGGAAATACTAAAGGCGCAGAAGCCACTTAGTAGCCCATGTATAGGACTTAAAGATAAACTGGAAGGCAAGAACACCTTGGGACTGAACGCCGTCACTATTCCCGTGGAAACAAAACCAACACCTTTAGAAACCTCCACCTGCACAACCAGAAACAGTGACACTTGAGCCCAAGATAGAGCGAAAAAACGAGGTTTATGAAGATGTTGCCGTCCCATCTAAGGCTGATGAGGTTGCGGCGGCGAAACTGAACGTACCGACAAAGGTTGAAGAAGGAATGATCACGCAGAATCCCTTTGACATGACTATCGTTGAAGCTATCCCACCTGCATATCAAACGTTGGTGAGCGACTGGCTCCAAAATCCTCGAAATGAGCAAAAATCTATGGATGTGAAGAAATCCGAATCTTCATTTGCACAGAAAAAACAGAATACCAAAACGTAAGCATAGTTTCTGTCAGTACTATGATCTTTTATTCTTATTATCTTTTTAACTAAAACGATGTCTACTTATTAGAAAAACACCACAGAGTAATGATATGCAAGAGCCAAACTATGATATGTTTTTGAACACGGTCGCGATGTATGCACGCCTTTTTTGTTGGGAGGATTTGACAGTTTAATAACCGCCTTTCCTTAACTCCATTCTTCTTCACCACTAAATAGAGTAGTACAGGATTATATCCCAAACGAAGATGACGAAATAGCAGTATTCGTCGGAGATCAAGTGGAAGTATTGTATGTGTTCAGCTCTTCCGTTTTTTTCTCAATGTAATAAATGCTTTCGCTAGATCCGTCTACGCCGATGGGTGGGGTATTGGTCAAAACCTCTCGACTAATAGAATCGGTCTGCTACCCCTGATTCTACTTAACGAAATGACTGCCGTTAAGGTCTTTGGTCTCACGGAAGCTGCACCTGAGTACCAGGAAAATGATGCTGGGCTACGGGTGTCAGATATAACATTAGTGGAGTGAGTTCCGTTTCCCCGTTGGACGTGTCTAATTCACCTAACGTTATGCGAATGTTTACAGCAGTGGGACCCCTACTGCATCCGTTGAGCCAAAAAGTGGCTTCGAAGATTATAAGACGGAGGCCCAGAGAGGAGATTGTGAAGCTCAAAATAAGTAGGTCCTTTCGCAAGACATTGGAGAAAATTTACTCTTCTTGGGCTACTAGGCTTGGATCATGCTACCTTACGGGCGATGGGGTGAAGAAAGATCTTATAACTGCTCTTTACTGGTTTCGACAGGCGGCTGACGGAGGATGTATACCGGCTCTCACAAAGTATATATATATTTTATTTTTATTTTTTTAAAATAATCACCAGCTAACGCCATGCTTGCATTCAGTGTCGGCATATTTTACTCTACTGGTGAGCTCTTAAAAAAAGATATGCCAGAAGCCGTCTCGTGGTTTCAAAAAAGCCGCGGATAAAGGAGATAGTGAGGGGCAGCTGAGGTAACGCCAAGTCAAAGAGTTTACTTACCATAAATCAAAGGCTTGGGCTTTGCTATCAGAGTGGTGAGGTATTTGAGAGGGATGATCAGGAGGCCGTCAAGTATTTTACTTTGGCAGCGGAGCAGGGCAATTCAGAGGCTGAAAGAAGGTGAGAGGATTTGTTTTGTTTTTTTTGGACATTTGTCCGTTTCTCATCAACGCTTTTATGTAGATTGGGGGCTTGTTGTTACACTGGACAAGGGGTTGAAAAGGATACTAAACTTGCCATGCATTGGTGGCAGTTGGCAGCTGATAAAAACAATGCTTTAGCGCAGTGCGAGTAAGTGATGTGGGAAGAGTTGACCTTGAATTTATGCGACCCTTCAGTCTCGGCTTTATGTACTATGATGGTGAGAAGGATGTGGTTGAACGCAATCACGCGCTTGCGAAACAATGGCTCGAGAAATCAGCAAACCATGGAGTCGCGGCTGCGCAGGATCTGTTAGTTTGTTTTTATTGTTGTTTTTTTTTTTTTTTTTTTTTTAATGAACATCGATAATTTTATTTAATCAGGCTTGGGAGTTGCTATATGTGGGGTCTTGGCGTTGATATTGATTATCAATCTGCGATGATGTGGTATCGAAAGGCTGCGATGCTGGGGTTTGTGAACGCACAATACAAGTGGGGTTCATTCTTTCCCTTTCTTGCTCTTAATTGCTTGTAGCCTCGGGTTCTACTACGACAAGATCGAAAAAGACGCCATCACCAGCGAATACTGGCTTCAAAAGGCGGCCCGACAAGGACATGTATCCGCAAAAGAGAGGTAAAGAGGTCTACAACCCGGTTCTCACCTTTCTGCCTTAGAATTAATTCTCTTGGTGAGAAGAGCGACACGGATTCCAAAGCGATTCTTGAGCTCTTTAATGAGGCGGAGAAGGTGGGTAATGCGGATGCACAGTGTAGACTTGGGAAATGCTTTTCGAGTGGGAAGGTTGTGGAGAAAAAGGACGACATTGCTGTGAAATGGTATCAGGCTGCGGCGGATCAGGGACATGATGAAGCGCAATTTATGTAATTTATTTTTCCTTTTTTACTTCGCTGATATCCTTGTTTTTTTTTAGGCTTGGAATCTCTTATGAGTTTGGAGTTGGAGTCAAGAAAGATCTTTACCAGGCTCTTCGATGGTATGTGCAATCTGCATCGTCCGGACACGTGTTAGCAAACTTTAGGTAAGGTTTTTTCTTTTCTTCTACAAAGCTAAAGATAATAGGATTGGGAAGCATTATGCACACAACCCAAAGATTTCTGCGCAAATGTAAGTTCTGTTAAAGTTTTAGATTTACCTTTTAACTTGCTGTTGGGATCCAGCGCTTTGACGGAACGCACGGTCGACCTCCTAAAAATCAGGCCTTGACTGTTCAGTGGTATAAGAAAGCGGCACAGAAAGGTTACGCTGAAGTTCAAAATGCGTATGTTTGTCAATCCCCTTGCTCTTGTTTGACGTCTTATGTCATAGGTTGGGCATCTCGTTCAAGTTCGGACACTGGGTTGAGGCTAATATGGAGGAAGCTGTGAAATGTTTCCGGGAAGCTGCGGAAGGAGGGAGTCTTGATGCATACGTAAAGTAAGCTTCTTTTGTATATTCCTGTTCTGACACATCTATCGCTAGCATGGGGCATTGCTACCGAAATGGTAATGGCGTCGAGAAAGATCTTGATCTCGCTATTTTTTGGTACGAGAAGGCTGTCGACAAGGAGCACGCGGAAGCTCAGTATATGTACATTTGATTATCTTTTGTATTCAAGCCTAACCGTCCTTATAGTCTCGGAACTTGCTATTCACAGGGTACAGGTGTTAAAGTGGATTTAGAGATCGCAGTAAGTTTATACTTTGAGGCTGCTCAATCCGGACACGCAATTGCTCATAACAGGCACGTTGAAGTATTCCGATGATTCACTAACTGTCTTTTAGCCTTGGACTTTGCTTTCAACACGGTCTCGGTACAGAGGTGAACCTTAAAAAAGCTGTAGAAATGTACCAGAAAGCCGCTGAGAACGGTTTCGGTAACGCGCAATGGAAGTAAGTTATATTTTGTGTTCATGCGCTTATTACAAAGTCTTGGAATTTGCTATCGCTATGGAATTGGAGTTGATGAAAATCGAAAGTTGTCGGCGTGTTGGCAAGTTGAGGCGGTTAATAACGGATATTGCATCTCCAACGAACAGTATGTAAAACCCAAGTAAATTTGAGAATAACTGTGAGATAGCTTAAAGAGACTCTATGATGATTTGAATGACGACGATGATGTGTCTACTCCGACGTTTGGGAGAGGGTCAAGCGTGCTTTGACCCGTTGACCGGTGTATACTTTTGCGACGTTGATACTTAATTCTATTCTATTGGAAACCTCCTTTCCCCTTTCTTACACCCGGTTTTTTCATGCACTATTCTTTCTCATTATCCTGTCTATTAATCCAATTAATGCAATTTTGGCCTCTTATTTTTATTCAAAACTTGAAGCCTTCATTAACTTTTTGCATTTTGTGAACCGCCCAGCACGGCAAATTGTATTCCATATCAGACTAACTGTGAGGGTGTGAGATACAATGTACAATATTTTTCGCTCAAAATATACTCTCTTGATGAACGTTGCAGTTGATACTAAACGCCCCCGAAACAACAGCTTGCTTTCTCCTGTTGTTGGAATTGTCAACTCAATGAAATGAATTTGACAATTTTCCCTAAAAGGACAAACAAACAAGTGGAGCGAACACAAAAGAATTGTTTGTACAACTGTGGGTGTTTTGTGTTCATCGATATGCAATGAAGCCACTCTTGCTGCCTCGCCTGGTCGGTTTTCGTCTTCTCTCGACAAAATAGATAAAAAGACGGGATCCTGCGAGTCCGTCAACTTCACACCTTTCCTCTTAGAAATAGATACTACAGATATAACATAATGTTTACTTCAACCGCAAGCAAGATTGCACTCATTGCTGCCATCTCTGCATCATCCGTTTATTGCGGCCCCACAAGCAGCTGCTACCACCGCCACACCCGTCACAACATACAAGGCTTGTCCCGATCCCCTCTACCCCTCTTGCGAATCTCTCCCACTTCCCGCCACAAACTACTGGAACGAAAAACTTCAAGGTATGCAGCATATCTTCCCCCCATGCAATTTGTTACTGATCTTTATTCTTCTTAATAGGTTCCTGAAACCCCCTGTCATCGCTGACTGGTCAAATGGGTGCGAGAGAGAGAGAACCCCATCTACCCTATTGATATCAAGCCCGTCTCGCCTAATGGTACTTTCTGGGGAGCTTCTTCTCCTGCATCCAACAAGCGTGGTCTTACCTGGATCGACCCTGAGAACCTTGCTACCGAGCTTTGTGGGTGCACAGATGGGAAGTGGGCCTTTACGTAAGTTGAATGGATTCTTTCTTTTACAAGTGCAGGCATGCTGACTTGATTAGTTTCGATGACGGACCCAGGGATCTTACAAGAGACTTTCTTGCACTTCTCGACCGTTACAACATCAAAGCAACCTTTTTTGTTGTTGGATCCAACGTCGTTGCCAGCTCTGTGTACAGGCAAAACTTGAAGGCTGCCTACGATGCCGGCCACCAGATTGCGTAAGTGCCTCACATCCCCTCCTTGTTGGTGAAAACATCCTTGTTGACTAATGCTAACTACTTTTGTCAGTCTCCATTCCTGGACTCACGCCCACAGCACTTCTCAGTCCACTGATGTGCTCATTAGTGAGGTCATCTACTCTGCCAAGGCAGTCTTTGAGACTATTGGAAAGGTACCCCGTTACTACCGTAATCCCTGTAAGTATTGACAACCAAAATTGCTACGCCTTTCAAAAAACTTGAGCCCTTACCCATTCCTTTTCAGACGCCGACCTTTGATGACCGTACCCGTAACCTTATGGTCGCTTCGGTCTCCGCACCGCCCTCTGGAACGCTGACTCCAGCGACACCGGCGCCGTCTTCTCCGTCAACGACGCAATCAAAACTCGCCCTGACGGCACCCCCTTCTACGACCAAACCCTCTGGACAGCCGTCAACGTCACCCAACGTTTCCGCGAAATCGCCACCGTCGGTTTCCAACCCCTCGTCCCTGGCGGTGCAACCGGCGTCACCTGGGTTCCTCAAGCCCCTGCCGCCGTTCGCGCCGGCGCACCCGCTGAAGGCCCCTACGTTGGTTTCATCTCCCTTCAACACGAAACCATCAAGACTCAACTCGAGATTGCTGAAGCCATCATTCCGTTGATTCTTAACGGTACGGAACCCAACTTTAACCTGCCACAACCTGCCACCACCTTGCCTGCTACCACTACTCGAGTGTCGACCGAGACAGCTTCCGCGACCACCACCGCGGCGCCCGTCCAAACTGCTAGAACGTTTATTCCGGCGGACAGTTGCTGAGTGTGATGGAGATGACAGGAGGAGGTATTTCGATGAGAGTGAGCCGTTTGCAAAGTTTATTGCGGGGATCAAGTTGCCGTTACATCCTATTCCTACTCAGCCCTCTTCTGGAGCTGCACACGGTCTTGTGGTGTCAGGATCTTGGGTTGCTGGCGCTGTTGCTGCTGTTATGGGTGCTTTTGTTGCCGGTTTATGGGCATAGGATATGTATTGTTGCTGATACATTGTTTCGTGCCTATTCGCACTCTTTTTCAGTTTCAACTCCTTACTATTCACCAATGCTTTATTACAAGTTACCTTCCTGTAAAACCCGACTTTTCTTGTTGGCCTTAGACTCATTTATCAGTTTAACGGCTCATGTTATCGTAGTCTTTCCGCCATGAACTTCAATATAATAAACACAATTTAGATGCTGACCATACTCTGTGCAGCGACATTGTCTTTTTTTCTTCCTCTTCTTTTATCAATCAGGTCCACGGAAGACCATACCCCAAGATGAAGCTAACTCAATTGTAAACATTAGACAGCCGCTTTACCAGTAGTAACCTAATTAATAAAACTGAACTTTCTGTATAACTTCTTTCTGTGTCTTTGCTTTTTAGTTGAATACGTCCACGTAGTGCCGGTGTAGTTACGTGTTTTATTGTACATAGTATTCAAATAGTGACATGCTGATAATCTTAAAAGTATTCTTTTGTCCCAACATGAACGTCACGGTTTCATTAATGTTATCCTTTTCGTGTAAGACAAATATTACATCATCCCGCTGTCCTCTTATCCAGCCCCCTCAGTTCTATCGTCACATTATTTGACTTTATGCCCGCGTAATCTCTTAAATATACCCCACCCCCGCTTCATCCATCTCCTCAACATTAAAATCACAATCGGTAAAGGCGACCAAATCCACATTCTCACGTCTTCCAAAACACTTCAATACATCCCCACAATGCAACCTCATCATATCCTCCCTCCCAGCCGTCAACACCTCCGCAACCTCGGCGTCGCATCGGCATAAACCGATACACCCACGCCACGAATGATTTCGGTTGAGTGACGAGGTATCCGGGTGCGTAGAGTTTCAGGGAAACGTCCATGTTGTGCGCGAGACGGTGGGTCGCTGGGAAGAGGGAGACGGGGAGATGGTGGAAGGCGGTGGTGGGGTTTGGGCGGAGGGTGGGGAGATGGGAGAAGAGGATTCAAGGATGAAGGAGAGATGGATGTCGTGGGTGAAGAGGAGGATGAGAGTGCGGAGTCTGGGGGGAGGTTGGTGAGGGGTGTGAGGGAGCGCATGGGCTTTTGTTGTTGGAGGATGATGGGTGATGTGTGACACGGAAATGAGCCCAGATTATTGATCAAAAACAAAATCGGCATCAGGCCATTCACGTATGTTGACGTATCCTTGAATATCGCGTTACTCTAACGGCGAGCAGTACGATGTTAACGAAAGTAGTCCACAAATCACATTAAAAGTCACTTTAAGTGCACGGTGCTATAAGAGTTTGCCTGTGCATCTTTCCTTTCCCACTTCCATTATGTATGCACTTAAACGATACCCACTAATTTCTCGACCCTCCCCCTCCCCAAACTCCGTCTTGTCCAACCCCCATGTCTATTCCTAACGTCCCAATCTATTCCCTCCTTCCTAAAGTGTAACGTCCCAACAGGCTTCTAAAAAACAGGTTTCACATCCTTTGACGAAGAAAAAAACCCAATTAAAAGGGCTTCCGTACAATAGAGAAACGTAACTATGGATCATAGAATCCCCACCCACGGCAACATTATCCATCACTTCTGTCAAAGCGCAATAATCCCAATCTGCATTAGAAACCGGATCACATTCAAGGATCTATTCGCCTCACCGAGTCCATACACCCAGTTTTGGTCGCGTAGGAGCTTAACATCCTCCCTTTAAACCCCACCCCAGCTGCGCAGCGAAGATGGCTATGTGTGGGATTCTATTATCTAAACTGCGTAATAAAACCACTTTTGACGGTAAGCCTTTTCCACACATCCTCCATTTCAGTGCTGGCAGAACACTAATGAATGAATTCACACATGCCCCTTTTCAGCCGCACAATCCATTGTAATCGATTCCGATGCCAGAATCGTCCGCCGTTTAACGATAAGCTGAGTTAAAAACTCAACGAGATCAACGTATCCCCTTTGAGCAGCAACCGCCACGTCCTCATCACCGATACACACGTCCATCCCCTTTGCTTCACACAAAAACTTGACCACACCCACATGGCCTCGACTCAATGCCGTCCACATGGCAATGGGCGTACACCCCTCTTGCCGATTCTCATACAAAAACTTCACCACGTCTAAATGTCCATTCTCGGCAGCCTTGTCCATTGCAAACGTGGTGCAAGTTCCACCTTCAATATGGAGGAAACGGACAATCCGGAGGTGACCTCGTTCAGAGGCTTTATCCATGATGGATCCCCATGGACTCACATCGCGACCTTTCATGCCTCTATGTAAAAGAGTGATAATGTCCAACCGTCCTTCCGCCGACGCATCGTCGATGCATACCATCGCCTCTTTTTGAAAGTAAACACACATCCAGGCTGCTACTAGACGTGACGCTTTTGGAATGTCGAGGGCGAATCCTTCCAGTGCGTTTTTGATTGAAGGGTTGAGGTGTGGGCGTTGTTGGATGTGTTTTGCGATGGTGGCGGAGGCTGGGAAGAGAGAGATGGGGAGCGTTGGGAGGAGGCTTGAGGGGACTCAGAGCGGTGGGGAAGGCAGGACCATATGGATTCGAGGTAGATGGATAGAGTGAGGTTGGAGTTGTGGATGAGGATGCGTCGACGAAGTTCGAGGGGGAGTCGGGAGATGGGATGGAGGTCTCGATTTGGCATCATTTCTGTCGCACCAAATGCATAAAGCGTATGTAGGTCTGGAAAAGTTATAAAGTAACGTTGGTGCCGTGCATACGTGGAAGGAAATAAAACTACTTCGAAGTCATCACATCATGTATAATACGCAACATGCTTCCCATCCCTCCAGAGATATCTTTACAATGTTGTTCTTTCAAAAAAAAACAACATTAATTCCAAGTTCAGGCAGGGTTTGGCCATTTCCTGGCTGGTAAAGTGGAATTTTATGACGACCGTCTTTGACTCAGTTAAACACGCATCAAGAAAAATAGAGATTCAAAAGACTTCATCAAGTTTTAACGTATTCGCGGCTATTAAATCATGATTCCGATTCCAGAGTAGCAAAACCGTGCAGTGGTTTGTAGCAAAATATTATGCCACAATTTAGAATGTTTGACGCTTAAGATGTGATTAGTTATCAGCATCTTGCATAAACTTAGTGGCATGGAATTAACAAAGACTAGGAAAACACTGTTAGACGACGCGAAATCATACAAATTTGTGATTTTATACTTCTTTTTATTTAACTTGTAGATACTGTAAACAAAGACAAAGGAAAAGATGCTCCGACGGAGATGACCAAAACACTTTAGAAAATGTGAGGGAAAAGGGATGTAAGCAAGCCTAGAATGGATAACAAGAAAAAAAAAAATCTAAAATCTAAAATAACTGCGTCAAAGAAAATAAAAAGGAAAGACAGGAATCACGAATTTTGCAAATGTGAGGAAAAGAAAAAGAGGTCACATTCTACAAGTCTCTTATCGTGACATCTAAAGCAGGAGGGTTTGAGGTCTATATAGTAATAATAATGTTGGACGGCGAGGAGACGGAACATGGGGTCTTGCAGAAGCCATCACAATTACTCGTGAATCGGGGTTCCAGAGGGAGGGGCAGGCGAGCCAGAGGGTGCAGCCGCGGTAAGTGTGATGATGTTGATTGGTGAGCCAGAGGGAGGGGCAGGCGAGCCAGAGGGTGCAGGGGCCGTACCCGCGGTGAGTGTGATGACGTTAATTGGTGAGCCAGAGGGAGGAGGGGCAGGCGAGCCAGAGGGTGCAGGGGCCGTACCCGCGGTGAGTGTGATGACGTTAATTGGTGAGCCAGAGGGAGGAGGGCAGGGAGCCAGAGGGTCCAGGAGCCGTACCGCGGTGAGTGGGATGACGTTAATTTGTGAGCCAGAGGGAGGAGGGCAGGCGAGCCAGAGGGTCCAGGAGCCGTACCCGCGGTTAAGTGTGATGATGTTGATTGGTGAGCCAGAGGGAGGAGGAGCAGGCGAGCCAGAGGGTGCAGGAGCCGTACCCGCGGTGAGTGTGATGATGTTGATTGGTGACCAGGGAGGAGGAGCAGGCGAGCCAGAGGGTGCAGGAGCCGTACCCGGGTGAGTGTGATGATGTTGATTGGTGAGCCAGAGGGAGGAGGAGCAGGCGAGCCAGAGGGTCCCGGAGCCGTATCGCGGTAAGGGTTATGTTATCAATCGGTGAGCCAGAGGAAAAGGGCAGGCGAGCCAGAGGTGCAGGGGCCGTACCCGCGGTAAGTGTGATAATGCTGATTGGTGAGCCAGAGGGAGGAGGAAGAGGCGAGCCAGAGGGTGCAGGAGCCGTACCCGCGGTGAGTGTGATGATGTTGATTGGTGAGCCAGAGGGAGGGAGGAGCAGGCGAGCCAGAGGGTGCAGGAGCCGACCCGCGGTAAGTGTGATGAGTTAATTGGTGAGCCAGAGGGAGAGGGGCAGGCGAGCAGAGGGTCCAGAGCCGTCACAGTGAGAGTTATGTTATCAATTGGAGAGCCAGAGGGACGGGAGGGACAGGCGAAACGGTTGCAGTTGGAAAGACAGCAGTCACGACCGCAGTGGATGCTTTAGGAGGACGCGGGTACCCTCTCTTCTCAAGCTGATGGGCGTCGACTGGGATAGCTTGGACCTTCAGAAACAAGTGTTAGTTATAAAATATTGTAAAACACGATATAACTATCACGTACCGTGCAGTGGAGGCGATGTAGGCTAAAGCAAACATGGCCTTCATCATAGTTAGCTTGGTGATGCTGATCATTTTTGAAGGTGAAAGTAGACTAAAGGTGAAAGAGAATTGAGTGAGTGTAAGTGAGTGTATGAAGCTTTAGTGGGGATTCTCCCCCCTTTTATAGGAAACCAACAAAGCAGCGTGCACTGTTAAACCCACCCCTCAAAAACAAACTTCAAGACAACGTGTCTCTCGCGTCAATCTCACCGCGAGTAAGTGGCTGTTAACTCATCAACATGCGTAGGGTAATGCTTAACTCTTGGCATCGTGGAAGGGAAATTCAGTATTACGCCGTTGGAGTTGCTGGTGTGGAGCTTGCACTGAAACACGCATTCAGGGCAAACACGCTAAGGTTGAAATTAATTTCAGGACCTCCCAAGAAAACGAATGTTCAGAAGAACTTGACGCATCTACCGAGTACGGGTATGCTGTGAACGATGCGTCTAATATCTCGATGAGGTAGTATCTGAGCCTTCTGCCGAGGAACCAAGGCATGATGAATTCCCTGGAACCAAATCTTGAATTATTTGGAACGCAAACTGCCAAGGTGAAAGCCGTTCGTCAGCATGTCTTGCTATGCCCAATGGACAATCCATACATGCTTGTATTGTAAAGACGTGCGATGATACAGTTAACATTCATAAGATTGCGTCGCCCTTACTGTCTCCTATGTTTCGAATAGAAGGAAAATGCCGTCTTGAGCTCGACGTTGGGAATGACTTCTTTTCAAACGAATCATGCTTTGGTAAGGCGGCACACCACGTCCTATCGGAAAGGCAACGAGTTTTTGAAGGTCACTGGTAGATCACGGCATGAGTGCGAGAGGAGGCGAGATGCCATCCTCGGTATATGAGGGTGGTCAATGATGGCTTGATGACAGGTCAAATTTTGAATATTTAATATAACAAACCGGTTTCACTCGCTGCATCGACTAGAGTTTGAACATTGTTAACAGCGTCATTAAAGTAACTCCCAGTAAGTCTGTATAAATGCCGCGCTCTAGATCCACAGTAACAGGCTGTATCAAAAACAAGCTATGGTCCCTGCCGGCCATCACCCCCGTTCCCTTATGGTAGCATTCCCAAAATCCGTGCGTGCTACATCCAATGGGTCGATACAGAGTGCAGCTTCCTCACTCTCAAAAGGACGATAACAAACCCTCCCTGATTGATGCCTTTACACCCCTTCTCCTGTCTTTAGTGCCATCGGATTTAACCTTATACTTCCCTGCTCTTACGAATTAAAATGGATCCTGTTCGCGATCCAGATATCCTGTATGATCCCTCAACAAGAACGAATTTCCCCACTTTCGATTCTCTTGCAATAATCTCATAATTTCAACATGCCTATTCTATGCTTCACGATCCTTTCCGAGTGACCCATACTTACTAAAATATTATACCACCTTTCAAATTCCCATTTTTAGCAGCCTGGCTTTACTCGTGCAGTCCTCCGACCGGTTCTCGTGAAAAATTGGACCATATCCCTATGCCCATTCTTGCGCCATCGTTCATTGCTCAGCAAGTACAGCCCTCTGACCGGTTGTCACAAAGATATTCAACAACTTCCATATACACCTCTCCAGGAGCCGCGTCCATCGTAAATGCACCAAGAACGCCGATTTTTGCAAAAGGGTGCAAAAGCTATCCTACCATTCCATAAGACGTGTCCGCAAATTGCGTTCTCTAATGAATTTTTCACCTTAGTGCTCATAGACGTATTTGATGACTGGTCCCGATCGTGCCGATGCGTTCAATGAATATCCGACGTCGTTAAGTATACTCAACTGCTGTGACGCGGGATGAAGATGACTATGTTGGGCCGGGCGAGCTTTTAGGTTATGACTTTATGTACTTTGAATAGTGTGGGCCATTCCTTCGACTTTTTTCAGTTCAAGCAGAAGACGTCCTTGGATTCCCATCAACTCTGTGCGAATTGATAGCGCTCTACAGTTATTCATTCTTTCAAGTTCACCATCATGAAGAACATATCGGGATACGGTCTATGGACCTATTTCAACCCCTCGAATCTTTTGTTTAGTGATAGTTTTATGAAAGACGATATGACTGCTTTAGGGGGATCCAACCACAAATCCTTCAAGTCTCCTAGGATCCGTCTCCCATCGAGAAAAAAATTAAAGTTATGAGCCCAGTCTACTCATCTGGAACCCCAGTCTCCCTTCTGACAAGTCTGCTTTGCCAGGGAAAAATGGTGATAAAAGGGCAAAGTCTGCTTGTCCTTTACGCGTATAAAAAAAACCTTGTCATTACTGGGCGCTATCCTGAGTCGTTACAAAAGTTCTTCCACCCTGGGTCCCCATATTCCTATAAAAACGGAACCACCTTCCCCGCGTTTCTACGAGAAAAATACCCCTGCAAAAAACGTTGAGACATCCGTCTACTCAAACTATGACCTCTTCATCTCAAAAAAACGTCATCCGTGATGCGTTATTTCTCTATTATATCTCTCATCCTTCTTAAAGTGTCCGAATCTGTCTTAGCTGCACCTCAGGCAACTGCAACTGTCGCAGTCACCCCAAAACCTTGCCCTGATCCTCTGTACCCTTCATGTCAACCCGAGCAGCTTACATCGCCAAACTTTTGGGGTGAAACATTCAAGGTATATATTCATATCTTTTTGTCATCATCCCTCTTTCCATTCTATTCTACCAAACTTCCTACTATTATTCTATTCTACTGAATTTCCCATGCATGTTGAAGACTTGTGCATATCATGGCTGGATTCAGTCGACCCCACTACCGCAGCTTTATTAGTGTATAACCTTGTTAATTTCGATTTTCCGCTGATGGAATAACCTTGCTAAAAAATTTATTAATAACTTTAACTTATCAGGTCCCACCTCCCCCTGTCATCCCTGCATGGGTGAAATGGGTCAAGGACCGCGAAAACCCCGTCTACCCCATTGAAGTCCGTCCCGTCTCCCCCAACGGCACCTGGTGGGAATCCGGGAAACCCACCTCCAACACTCGAGCCTAGGATGGCTTGACCCTGAGAACGCCGCGACGGAACTCTGCGGATGCACAGACGGGAAGATGGCGTTCACGTGAGTTGTTTAGTTGTGGGGGTGGTTTTTTTTTTAAAGGCGTTTTTTTGTTAGGTTCGATGATGGACCGAAAGACCTTACGATGGATTTTTGGGGGTGTTGGAAAGGTTGAATGTGAAGGCGACGTTTTTTGTTGTTGGGTCTAATGTTGTGGCGAGTTCGAGGTATCGACAGAGTCTTAAAGCGGCTTATGATGCTGGACATCAGATTGCGTAAGATGTTTTTGTTTTTTGTTTTTTGTTTTTTTTTGGGGGGGACCGTTGCTCACTCAAATCAAAACAGTCTTCATTCGTGGACTCATTCACGGAGTACCTCTCAAACAACGGATGAACTTATCAGCGAGGTCATCCTTTCCGCAAGAGCCGTCTACGATACCATCGGCAAAATCCCTCGATACTACCGCAACCCCTGTAAGTACTCCCAAAAAAAAAAAAAAAAAAAAATAGCAAGTCCACTATAACGCTTACACGATTCATTTCAGACGGTGACATCGACGACCGCACCCGCAACCTAATGGTAACCCTCGGTCTCCGCACCGCCCTCTGGAACATTGACTCCTGGGACACCTACGACCCCACCGACTTCCCCTTCAACAACATCATCCAACGATACATCGAAACAGCCACAAAGGGGTTCCAACCCTCATCCCCCGGTTCATCCATCGGTCTCACCTGGATCCCTCAAGCCCCCGCCGCCGTCCTCGCCGGTGCAACCCCAGACGGTCCTTACGTTGGTTTCATATCGTTGCAACATGAACTCTTGAAAGCACAGTTGGATCTTGCAGAGGCTATCATCCCGTTGATAGTGAATGGAACCATTCCGGCGTCGTTCAATCCATTGATTTCAGATCAACCCACCGTTCCTGCTACGCGGCCAACGTCTACCACTGCAACGGTAACGTCAACACCGACCCCGACGATGAGACAATTCATCCCTGCGACGGTTGCGGAATGCGATGGGAATGATAATCGTCGGTATTTTGAGGAGAGTGAACCGTTTGCGCAGTTGGTGATGGGTGCCAAGTTACCTGTTCATTCCATCCCCACAAAGACTCCCAACTCGGCCACGGGATTCGTTTCAGGAAAAATCTGGACGTGTTGGGGTGTTGTTGTGGGTGCTTTGTTGTTAAGTGGTGCGGGACTTTACGCGTGATAGATATCACGTGATTTTTTGTTGTTACCGCGTTCGACGGAAATCATACCTAGTTGAGTTGTGACGCCTCTTATCCATACCATTTCTCAAATATAAAAATACATCGTTTATCGTCCCTCTATCATCTCCACACGTAGCAACAACAAACATGCGTAGATGAAGACGAATCGTGAAATGTTGGTGTTTTGATGAGGGTGGTTTGTGCAGTGGGTGGTGGGTGTCAAGTTACCTGTTCATTCCATCCCCACAAAAACGCCAAACTCTGCCACGGGATTTGTTCCGGGAAAAACCTGGACGCGGTGGGGTGTTGTTATGGGTGCGTTGTTGTTGAGTTCGGTGTTGAGACTTTACGCGTGATAGACATCACGCAATTTTTTGTTGTTACCGCGTTTGACGGAAATCATACCAAGTTGAGTTGTGACGCCTCTTATCCATACCATTTCTCAAATATAAAAACACATCTTTTGTCGTCCCTCTATCATCTCCACACGTAGCAACAAGAAGCATGCGTAGATGAAGACGAATCATGAAATGTTGGTGTTTGGATGAGGGTGGTTTGTGTAGTGGGTGATGGGTGTCAAGTTACCTGTTCATTCCATCCCCACAAAGACTCCCAACTCGGCCACGGGATTCGTTTCGGGAAAGACCTGGGTGTCTTGTGTTGTTGTTGTGGGTGCGTTGTTGTTGAGTTCGGTGTTGGGACTTTACGCGTGATAGATATCACGTGATTTTTTGTTGTTACCGCGTTCGACGGAAATCATACCTAGTTGAGTTGTGACGCCTCTTACTCAAACCATTTCTCAAATATAAAAATACATCGTTTATCGTCCCTCTATCATCTCCACACGTAGCAACAACAAACATGCGTAGATGAAGACGAATCGTGAAATGTTGGTGTTTTGATGAGGGTGGTTTGTGCAGTGGGTGGTGGGTGTCAAGTTACCTGTTCATTCCATCCCCACAAAAACGCCAAACTCTGCCACGGGATTTGTTCCGGGAAAAACCTGGACGCGGTGGGGTGTTGTTATGGGTGCGTTGTTGTTGAGTTCGGTGTTGAGACTTTACGCGTGATAGACATCACGCAATTTTTTGTTGTTACCGCGTTTGACGGAAATCATACCAAGTTCAGTTGTGACGCCTCTTATCCATACCATTTCTCAAATATAAAAACACATCTTTTGTCGTCCCTCTATCATCTCCACACGTAGCAACAAGAAGCATGCGTAGATGAAGACGAATTATGAAATGTTGGTGTTTTGATGAGGGTGGTTTGTGTAGTGGGTGATGGGTGTCAAGTTACCTGTTCATTCCATCCCCACAAAGACTCCCAACTCGGCCACGGGATTCGTTTCGGGAAAGACCTGGGTGTCTTGTGTTGTTGTTGTGGGTGCGTTGTTGTTGAGTTCGGTGTTGGGACTTTACGCGTGATAGATATCACGTGATTTTTTGTTGTTACCGCGTTCGACGGAAATCATACCTAGTTGAGTTGTGACGCCTCTTATCCATACCATTTCTCAAATATAAAAATACATCGTTTATCGTCCCTCTATCATCTCCACACGTAGCAACAACAAACATGCGTAGATGAAGACGAATCGTGAAATGTTGGTGTTTTGATGAGGGTGGTTTGTGCAGTGGGTGGTGGGTGTCAAGTTACCTGTTCATTCCATCCCCACAAAAACGCCAAACTCTGCCACGGGATTTGTTCCGGGAAAAACCTGGACGCGGTGGGGTGTTGTTATGGGTGCGTTGTTGTTGAGTTCGGTGTTGAGACTTTACGCGTGATAGATATCACGTAATTTTTTGTTGTTACCGCGCTTGATCGAAATCATACCAAGTTCAGTTGTGACGCCTCTTACTCATACCATTTCTCAAATATAAAAATACATCGTTTATCGTCCCTCTATCATCTCCACACGTAGCAACAACAAACATGCGTAGATGAAGACGAATCGTGAAATGTTGGTGTTTTGATGAGGGTGGTTTGTGCAGTGGGTGGTGGGTGTCAAGTTACCTGTTCATTCCATCCCCACAAAAACGCCAAATTCTGCAACGGGATTTGTTTCGGGAAAAACCTGGACGTGTTATGGTGTTGTTGTGGGTGCGTTGTTGTTGAGTTCGGTGTTGGGACTTTACGCGTGATAGATATCACGTGATTTTTTGTTGTTACCGCGTTCGACGGAAATCATACCTAGTTGAGTTGTGACGCCTCTTATCCATACCATTTCTCAAATATAAAAATACATCGTTTATCGTCCCTCTATCATCTCCACACGTAGCAACAACAAACATGCGTAGATGAAGACGAATCATGAAATGTTGGTGTTTGGATGAGGGTGGTTTGTGTAGTGGGTGGTGGGTGTCAAGTTACCTGTTCATTCCATCCCCACAAAAACGCCAAACTCTGCAACGGGATTCGGTGCGGGAAAAACCTGGACGTGTTGGGGTGTTGTTGCGGGTGCGTTGTTGTTGAATTCGGTGTTGGGACTTTACGCGTGATAGATATCACGTAATAATCTCCAGAATTCACTCTACTCACCAAAGTTACCTGGGGTCACACAAGGTCCGGACAAGGTCGGACATTATGTGCACAAGGTATCGGTGAGTTGAGAAAATGAAGGACAACTTCTTCATTTTCTCCGTCTCAACTGCACTATCCAGTGTGGTCAATTCGCTTTGTTTCTTCGCTTCATCTACGATTATGGCCGATAATGTCCCACCCCCACCCCTTCCACTGGACGCTCATTTGACTACATGGAATGGTGTTCTTGTGAGCGTCCTCCCTTACTCCACCCTTAAGACGATCGCCGCCGCTATTGGCATTCCTCGTCCCTGGCCGAAAGGCCTCATCACCATGCGACCCCGCATCATGACAGCACTTTCTGCGATCGTTCCTCGGCCGGTGGCCGATCCGGTTACTAATCTTACAGCGTTTGTTCCTCCGGTCATCGTCCCTAACGACGGCAACATCGTCAATAACGACGGCGATAACAACAATGTTCACAATGCTCCCGCCGGCAATGATCAGAACGTTATCGGTGTTCCCGACGCTCTTGCTCAAGCCCGTAAACAACTGGAAGACGCTGAGGCCACTATTCGGGCTCATCAGGATCGCATTGCCGTCCTGGAACAGTCCCGTCCTGCGCTTCGTCTTCCGGCCTCTTTACCACCATCGGTGTTGGATATTGGTCAATTTATCCGCGATACCGATGTTTTTTCAGATGACCCATATGTTCCGGTAAGTCCTATATGGTGTTTCTTTCTTTCTTGTTTTCTCTTTCTTGTTTATTATCAATGTGCTCTCTCGGCATATTCTTAATGGCCTCTAGCCATCGTGGGCGTTGTCGCACTCCCGTCATCTCCCTTAGGCGCGCTTCCTGCCGCTTCTGTTCCCGTTATGACATACTCCCGTCATGACGTTTAAACGGTCTTCAGACCGTTTCCCACCATGCTCGCCCCCCCAGGCTGGCATCCCACTGGGCTACCCACATCCCATCCCTCGTTGGGCCACCCTCAACCCATCCTCTGGCATTTCCCGGCCAGACTCCCATCCCACGTGTGGTCATCCCTTGGCCCTTTCGATTTCCTTGAGATTTTCATAAAAGGTTATCGGATTCTCACCATCTTCCTCCTTCTTTCATAGCACATCGCTATCTATACTCTCGCTCTTCGGGCTTTTCGGGCCGAGGCCTCTGAGTATCTTCGATCGAGTGAGAAGGACACCCCTCCTTCTTGGCTCCGTTCTCGTGAGGCGTTCTTTAGTCGCCTCTCTACACTCCATGACACCGGGGTCGACTGCCAGTGCCTGTCTCCAGCCCAATCCTCTGCTTGGAAGACCCTTCTTAATCGCACCCACTTTCGCCTGGCCGATGGGGAATACCTTCCTCTACGTAACGAGCTTTCGGCCATCGTCACCATCCTGGGTTGGCGATTACCCAACGCTGACGCATCTTTGCTTGCGGCGGCAATTCTGACGGAATCCCGACAATTAGGCAATGCGGTTAAGATTACTCATTCCCGCCGCCTCGCCCATACTCCATACGATCGTCCGTCCTCGGCGATTACTACGGATGTTCGTCCTGTTACTTCCGGAAATTTGAAGTCGTCGGCTGATACTTGCTCCAAACCTCCTATCGAACAGAATACCTGTGGCCATTGCAGGAAGCGTGGCCATTATGGCAAAGACTGCACTATTCGTTGCTCCCGACCAAGCGCTACCAGTTTGGTTTGTGCTCGCCTTCACTGTTCTTCCTAATTTTCCCACTGTTACTTTTGTTCGGCATAAACATTAATACATATGTTTCCATATTATTTTACCTTTGTTCTACGTCCAGCCGCCTATACCTTCATCCTGGTGTCGTTCCGATGGTTCCCCAACCGCTTCCCCCCTCGCTCCGAGTTGGCATCGACACTGTCGGGTCTTTTGGCTGGAACCCTCCATGCTACCCCTCACGACATTCCTTTCCCCAACCCTTCCGATTTCGTAGCTGGATGCGTCAACTCTTCCACTCTTCCCATGTGGGATGAGATTTTGGCTTATTCCCCGCCTCAAGTGTCTTCTATGGTTCGCCGTTGGGTGGCCGAGGGTGTCCGCGTTGACGATTTCCTCCAACATTTAGTGGCCTTTATCGTGGTATCCACTATTCCGGTGACCTCCCGCCTCGGGGGATCGCTCCCACATATCCCGTCCCTCCGGCTTTCGCGGACTTTGTATCTACGTTCACCGCCAAAGATATTCAATCAGGCGCTCGCCGTATTGTGGGTCCTGTCTCGGCCACCTTTCCATCCTCTCTCCATATGGTTAATCCCATTTTAATTGAACCCACTAAACCACGTAAGTGCGACGATTGCACCCTCCTTAATTGCTGGATGAAACCTCTCCCGTTCACTATGGAAGGTATCCAGTCTCTTACATACTGGACCTCTCGTTCCGCGGTGGTCATCGATATTGCTTCCTGCTTCAATAACATTCCCCTCCACCCGTCAAGCTACAAATACTTTGGTACGATCGCTCGAGTTAATGGGATTCCGTCTACCTCGTCTCGGACCGTACTTGTGTTCGGCTGGTCACCCTCCCCCGTACCTTCACCATTCCGTCGGACAAGCGGCGTATTTTCCTAGACCTGGCCTCCTCAATATTATCTTCCGACACTGCTTCCCTCTCCTTACTGGAAAGCTTTGCTGGAAAATGCGCCCATTTTGCTCTTATTGTCCCGGGGGGTTATCTTTCACACGAGGTCTCTATCTGGCCATCTCGTCGGCACGCTCCGCTTCCAAACCTCTCTCTCCTCATCCTCCTCCTTCCCGGTTGCCGTTACGCCCTCCTTGTCGGACGAGATATCTTTATGGATGTCCTTGGTTATCTCTAACACTCCTTACCTCTGGGCTTCCTCAGCCCACCGTATACTTACCATCCGCACAGACGCCAGCAACACACGGTGGGGTGGCCATCTCTACCTCTCCGCCCCTCCATCTACCCCGCCACCTCATTCTACCTCCACAAACCCTCCCAATCTTACTTTTCAACCTTCTCCAAAGGACCTGGCGGCTGGTGGTGATTGGAACCTGATCTCTTACCCGCCTCCGGCTCATCCATCAACCTGCGTGAGGCTGTGGCTTGCCGCCGGTCCCTTGAGGCCTTTCTTCCACATCTCTCTCGGGCTTTTGTGGATGTTACGTCTCACCTTCCCTCGCTTCTGCCTTGCGGTCCCCGACTCCTCGGGATTGGTTAAACGTGGGTGTCGACAATTCTGGCTTATATGCTGCGTTGGTTAAAGGCTCCTCTCGATCACTGGCCATTAATGCGGAAGTCCGACGTATTTTTGACCTGGCACGTTCTTCAGGCCTCCGCCTCGTTTTCCACCACGTCCCTGGGTCGGTTAACACAGAGGCGATAATATTTCTCGGGAGTCCCCAGATGGCGATTATTCGCTCACTACCTCGGCGTTCGGTCGTATTCTCACTGCTCATGGCCCTTTCACTATGGATGCTATGGCCTCACCCCTCACGGCCAAACATCCTCGCTACCTTACCCGCTACCTTTGTCCGGGTCTTCCGGCACTAACTTTTTCGCGTGGTCTCCCGACCCCCAACTTCCTCCGGAACATCTTTACGTTTACCCCCCTTTTCTCTCCTTAAGGCTACCGTTGCTTTTCTCCTGTCCCTACCTGTACCTTTACTATAGTTGTTCCCCGTCTTTACCACTCCTGGTGGCCCCCGTTGGTCCATGCCGGCCGGTACTCCGTGGTTGTTGGGCTCCTGTGGTGACCCTCTCTTACTGGGTATTCCTCCTCCGCTCGCACCATCATACCTCTTTCTCTTCCATATGACTTTGTTGTCTTCCATCGCTCTTTCTGACTTGTGAGACTTACCCTTTTCAATAACATTTTGTCCAGACTTTCTATATGTCCCAAGACATGCTACTCCCCCATGTTTGCACTCGCTGTGCTCTGCATCTCCACCCCACATTTTCCTTCTGTCCATCCTGTGGGTGGCCGGCGTCCGCTTCTCCCGCCTCTCACCTTCTCCCACCTTAGACGATTCCCCTGCCGGCCCCGATTCCTATCTTACCACTCGTCGTCAGGCTTTCCAGACTTCCCTCCAAACCTTACCTAAACGATCCTCAAAGACCGTTCCCTTAAAGCCTTTACCACCTTCCTTTCCTCTCTCCAACCCCCTCTTTCTCTCTCTTCGGCTTCTCCCTCCGTGGTTGTGGATTACCTCATTTCTAAAGACCATACAGCTAACACGCAATACCACCATGGGTCTTGCCCCCACGAGGGCCGCCACCTCCCAGCAGCGTGTCTTAGTGTCTTGCACCTCTTCTTGCCCCTCTCCAACAACGTGCCCTCATCGGCTCTTCGCCGGGACGATCCAGCTCCATTGCCCTATTTGCGCCAGCACCGGCCTCCATAGCCCGCCAGATCAGTCTTCTTAAGACTGCCTTTCATTCTGCAGGTTTCATCGACTCTTGGTCTCCCTCGCTCTCCACTGGAAACCCTGTCGACTCTATTCTCGTCAACCAATATCTGGCTTTCCTCCACCCGCGAAGGCCAATCCGCCTCCTTGCTCCCATCCAGGCCACCCCTGTTTTCCCCTCGACCTTGTCTTCCGGGATTGCGTTTGGCAGTCCGCCGCCTCTCATGCCGCTCTCCACCGTCCAGTGGTGGGGGTCTATACCCGCCTCATTGCCCTACAGAATACGGCGTTTTGTCTTCTCACAGCGGCCGCCGGCTACCGTGGTGGGGATATCGCCCGCCTGGATCCTCATGCCGTCACGTGGCTCCCGGATGGTTCTGGCATCCACATTGCCCTTTTCACTGGCAAAACCGTGAAGGCCGGCACGGTCGAACGTATTGCCCTTGTTTTCGACCCTCTTCCTTCCCGCTGCGTCATCCTTGCTCTACGCGACTATGCTCTCGAATGTCGCACGGTTGGCCTTCCCCTTACCCAGTGTCCCTTTGTTTTTCCCCACTTTACTCCTAACACCAACAATCTCCAACGTCCCACCGGTTACTCCGTTTTCCAGTCTCGCTTCAGTGCGGCACTCCATGCCACCACGGGCTATCATGGCGAAACCATTCATGGTTTACGCGTCGCCACCGCCATCTCGACAGTCGTTTCTGAAGACCGCATCCCTCTGGTCATGCAGGCCGGCCATTGGCGTTCCCCGGCCACTGCTGCGCGCTACGCCCAACTCTCCGCGGCAGTATCCCCCTCCCCAAACGGGCTCTCGCCGAGTGGCAATCTGCCCTTGTTTCTTGGAAGAACCACTTACCCTCATTTTTATTCTTTTATAACCTCACCTTTAATTCCTAATAAACACTTTTCTTTCCGGACCCCTAAGCATTGGGTCTCTTCCCGGACTCGCTATTCAGAGTTGAGCATTGGCGAGTGCATAGCCCGCCCGCTCGAGCCCTTTTTCTCCAGAGCTGAATACTAGAGATAATAGACATAATCTCCAGTTACCTGGGGTCACACAAGGTCCGGACAAGGTCGGACATTATGTGCACAAGGTATCGGTGAGTTGAGAAAATGAAGGACAACTTCTTCATTTTTCTCCGTCTCAACTGCACTATCCAGTGCGGTCAATTCGCTTTGTCCCACCACCATCCCCCTTTTCTCCGCCTTTCTCGGCCTTTCCCGTCCCTTTCTTGTCCACTCCTGGCTACCTTCCCACCACCCCTTTTTCTCAATACCTCCTTCCGTTTTTTAATTAACCTGTCATATTGTTTATTTTCTTTTCGGATAGGTAGTCATGTTTCTACCCGCGCTGTGTTTCAGCCCCCAGGTTCAACTCCCGGTAGCCAGTGTGTGGTTTTCTTTCTTGTCTTGCTTCGGGCTCTCTTTAGCCCGCTTGCGAGCCCTTTTTCTCCAGAGCTGAATACTAGAGATAATAGACATTTTTTGTTGTTACCGCGTTCGACGGAGATCATACCTAGTTGAGTTGTGACGCCTCTTACTCATACCATTTCTCAAATATAAAAATACATCGTTTATCGTCCCTCTATCATCTCCAGACGTAGCAACAGCAAACATGCGTAGATGAAGACGAATCGTGAAATGTTGGTGTTTTGATGAGGGTGGTTTGGTGCAGTGGGTGGGTGTCAAGTTACCTGTTCATTCCATCCCCACAAAGACTCCCAACTCGGCACGGGATTTGTTTCGGGAAAGACCTGGACGTGTTGGGGTGTTGTTGTGGGTGCGTTGTTTTTAAGTGGTGCGGGACTTTACGCGTGATAGATATCACGTAATTTTTTGTTGTTACGCGTTCGACGGAAATCATACCAAGTTCAGTTGTGACGCCTCTTATCCATACCATTTCTCAAATATAAAAATACATCGTTTGTCGTCCCTCTATCATCTCCACACGTAGCAACACAAACCATGCGTAGATGAAGACGAATCATGCAACGTTAGTATTTTAATTAGGGTGGTTGGTGGGTGTCAAGTTACTGTTCATTCCATCCCCACAAAAACGCCAAACTCTGCAACGGGATTCGTTCCGGGAGAAACCTGGACGTGTTGGGGTGTTGTTGTGGGTGCTTTGTTGTTGAACTCAGTGTTGGGACTTTACGCTGGAATTGTTTGTTGACAGAAATCACTCATACCAAGTTGAGTTTGTGACGCCTCGTATCCAAACGTAAAAACACATCATCGTCTATCTACATCTTTTTAAAATGATTGCTGCGTAAAGAAAGTTCATTGCTAACAAGCAAACTCGACGCCGTTGACGAGAAACACATAAACAATCATAGAAGATAAAGCGTTTTAAACCTCCATTGAACTTTATAACAAAGGGGTAGAACCCCCCGCCAACACGAAAAAAAGGCGAGAAAAAGATATCGTAAAAAGAGAGATATGAACTGAAACAATAGAGATACTGACCGCGCAAAAAAAAAAAAAAGAGATATGTAATACGTAAACCACGCATGTCCAGCAGCATTAAAAGATATTAAAGTCACTAAACCATTCATACACCATCATCATCAACATGGCGGCAACAACCACACTTCCAACCTCCACCTCTCTCCCCGTTCCACTCTTTGTCGTGGTAGTGGTGGTGGTGGTGGTCACCCCGCCGTCGGCCTCCCCGCCCCGTCACCGTCACACTCACCCCCCCTCCGTCGTCTCCGTCACAACAGGCCTCAATCCTCCTCTCTCAAAGGCAACCCAACCCCTTTAATAACACCACCACCGGATCCAAATCCTCCAAATACGCTTCCCGGCCTTCACACTGCGCCACCGTGACAGGCCGAACGTTCTCAACCTCTCAATGGAACGCGGTGTCGACATCATGGTTGTCGCATTGGTGGTATTGGAGGGTACTCCATAGCTGGAACGGTGCCATTCAACACCATCGGAAGAACAAGGGACGCTGCGGTGAATTGTACGGTGTCAATTCATGCGCGAGGGAGATGAACCCCGTGTAGGGGGGTGCGGGTGCTCCTACGGGGTTGTTGGGGACCCATGTTAATCCTGGGTCATCGGGTGTCAGGCTGGTTGGAACCCTTGTGCGAGGACGCGTTCGTATCGGGAGGTGACGTTGAGGGGGGTCCAGAGGGTGGTGTCGAGACGGTGGGTGTTGTTGGGGAGGGTGGTGATGGCGGTGGAGAGGGGAAAGAAGGAGGCACCGGTGTCGTTGGAGACAATGTTCCAGAGGGCGGTGCGCATGTTGAAGGCGTGGATGAGGTTGCGGATGCGGTCGTCAGTGTCGCCGTCTGGATGTGTGGGTTAGAAGGGGGTTTTGGGATGGAAAGGAGGAAAGGAAAATGGGATATTACAAGGGTTGCGGTAGTAGCGAGGGACTTTTTCCGATCACGTCGTATACGGCGCGAGCGGATAAGATGATTTCACTAATCATTTCGTCGGTGGTTTGGGCGGTATTGTGGCCGTGAGACCAGGAATGTAACCTAGATGATGGGTTGGTTAGTTTTATATATATTTGGATAAGAAATGTGGATAAAACTTACGCAATCTGATGACCCGCTCTGTATGCGGCTCTCAGGTTATCCTTGTACTGTTGCGATGCTACAACGTGTGCGCCAATCACAAGAATGTGGCAGTGACGTTGTAGCTGCGAAGAAGATCGAGGTATTGAGGTGTTTGAGTCCAAGGTCCATCATCGTAACTAGAAAAAGTGGATATAGAAAAGAAAAGAGTTTAGGTTTTACCACACATACCTCAACTTTAATAAAGAAAAACTTACGTAAAGGCCCAGGTCCCTTCGGGACATGCACATAATTCAGTAGCAAGGTGTTCGGGGGTACCCCAAGGAACTCCAGCAGCATTGGGACCCCCTGCACCCCAAAAAGTGCCTGTGGGAGAGGGTTCTTTGACATTGAGGGGGTAGTCTGGGTTGACGCGAGAGTTGATGAATTCAGACCAAGCTGGCACGCTTGGAGGAGCAGGAATCTATAGTATGATATAGAATTAGAATTGTGTAGGGAGGTTTTGTATTCAACGATGGAGATGCATACCCTAAACTGCTCCCCAAAGACGTTTGCCTGTGGTAGTTGCACAGGATCGCAGGTGGGATAGTTTGTGTCAAAGCAAGGTCTTGCATTTACGGAAGGGGTGCCTGGAGCGTTCTGCTGAGGTGCTGGGATAGCATTTGAGGATGTAGGGGAGAGGAGTAGGGTAATGGAGAGAAGGAGGAGGTAGGAGGAGGTAGTGGTAGTAGTAGTGGTAGTAGTAGTAGTAGTGGTGATGGATGATGATGACTCTGATGATGGAGATGATGGATGATCTGATGATGAGAGTGATGGTGATGATGAGGATGCATTATTATTATTTAATTAATTATTGAATGAATGAATAAAGGTATCTAGGTATCTGTAGTCTATGTCAATGTGTATGCAGACTCTATAATAGAATTCCACTAGAGATTTGAGGCTGAATAATAATGTTGAATATTGAATAAATAAATATTAAATATGTCAAGTGGCAAGCCGATAATATGTAGCTCTTTCAATTATTGATTAATTAATTATTAGTAATTAAAATTTGAATTAAACTATTATAGTCCAATACACTCGGACATACACACATCAATAATTAAACGAGTCTTCAAGATGCACTGCTGTTTATTCTTGTGTCTATACAGTACATATGAACAACCTATGAGCTATACAAAGGAATGAAGAAGGGTAGTGACTGCTGATGTTCACTTTTGGATAGAAAAAAGTCTGCTTCTCAATGATACATGATAAAGGGAAAACTATAAAAGTTAAAAGTCGTGCTGCTGCAGGCTTCTGTGACTACTGGTCACCTATTATATAGCTTTTTTGGGATGGAGTATTTTTCATGTCGTATCCACCAAGTTCCATAAAAAAGATTTTTTTGTGTTTGTGCAAGGGGGTCAAGCAAGGGGTATTTGTTTGCTTGTTTCTCTCTATCTATCTATGTATTTATGTAACATTTATATACCCCCGTCATCCCATCCATCCATATCTATCCCATTCTGTTTGAATTTTGTAACATTCGTCTCCTTGGAGTCCTGCTGAGGTGTTCAGTTCATTCTCGTACACTCACACAAGTATCTACCCCATACGTTTAGATTGAGGACTACCACCCCTCAGAAAAGAAAAGACATCCGGACAGCTTTTTTCTCATCTTACACACCACTCTCTACGGGTTTCCCAGGAAAAAATGACAGTGATGGTCATGGACACTCTAGTTGCTCCATCACCACTATCATCATCATCATCATCATCATTAACAAACGACACAGCAGCATCTCTCTCCATCACATTCACACATCACGACACCACATCACCCACTACATCCACTCCTTCTCTCACATCATCCATGACGTCAGCCGATACAACACCATCACCAGCATCACCCCACACACTCACCCATCCCACCCCATCATCATCATCTGCATCAACCTCTTTCCCAACTCCATCTTCATCCACGCCCAACTCTCCAAAACCCCTTAAACCCACATCATCCCTTAAAACATTCATGAAAACCCTTCACCCCCCAAGAGGTCCCCACACCACCATGCCCGGTCGAACCGCTTCCAACACCACCTCCCTCTCTGCCTCCCGAACCGCCTCCAACTCTTCCCAACACAACACCCGTTCCCTCCACAACATGGTCCGCTCCACCACACATCAACCTCCTCCCCTAAAACACAAATCACCCACCCAAGACCCCCATTACACTGCAACCCTTCAACGCATGGACCTTGACGGCGCAGCCCTCATTGTCCAACTCTCCACCCTCAACAAACTCCTTGCCAACTCGAACCTCCCTCAACTCCCACGCACCCTCGCTCCAGGTCCCCCCTCTCTCCACGATCTCCGAGACACCCTTGACGCCGTCCGATCCATCCTCACCATGGTGCATCACGCGCATCGACGGTTGGACGAGGAAACGGCGGTGCAGGGTCGACTTCGGGGAGAGATGAAGGCGCAGAGTGTGAGGATTGAAAAGATGAGGAGGGAGGAGGAACGGAGGGAACGGGAACGGGCGAGCCTTGAAGCGAGGTGTGGGAGTGCTGAAGCTGCTTTGAGGAGTTGTGTGGGGAGGTGTAGGGATTTGGAGCAGGAGATGGCGAGAGTGCGAAAGGATTTTAGAGTTGCGATGGAGGATGGGGAGGGTGGGGGAGTTGGTGGTGCTGGTGGTGGGGTGGGAATGGGGTGATGGCTGTGGCGATGGTGGCGGGGAGTGCGGCGTGTTGTGCGGGATGTGGAGGGGTGAGAGGGAGTAAAGGGGTTGGACCGTTGAGGAAATGGGGGTTGACTTGTGTTCGGTGTTGTGAGGTTTGGAGAAAGGCAAGAGAGGAACACGACGCTACTACTGCCCATGACCCCGTTGAGGAACTTTTTGAAGACGTTCAAGTTGATCCAGACGTGGAAGAGGTAGTCGTACCTGTTGTCACCGAGAAGAAGAAGGCGGTGGTGGTGATTCCTGATGTTGTGATGTGTAGGGAGGAGGAGGAAGCGCTTGTGGCTGCGCGTGCGGCTGCTGTAGCGAAAGCGCATGCTGGGGAAGTGAATACGGAGGCGGCGCATGCTGCTGCGAGGAGGGCGGAAGAGGATGCGCTTTATTTGAGCGCGATGGCGGCTTTGGCTGTGGAGAGGAGGAGGGAGGAGGAGAAGGCTGGAGAGATTTTGGGGAGGTATATGAAGGGAGAGGAGTCTGAGTCGTCGTCGTCTGTGGATACCGATGAGGAGGAGGACGTACCTCGTCAACCTTTTTCTGGGGCCATGCCGTTGGTGAATGCTGTGAGGACGGGTCGGGGATTGATTTCTGTGCCGTTTAAGAGTGCTGGTGCTGGATTGTCGCCTGTGGGGGGTGTTGTGGGTGCGGTGGCGAATGTTGGGACGAGGGGGAGGAGTTTTTCGGGGAGTAGTGGGGGGTCTTTGAATGGGGATGGGGGGCGGTCTCCATTGAATGGGGATAGGGGACGGAGGGCGGGGAAGAAGGGGGGTGGACAGAGGTGATGAATTGTATTGGTAATTATTTTTATGGTGGTTGGCGGTTCTTTTTTTTTTCTCTCCCCATTTTTTTTTTTTTTCTGGAATCATTGACACCTCTCACAACTTGAACTTTTATTATTCTCCTTTAAAATGTCTACGTTCATCGTTTCTATTATTTCTCTCTTTTTATAACTCTCTTTTTATTCCTCTCTTTTATTTCGACGTTTTGTGTTTTTTTTTTCGGTTCCTTGTTTTTTTTTTATTCTTTTGCATGTGCGTTGTTTGTTTTAATTAGAATCCCGTTATTCTCTGAACTACTTTATTTACACTACTGTAGAGTGTCACCTGCTTTTTTGAGGGTTCAAAGCTTCTCTGATTCAATGCCTTTTTTGTCGCTTCAATAGAGGTGGTCTATGTGCATCATTCATCATTCGTGTTTCTTTCTCTTTAAACACGCACGTTGAACGTTGTCATTAAAATGGTCGCGTATCATGTCCTGAACACTCTCATGTATTTTCATGAAAAAAGTAAAGCAGAAAAAGAATGCAAAAGAGTAGTAGAAATGCAAGACCAACAACAACCCCCAAAAACAATGCAAAAAAAGTTACATACAGATAAACATACAGCAACGTCGAGACGCACACCAAAAAAACAAACTCTCCATCACATCCCATCACATCCAAAAACAGCAATAAATAAACACGCCACTATAAAAGAAACCCCTCTTCATCATCAAATCTCAATCCTCAACCTCGGTTTCAACCTTGGTGAAGGTCCCCCACTCTTCCTTCCATCACATCCGTCACCCACAACAGTCGGGTCCAAAGATTGACTCCTCTTCCCACCAGACCCTGCAGGACTGCTCCTCCCCGACACATCTTGTGCCGCTATCCCATCCACGAGACCGTGATGATCCCTCTTCTCCGTAGGACTACCCCTCCCCATCCCATCTCGTGCCTCCCTCGTCAACCCCTCCCTCATCGACAATGCCGTTAAATCATGACTCTGCATCCCAGAACCACTCCTCCCAACCCCCTCCCGTTCTTCCCTCGTCGACAATGAATCATTTCTCTTGATCCCTGCAGAACTACTCCTCCCCATCCCATCTCGTCCCTCCCTCCCCACCGTTGAATCATTACCCCTCATCCCAGGACTACTCCTCTTCGATACATCTTGTGCCTCTCTCCCGTCCACGAGACCGTGATGATCCCTCTTCTCCGTAGGACTACCCTCCCCATCCCATCTCGTGCCTCCCTCGTCAACCCCTCCCTCATCGACAATGCCGTTAAATCATGACTCTGCATCCCAGAACCACTCCTCCCAACCCCCTCCCGTTCTTCCCTCGTCGACAATGAATCATTTCTCTTGATCCCTGCAAAACTACTCCTCCCCATCCCATCTCGTCCCTCCCTTGTCGACCCCACCATTAAATCATTAACCCTCATCCCAGGACTGCTTCCTCTTTGATACATCTTGTGCCTCTCTCCCGTCCACGAGACCGTGATGATCCCTCTTCTCCGTAGGACTACCCCTCCCATCCCATCTCGTGCCTCCCTCGTCAACCCCTCCCTCATCGACAATGCCGGTAAATCATGACTCTGGCATCCCAGAGCCACTCCTCCCAACCCCCTCCCGTTCTTCCCTCGTCGACAATGAATCATTTCTCTTGATCCCTGCAAGACTACTCCTCCCCATCCCATCTCGTCCCTCCCTCATCGACCCCACCATTAAATCATTACCCCTCATCCCAGGACTGCTCCTCTCCCATACATCTTGTGCCTCTCTCCCGTCCGCTAGACCGTTATACTCCTTACTCCCTGCAGGACTACTCCTCCCCACTCCATCTCGTCCCTCCCTCATCGCCGGTAAATCATGACTCTTCATCCCAGAACTACTCCTCCCCACTCCATCTCGTCCCTCCCTCGTCGACGGTAAATCATGACTCTTGATCCCTGCAGAACTACTCCTCCCCATCCCATCTCCTCCTTCCCTCATCGACCCCACCACTAAATCATTACCTCTCTTCATCCCAGAACTACTCCTCCCCATCCCCCCGACATTCCCCAAACTCATTTTCCGTATCTCCAAACTACTCTTCACCGTCCCCAACCTCTGATGAAACCCCGGCGGAAGCATCTCATCCCGCACAAACGGCATCCCAGGCCTACCCACTCCCGTTCCACCCTCATTCACACCTCCCAACGTCACATCCCTAACCCCTTCCCGATCCATCCCATCTCCACGCCCTTTCCCCTTCCCATCCCCCCTCCTCCTCCTCCACAACACAAACACCATCATCCCCATAGCCACAACCGCCAAAACCCCCACCCCCATCACCCCCCCCAACACAGCCCAAGCCTTCCCCCCTCTAAACCCAAACGCCGAAAACCCCACCCCACCAACCTCACCCCCACTCCCACCCGTCACACCCCAATCCCCCTTTGGCCTCGGCGTAGCAGCAGCAGGACTCCAAGTCCCACCCGTCACCACCCCATCCCCACTCCCAAAAGGCAACCTAATCCCATCCAAAAACCTCGCAAAAGGTTCATCCTCCTCCAAATACTCCCTCCCATCGCCCCATCACACTCGGATGAAAGCACTGGCCTAAACCCCGCATTCAGCACTAAAGGCGTCACACGTCTCGCCACCTCCAAATGCTCAACCGAAAGCTCATGCTGTAATGATATAAAGGAAGAATACGGAGGTCCCCCTGGCATCCAATGAAGACCAAACATGGATCCATTGTTGATTGTTCCACGGAACCGTTCAACCGCATCACGGATATGCCAGGGACCGTGCTCCTCGAACAGTGGAGTTGGCGTCACCCGGTAGAATCGAAGAGTCGTCAGCTAAAATATTCCAATGCACCGCACGGAGACCAAGGGTGTAGATGATGGCGCGGAGGCGGTCATCAATATCCCCGTCTAAATCGGCACGTAAGCAACCATCCTTTCCACTGAAAAAAATGAAACAGAGATTGAGAAAAGAGGTTGGGAGGGGGGGCACTCACATGGAAACCTAAAGTATCTGGGATACCGCCCGATAACGCTTTTAACGGCAAGCATATTCCACACCAATCTCAGACATGACCCTATCATTTGACAACATGGTCATTCGCGGATGCGTCCTACCGATTCCCAAAAACAAACTCGATTAGAATAAAATCTCTTATAAATGTAGAATAACGGTATGTACCCAAAAAAACACAAAAAAACAAACAAAAAACAAAAAAAAACAAAAAACAAAAAAACAAAAAACAAAAAAACTCACCAGGTGTGAAGGCTAATTATCACGTAAATTACAAAAGAGTCGTTAGCGCTGGTGTTCTTTTTCTACGAGCAATGTTACTCACGCAATCTGATGTCCTCATCATACACATCCTGCAACGACTTTGAAAACCCCGGATACCTAATCGCATTCGCCCCCAATAACAAAGAAAGTCGCCTTGATCGAGTTATTCCTCAAAAACCCCAAAAACTGTTCCGTCATTCGAAACGGTCCATCATCAAACCTACACAAAAAACCTTTAAAAAAACGTATGAGAAATGGGGTCCTTACGAAAACGCCCACGTCCGCGGTTCATTACACATGTACATCTCTGACGTAGGGTTCCCATGACCCCATGAAATACCGGATGCTGTGGGTCTACCGCTTCCGTAGGGTGTTCCGCGGGGGTTGGAGGGATGTCGGGGATGGGGAATTCGGCTTTTTGTTGGGAGAGAAGAAAGTGGTCCAGTCGGTGGAGATGGGGGGGTCTGGGACTCTGGAGGTGGTGTCTTTGAAAACAGGGTCGATGGTGTCGATGGGATCGCAGGCCGGGAAGCGGGTGTCGATGCAGCTGAGGGGGGTGAGAAAATCTTGGAAAGATGGTGGTGGACTTACGACATCTTTGACGTTGATCCCTGAAGGCGCGAGAATCGAGAGGTGTGTCAATAGAGTGTTTGGTGTGGTGTCGTATTCACTGAGGGTGGAGTTGAAAGAGCGTATCTCAACAGAGTCTTTTGTGTGGTTTCGTCTCTCTGCTGAGAGAGGAGTTGAGGGAGCGTATCTTAAGAGTCTTTGTTGTGGTTTCGTCTCTCGGCTGGGGGGAGGAGTTGAAAGAACAGGTTTCTTAAATGTGATGGTATGTTTTAATCCAACATGCAAACGAAAACAACAAGTCGAAGGCGGCTTTTCGTCGTTCCCATTCGACCCCCCCCCATACACACACTTGATGAGAACGACCAGGGATCCACTTCCGACTCACAAGGGGCAGGCTGAAGTTGAAGCGGTGAAATCCGCCTACACCAACCCTGGCTGTTTCCACAGAGTTTGTCACCGTCCAGTCTTGCAGACAAGTTTGAAGGATGATTTCTTTGTGAGAAAATAGAGGATGTGGACAGGCACCACCTTTGATGAAAACAATGGTCCGCAATGGCATCATCAGCAGTAATCAGCAGCAACTCAACCACACCCCATATCCATCTCAAGCCTACACCCACCACGAGTACCATGACCCATCATTATACCAACAGCAGCAATGGGCCTACAATCATCAGCAGGTCTTGGAGGAGGAGTCAGCCGATTACATGGACCTTGACGATGAGTTGTTCCAAGAGGAGCTTAGGAGAGAGTTGCAAGAGTTACGACAGGAATCAGGGAATACTTTGAATGTGGAATGGGAGGAAAAACGGAAAGAGGGTGGGGCTTATGATCCTGCTGTGACGGCTATGGAGATTATTGTAATGGCTTTTCCTTGCTGTTTTTCTTTGATTGTTGCGTTGTTTTTGACGGTTAATGGTTTTTGGTGGTTTTTCTATGCTGTTTTCTTTGATTGTTGCGTTGATTGACGTTTAATGATTTTTGGTGGTGTTTTGATGTGGTAGAATCATGCCGAACAACAGGATACAGTATTTGATGCCGTCATCGTCGTCGATACCAATTATCTCATCTCGCATCTCAGATTTATCTCGCAACTATCGCAAGTCCTTGATGCATCGATGCCATTAATGGTATATGCTCTTTTCATCTCCTTTGCTTCATTCTAATGACGTTGGAAAGCTGATGTACATGTTCTTGGTGGTGTATAGATACCGACCATTGTCATTCGGGGAACTGGATGGGTTAAAGGTATGATAATGTGTACGTTTTCTTTTTCCCTTCTGTGGCGGCGGGATTATTTTCTCTTTCTCTTCTGTTCCGTGGAATTATTTTCTCTTTCTCTTCTGTGCGGGCGGTTTGGACTTAACTCTTTGGTTTTGCTGTTGTCTGAAGTCAAGACGAAAGCCTGCTGACAATGCGCCAGCCGAAACACTGGGAGAACAGGCTCGAAAAGCCATAGATTTCTTGTACCGTAGCTTGTTGAGCAAGAAGCCCTCCATAAGAGGACAGAGGTTGGAGGATCGGTTACCAGATTTGGATGTATTAAAGGTAGAGTTCTTTTCCTTTGTTTCTTTTAGGGTGGTTTCGTATTAAAACTTTTTACAGATGAGTAACGATGACCGTATATTAGAGTGCTGCAGGTTTTCCAAAAAGTTTCAGGCGATCCGCGTGTATCTTCTCTCAAACGGTCGCGATGTTATAAATGTATTAAAGACTAAACTTAAATAGACAAAAACCTTTGCGTCAACGCCATGTTCCACGGCATCGACCACTATCTCCAATTATAAGGATTCTCCCGGAAAGCCTTGTTGACCGGATTCACATAGACTTGGAAGAAACAAGGTTGTCGAGCAATGTTTCTTCAACAAACCATTCGAGAGCTACGTCGGGGTTCGAACTTGGGGCTGACATCAACGATGTATTGTACGCGGCGCTTACGGGACCTGTGACGTTTCAAGAGGTTAGATATTTCTGTGTATTTTCTTTATGGTGCTTCTGGATTACTAGTGGACACTTGCGTTGTTTCATTCGAACTTCATCGGCGTCTTGCTTATTTTATTTGGATAGAGCTCCACCGCTGTTATGGATATGGATGGTGATTTCAATAATCCGCCTTTATCAGTCGCTGATTACGATTCGACTGGTGCGTTTGGGTGGGAGACTCAGTTTCGGAATACGGCGACTCACCGTCCCATACCTGACCGGAAAGGAGATAAACCGTTTGCGTGGGAAATAAATGACAGAGGTTCGCAATCGCGAGGTAGCAACCATTCGCGAAAGAATTCATCGTCTTATGCCAACTCCATCGACCCTCCACGAAAGACAACGTTGTCTCAAACCAACTCAAGTGAGAACGCGTCTCGAACGGGTTCAATACCTTACATCAACACACACAACACTTCACAACGACGAGACTCATTGTCAGATACACCTTTGTTTCAATCCGGTCCATCCCCCATGGCCACCACCCCAACCACTCCCCACAGCCCCTATAAATCTTAAAACCCTCGACCCAAACCAACGCATCGTCATTGAACTCCTCGACATTTTCATTCTTTCTCTCCAACCTACCCTCACTGTTCTTCTCGCCCGCGCAAACCTCCCCGCAACCCTCCTCACCGCTCCTGCGAATAAATCCAGGAAGAACAGTTTCTTGATATCATTCAGACGCATTTCCCTGTCGCTGCGGATTTACCGGCTATGAAGGGGTTCATGAAGGATATGGTGAGGTTTAGGGATCGAGGGGGGAAGGGGAGTGTGATGAGGGGGGATTTGGGGAGGTTTTTTGGAAGGTATGGAGAAGGTTTGGGGGGTTTGTTCGGGGGCGGGGTTTAAAGGAGATGGGGAGAGGGCGTTGAGGATGTTGGGGGAGTGGAGGAAGAGGTTGGCGTGATTTTGAGATGTTTTTCTTTTGTTTGTTTAGGCTGTTTTGTTGGCCATTTTTTTTTTTATCATCGTCGTTAAAGTTTGTGAAAAATATATCAAAGGGTGAGTGAAGTGTTATTTCATTTCCCGTAAAATATCTTGGTATTTGAGAGAATGAAAACATGTGGAGACACAGTGGGAACGTGGAGATGGGAGCCAGATGAAATTGTTGAAGTTCACAGTATGGTTGGGTGGTGACGACATTTAGGGAAGGTGAAGAGTTATGGTTTACATGCATAATGCCGGTCAAGTCAAAAAGCATCCAGGTGTATGGGTTGAATATGGAACAGTTAAGGTGGGCTCTAAAAGTAAAGACAGTGAACGGTCACTCCGTTCGTGCGGATAAGGGTAATAAAAAGACTAACTCAAAAAGAACCCCATAAAAAAGCCTGATCGTGCTACTCGAAAAACCCCATTACAGAAGAATGCTGCATCATATAATTCCTTCTCTACTTCTTCCCTCCACCTCCCACAGCATTCACCAACCAATCCAACCCCTCCGTCAACCCCTCCCCCGTCAAAGCCGAACACTTGAAAATCGTCCACTGTCTATTCCTCAAATCCGACAACCCCATCTCCTCTGCAACCTCTGCAGCAGTCATAGCTCCCTTCACATCCTGTTTATTCGCAAACACCAATAAAGAAGCGTTCTTGAGTTCCTCCTCTTCAAGCATCTGCGAAAGCTCGGTTTTGGTTATCCCGATACGGTCGCGGTCGGCGGAATCAACTACGTAGATGATGGCGTCTGTGTTGGCGTAGTAGCAGCGCCAGTATGGACGGATGGAGGTTTGGCCGCCGAGATCCCAGACTTGAAATTTGATGTTTTTGTAGGTGACGGTTTCTGGTGAGGGTTAGAATTGAAATGTAAATGGTGAGCCGAGATCACTTACCGACGTTGAAACCTATTGTGGGAATCGTGGTCACAACCTGTAGTCAAGGCCAAACTTTACTTAGCATTGAAATCCGATAAAGTGTAAAAAAGGTCTTTCAACCACGCGCTCTTCGACTTCAAAATCCCATGTCCCCATTCTTTCGATCCAATGACACTAAGCTCATACTATTAAATACTTCATGTTTCCAATCCAGTCCAGCCTCTCAAAACTCCTCATCACTCCAAACCCTCCAACATCACTTTCAACACATCAAAGGATTAAAACCCACCTCTCCGATCTGCATCCTATACAGAATCGTTGTCTTTCCAGCTCCATCGATCCCGAGCACTAGAATCCGCACCTCCTTTGACCCCCACAGCCGTGTCAGCATCGTTGAGATGAATGCTCCCATGATGGGATTGTGAGGTGGATGATGGTCGAAGAGGGTATTTCAAACCGGGTGATGGTCGGTGTGACCGTTCAAGGTAAATTTCTGTTGGTGTTGCTTGAAAGGGTGTTGCTGGATAGCCTTTGAGGACGGTATGCGGGTAGAGGGATTTTGGAAGGTGCCGTATCTGTCATGGAGTATTCTGTGAGAATACGGCTGCAAAGTATTCTTTGCTGATCGATGAGTATTTTTTAAATACCAAACTTGAGAATGGCAAATACGCTACATACAATATATTGCCAACAAACCATAGAGCAGATGAGCTCAAAAACTCTAAAGCATCAAAAACTCTACATCATTATACGGTCACCAACTTTTGCATGTTTGATTTTATAGTTTGCAAACTCCACACTCGATTTCCAACATGCTCTTTGCAGCAGAATAATACTTCATTGTAAACCAGCCAAAATCAAGAGCGCGTCCTTCCCGTTGACCTTTGTTTCGATTGCCGTGCAAGAATGTTATCAGCCACGTTATACCTTTCAATGCGGCACCAATGCGGTACCATCCATGGTGCAGCTTCCGTTGCGATAATAATCAAAAATAACGAAGAACATTCATAGTAAAAATAAAGCCCTTTGCAACTGTCTCAGTTGCGCTAATCGGATCTGATGAAGACATCAATCCAGTTTCTGGCGGTGGCGTCCATGGCCAGTGTGATGCAGCCGTCCATTTGATTATCACATATACAATTTACAATCTCCAGATAACTAACTCGGTCGCCATTTCCATCGTGTCTTCCAACTCCCCGAACATGCCTAACGATGTGAATGTGTCCTAAGTTTTCCGCGCAAGACAGTTGAAGATTGCAAAAGTCATAATTGATATCATCGATGTGCAGGATGAGCTTGGTCGTTGATCAGACTAATACTTCCTGCTATCGGATCGCGAACAATGAACATCGTGGTGAAATAAGAGCCACTAGGACAGATCAAGCGGCGGGTCTAGATGACCAAAGGCAGTATCGTCATGGAGCAAATGGTGCGGAAGATTCATGACTTTTGCAGTTTCAGCAGACGAAGGGTAGCCGGTCGAGGGGGCTGCGTGGCCCGAAAGGTAGCGAAACACCGGACTTTTGTATGGGAAGGTCATTTTGGAGACCCTCTAGGATGACGAAAACTCGAAGATGGTTGACAAGGATGAGGATTCGATGTCGCAACTCCAGCAGGAGTAAGGAAAGGGGAGCGAGAGGACTCAGAAGAGCTGTCATCCTGCCTCATCTTCTTTATCCCAATCTTTAGCGCATCGCTTATGGGCATCTAACAGCCTTAGCGTCATGATGGGCCTCAAGCGCCAGTGACGAAGTTATAACGACGTCAGAAGAACGTCAAACGAAAATTCAGCCTGCATTCAGCCTTCTTTTCAGGGTTAAAAAAACAAAAGTGTTGTGTCTACACCATCCCAGACGATGAACACTCCCTGTCGTCATCCACTCCAAACACCTCGCTATCCTGAGCATCTCCTCAACAACACCCTCTAGAGCTCTCCAGAAATGAAATCTACCGATGTACGGCAGGTGCCGTTCATGTTTGCGAGTCTCTTTCAAGTTTATACGTATAGTGTCATGGCTGTACCTGTCCTCATCATCACTTAGGTCGTTTACCATATTGCGATCATTCTGCGACAGTACTTGGTTGCAAGATGGGAAACCTGTTGATGGTATCACTCCAACCTCTCTCCGAAGCCTAAGAGCAGCCGAGTTTGCACTCCTCATCTCTGCATACATTGCATCCCTCCTCTGTCTAGCCGCAATAGTAATAAGACTTTGTGAGAGATTTCTGAGACTTGCTGGATTGTTCTGCATATTTGCATGTGGTTATCAAGGTTCGTTTTGGTTTTTAAGTCGGCTAATGTGAATGTAGCTTTGAGTCTTTGCGGGGCTATTGTGTTGGTAAAGGAATCGTCAAAGGGAACATGGGTTCCAGAAAACTTTTCCCAAGGACTTTTAGCAGCTTTTCTATCCATGATTGTGAGTGGAGTTGAGACGGCGTTGTTTGTAGCGGATGCTATGGTGAACAGGTGTTTTAGTTGTACGGTTTCCATGGGACGGAGAAAGTTGATGTGAGACCTTTTTTCATTATAAACCTAACATGAGATTCAGTCTTTCGAGTATATTGATTGTATGGGTATTGACCATATCTGGTCTTGTCATGGCTAAAGTAGAGGGGTGGACTTTCCAATTGGGCTTCACGTTTGCTATCGAAACTCTGTTGACTATTGGATATGGACATGCGTCTCCAGTGACGACGTTTGGTAGAATATTCTTATACATTTCGTTTTTATTTGGGATGGGGGTGTTTGGTTTCTTTGTTAATTCTGTGAGTGAATCTATTGGTGCGAAAGCGAAAGCCGGGGCGTTGAGGATGGTGAATAATCAATTGTAGTATGAAACTGATTATTTGTTGTAGGCGAAGCTTCGACAAAGAAGATATGCGAGAATGAGGGCCTCATATGATGTTCTTGTGAGAATATCGAGAAGGCGAAAGAGTGGGGCTTTAATGAATGCGCCGAATAGTGCTTTAACAGAGCTTCCGGTATCGAGTGAGAGAGGTACACCGATGTCGGATTCAGCAGAGACGGTTATTCACGTTGATGAAGATGTGGATGAGGTTGCGGTGTCTGCTGAGGAAGTGGATCAAAAGATTGAGGAGATTGAGGAGGAGATTGAGGAAGAGATTAGGGAAGAGATTAGGGAGGTAGCGAATGTCGTTGGGGAGTCTGTGGAAGAGGAGGTGGATGCGGAAAGGGCTGGGTTTGATCGTGACAGTGATACTTCGACCTCGATTAAGGCAGGAAGTGTGGGGAATCATTCGCGCGGATCTTCCACGCGGAAAGTAGATATAAAGTCTCTTGAGAGATTGCAGGAAAGGCACAAGTTTTGGTTAATTGTTTTGCTCGTATTGGGATGGTAAGGCTTCTAATCTTAACCTAAAACCCAATCTATAGTACTCATTTTTATGTAAGGTGGCTTGTTTCCGCTTATATCTTTCACCTCACCGAGCCCACCTGGAGCTACTCCGATGCCTGTTATTTTGCATTCGTCACCCTTGCAACGATAGGGTTCGGGGACTTTATTCCGTCCAACCCGTGGTCCTGGGAGTTTTGGAACATTTTCGTCATGTCTGGAATTGCCATCTTTGCGTTTTTCATTTCAACGGTGGTGGAGACTTATGGACGGCATTTCGTGGCGTCAGCGGCGTTGGTTGAACGAAATATTCGGTCGAGGGCGGAGAGAGCCGAGTTGGAGAGGGCGAAGAAGAGAACAGGAGGACGGAGAAGGGAAAAGAAGGCTGAGAAAGGAACCGTGTGAGAGTACTTGGGAGTCAGCGATATTTTTAGGTCCCTCCTTTTGGTCTTCAGATTAGATGACCCCTTATTGTAAATAACCAAAAGTTCATAATTTGAAAGCGCAATCTGTTTATTCTTCTGCATCCCTTATAAGAGGCCATGTACATACCATTTTCAAGCCTTCTTGACGCAATCTCCTTGTCTGTTTCATTGCGGTCATTAATGCCTATACTCTAGTTTTCAGTAGTGAATATTCGAACTCAAGGAGAACACAAATGCTCTGCTGAAGAACGCGAAAATAAATAAAAATCATTTAATGAAATAGGGGCTCCAGAGAAAGCGAGCACAAGAGTACCTCGCGCGGAGCGGAGTGGACGGACTCCGGGTAAGGTTCGATCAGACGCCTTTCTTGACGTCAATGAGGGTAAAGGGGAGACACTCCCACGCTTGAAAACTCGAGCCTAATGGATTTCTGGGTCGCACTGAGCAGTTTGAAACTGAAGACGTTTTGCATGCGTTTTCAACTGAATTGTATAGTATTCTGAAGATGTGCGCCACTGCCATTCATCCAACTCATCAGCAGTCATCGAGAGGCAGTCGTTTCGCGTGGAGGCTTTGCTTGCTGTTGCCACTTCAATTGGCTTCAACCGGATCAATCGTTTGGATTCTACCTTTCTCTGATTGATACGTAAGACTTAGTGTGAACTTACATCTGGGTTGGCGGAGGACCCTGGGGTCCACATTTTGATTCAAAAGGTTATACTTGAGGATGTCCGTTACATCTGATGGCTTTGAGGAAGCTTTGAGGAAGGGCTTTTTTGTGCGGATCAAGTTACCGAAAGAGGAAGCAAGATCATAGAGGCAGCTGATGGGGGATATCTTTTCTTTCCCATTTTTCCTTGGGAGAAATGACTTCCGGATCTTATCTTTTTCCATCGTATGCTTTCCTTATTCTCAGAAAGATGCGGAAATGGTGTTTCTTTTTAATTTATGTTAACGATGTACACTCTTATATTCAAAGCTTCTACGGATCGGCCACTGAATATGTTGATGCCTTGGCGGAATCTGGGACCGCGGAGTGTCATCAATGTTAAATAGGTGTTCGAATTCCTCTGCTGTGTAAGCTACAGTTTCTTCTATAAATTGCTGCAACATCGATGTCTCAAAGTTAAAGTTTAACTCTGAAGGAAATCGCAGTTTATTTTTCAATAGCCAAAGTCTTTTTCGCCTGGTTTAACCGCGCACTTTATGCACTTGGCGTCGGAAACAACACATTCATACTTTTATGGTTATGGTAACTTCCTCTCGTTTAAACTTCCCCTCTGTTATTGCAAACGCTGCTAAACGACTCCATTTCCCTCCATTATTGTATAAACGCTACTAAAGTACTCCGAAATAGGTTTTTTTATGGGAATCTAGATAATACGCGAATTTTTATTTGGCTTTGCTCGTGATGCAAAAAGGGCTTACCCTCTTTTATCCAACCGATCAAAATTCAAGGACAATGTCAAACCTCCATGAAAGTGCTTCGGACTCGCTTCGACCGCTGGAGATTGTTCTTGCAAGCGCCTTTTCCTTTTTTTGAAAGGGAACCGCGACACGCTTTGTAACTACCGCAAGTTAAGTTTTTAACTAATTCCAACAAGTATCTATTTGTGACTGCAATCGGTAGAACCTAAAACTTTACATAACCAGAAACATGAAAGGTGATATTTCGAAACGCCTTTTTTTTACACGTCCATTTGTTATTACTGCATGAAAAAAATATCCTCTTTTACTCAGACAAGCTTTTGTTTGAGTAGATACTCGATACGTGTCATAACTTTTGGTTATGGTTTTGGAAGGTTATACCCTTTATTCGGCTGCATGTACTTGGGTGCCGAATGGAATTTGAGGAAGACCGACACCATATTTGTATCATTCCTTTGAGGAGCATGTCAAGTATCCCGATCTTTATCCGAAAATTTCGGACGGTATACTCTAACTTTATAAATAGAACTTTATTTTAAAGTGGAATCTCTTATTTTAAACACGCACTGGTAAAGTAACTATGTCTAAGATAGGTTTCTGGAGATGTAGCCTTGACACTACATATTTTTCCTGGGATATCCCCGGCGTCTGTAAGAAGAACTGAATATTTCATCACGATTTACGTATTTGTTTTTTTATATTTTCATTACGTTCCGTATTTCTAGGATATCAACCAGAAAAAAGCAAGGTCTACTTATTGCGCAGTCTCGCAGGAAGCTATACACCTCCATCCGGTGTTGCAACGTATGGTTACCTTAACAGGGTTCGTACCAATAGCAAAACAATTTTGATTTTTTTAGCAGCTCTTGACTCAGGTCCTCGGTGGATCTGGCGCGCTCTTCTCGATCTTCTTCGATAAGTCATCACCGAGCACCTAGCGATTCCGTCAACGTCATTCCATCGTAAATCCTCGAGTATTTATTTAAAAGCACAAACTTCCAGAATAGTGTTTTTTTCCGAGAACTGCTTGGATCACTTGGAAAGGGACAACCTCAAAGCCATCCGGTTGAAAGCAGCTTGGAATCATAAGTTGGAGGTTGAACAAGCGACGGATTCATCTCCTATTGCGCACCCCTCCCTCCGCAGCAAGTGATGATGGGCACACCGGGCTCTGGCCCTGCAATGACCCTTCGATACGTTCATGAAACCAACAGCATCGAGTTGGATGACCCTCCTCTACCTGCCTCTACAACATGGACTCAGCCAGACCTACATTCACACAGTCGTTCTGTCCTTCATGAATCTTATAAGCACAATATTGGACATGCGCATCGATTCATTTACGCTCTAGTTGGGAGGGTGTTTGTGGTTGGGGCTCCTCGTCCGATTGGGGGAAGAGGGAACCTGGGTTCAGGGCGTATAGAGGCACGACACCGGATGATGTGTTGGATTGGATCCTAGATATTGCAGTGGCACCGCCGTTGACTGGGAGGGGGAGGAAAAGGCAGCCGGCTGGTGAGATTTTGCGGTACGTCGTGGGGGAGATGAACTTTGTGTTGGCGTTGAATAAACGGGGATCAGGGTCCAATGGGACGCTTACGGCAAAAGATGAGATGGATAATCTGGTTCTTAGAGGAATGGCGCAGTCGGGTCATTTGCAACATTCTGGAAGAACGCTGCTGCCCGAGCATATGAGAGTTTCTTTAGACAGTGAGTTTATCTTCCGTTTCTTGATATGCCGCTTATTCATTCTTGCTCTCCGGCGGCCTCAGTTGAAAGCCTGTACAGAAAGCAGTTCAAACTCTATTTCAATTCTTTCTTAATATCTTCATGTATTTCGATAGCTTTTTCGTTTAAAAATAATGTCTTCTTATTTATTTATTTTTGCTTCCTTTTATGTTACGCTTTTACTTAAATTTATAAGAATTTTACTAAACAAAACTACCTTCAGATTCACATAGTTTCCAAAATGATAGTGTATCTAGCAGATCTCAATCTCGCTCTGTCACCCCCGCCATCTCTTCTGAAATTAGAAGCTTTTCAGAAAACAAGAGTCTCTCGATGGATTCCCTCCCCTCAAGTATCATTGACCGTCGATATAGTACAAGCAGCGCGGACACACACACTAGTGCTAGCAGAATCCCCATGACCAGAGGAGAACCCACTCCATCCGCATCTACTCCAATGGACACAGATAGTATAGAACGCGATACTTGCGCCGTATCCGTCTTAACCACCCCCAATCTCCAAATCCTTTGAAACGGCCCCAATTACGAGAGGAATCTCCAACACAACCCCCTTCTTCACATCTACCTGAACCGTCATCGTCACAACCTAATTTTGGCAATGCCCCTTCTGGCCGCCTCCTTGACCTCCTCTCCACCGCCGCTTTAACGATCACGCCTTCTGCAGCGTCCCCTTCCAAATCGCACAGTTCCACGCGCATGTCGTCCCGTGCGGACGAATCAAAAGACTTAGGAGTAGAAGTTTCTGCATCCAAAGACAACGGCGTTGTTAACGCGCCGTCGAGGAGGGGACCGACGAACGCAGAAATTTTATTACAGCAAGGTGAAGACGATGATGTGGAGGATGGACTTAGAGAAGGAGGGGATGTGCCGCCAGCCAAACGGATTAGACATGACAGGGACAGTTAGACGCGGCCACGTCCCCCTGTTACGCTCCATCCACTTTTCTACTCTTCTTGCTCCGTCCCGCCTTTTCTCCCATAATCGCCCCTACTCTCTCAATTTCCGATCCGTCTTTAGATTTCCCCGAAGCAAACTCCCCTCCTTCACTCTCTTCCCGTATTATTTTCCAAAGTGTCGGCACCGACACGGTGCTCTTTGCTTTTGTTTCTTTTTTCACCTTTTCCCCTTTTTTGCCCCTCTCGCGTCCTTCTCTGGTGACGTGGTCTGGTCACCCCAAGAAATCTGCCGTGTAACACTTCCACCAACTCGTCGGAGTTTTAATCTTAAAAGCCAATTTTGTGGATTTTTTCTTCTGATGGTGCTTCTGATGCATTCGCGTGTCTGTTGCTCCACTTATCCCCCTCACCGCCCTTCCCACCGTAACGCCACGCCCTTACATCTGCGGTTACGCTCCTGACGCTTTAAGCATAGACCATGGTGGTGTTGATCCATGCAAACCGAATCCCTTCCGCCAAAACTCCCTCAACCTTCGCTTCCTTCCTTTTTAACGTTGCGTCGGATTTTTGTTACCCTGGCGCTTCCTGTCTGCTAGTTTTATTTTGCCTTTGAATCCTTTTAGATTTTTGGGGACTTGAGTTGTGTTTTGTGTTTTTTATTGTTTAGGAATGCTTCCGTCACCCTTTCGCTTTTCATTATCGCAAAACAAATCGGGAAAGTGCTGGGGAAATGGCAGGATGTGTATATTCTTTTTTTTGAAACGATACCCCCCTACTCTATGCTTTTGATGAAGCCGTTGCCTTCAAATATATAGATACTTTTAATAATTTTGAAATGCTTTGTATCGATCTGATGCATCCTTGTTAATATCGATTTAGTGATCGTTAGTGAAGAGCCGTGAATAGCTTTTAGTAAAGTCAGCACATGTGATTTTAATTATCTTGCGCCTGGCACACCGACTCTGTCACGTTTACACCATGAGTCCCTACAGTACCTGCTTTCCAAAACAAAGATCAAAAACTTTAAAGTGTTGGCCAACGGAGACAGAGATGCGTCGTGGTATAGTTTTTGGCTTCACCATCACGGTCCCGCGGAGGTTGATGGACACTATAGAGAAGCTAAAGTGACCCTATAAAGCGTTGAAGAGACTATATGCATGATGGTATTGTAATAAGTAGTATTCCGTCAAAACTTAGTATAAATCCAGCATGGTGCGATGTAGGAGAAAGTTATATGGGATCAGTGATTGAGAACGGTGAGTCGAGTAGACCGAGAAAATGCCAGCTTGCTCGAAACTGAAGACATTCCTAAGACTCTTTTTGTTGAAACAAAAATGCAAACGCTGACTTTCTTGTACAGCCGGCGTATTATTGAGTTTTCGTCTCGAGAAAACCCCTAAGAGCTTCCGTCGAAGGCTTTAATGGATAAGGTGTAGTAGATTGGGTTCAATAATTGCGCGAGAATCGCGAAGCTTGCAACGGGTGATGCAATTGCTCGCAGAAATTTGGGGGGTGGCTCGATATAGAAAATCAGAATCGAGCAGAAGGACGCTTATCAATAGTGGGCGCGATTGGAGCGGGCTATCAAGTCTTTATAACGAGGATCGATGGTTTAAAATCCAACACATGTGACTCTTCATTCCTACTCAATTTGGTAAGGTAAACTAATAACAAGAATTCGAAATATATGGAATCATTAACTGTAGAGTAGATAAAATTGAGATGGCCGTTCCGATGGCTGGCAGAGCTTCATCGCGTCTCCATAAATTCCAACATCGATATCTTCAACTTTTCTTTACTTTTAAAGCAATTTTCCGATTACTTTTTGGTTCCCAGCTGGAGAAGTCTTCTTTCAACATCCCGTTAGAATTTTGTCGGAGAATATCGATAAGCAAGGAAAACCGTTAATACTTTATGTTACGGGAATTGTCGTATGTAGTGCTATCTGCATTGATGGTTTCTCGTGTCTTTCGGGCAACCCAATTTTCTAACTTGACAAACCTCAATACAGCAGACACAAATCTGAATCAAAGGCTCGTCAACAACCATTCCATCCACCAGCCGTTGGCCTATTGCTGGGGAAAGACGCTGGCGAGTGCGTCAGGCAAATATAACCGTATTGTTCGGTGTGCTTTCCTGAAATACATACACGAATACGCTTACTCGTTAGAGTCTAGTCTCCACGAGCAATGACCAAAGATCAGGATGAGCAACCTCTGCTGATGAGCGGGAAGGATCTGTCTTGGAGTTTGGATCATTCAACTTACGATGATACCTCAGACGAGAGCCTTTTGTTGGATTCAGAACAGGTATGAGCACTCATTACAAGACGATGATAGACACTGTTGCCGGATTAAAACTTACAATACCTTTGCTACTCATAGCCAACTCTGCCTCTTGCCTGGGAGCTTCGTGAAACGACGATATCTTTGCAACCTGAACCATCGCAACCCACATCACCATCGTCATCATCATCAGCAAACGCATCCGAAAAACACTATTCTCTTCCTCCAATCCTCCCGTCATCTCCACCTCCCATATCCCACGTTCTACCCACCATCCGGACCCTCTCTATCACCAAACGCATCGTCGCCATCTCCATCCTCTCCTTCGCAGCTGCAGCATTTCTTCATATATCTCTATGCCGGACTTCAAGTTTTCATGATCGCATTCACCCAACAGAGACACGTGGATTGGAACGACGCGCGTTGATGGATGGGCCGGTGAATTTGTTGACTGTGTTGCAGGATTTGGCGGAGAAACAGCGGGGAACGAACGGGAGGAAGAGTGGGGATGCGGATGCATGGAGTGAAAAGAAAAGCGGGGATTGGGGTAGTAGTGGAGGGTGGGATGCTAGTGATGGAGATGGGGATAATTGGAATTCGGGAAATGAAGTTGTGGAGAAGGAAAAAGAAAGCGGTGGAGGCGGTGGAGGTGGGGATGGGGACGATGATAAGGGAATCGTGCAGGAAAGTGAGGGAGATGGTGAATATGGAGAAAAGGATGGAGAAAAGGACGGAGAAAAGAAGGGAAAAAAGAAAGGGAAGAAGGGAGAGAAGAAAGGAGAGAAGGAAGGAGAAAAAGAAAGTGAAGGTGAGGGTGAAGATAAGGGAGAGGGAGAAAAGAAAGGAAAGAAGAAGGGAGAAAAGAAAGGAGAAAAGGACGGAGAAAAGGAAGGAGAAAAGGACGGAGAAAAGGAAGGAGAAAAGGACGGAGAAAAGAAAGGCGAAAAGGAGGGTGAAGGTGAGGGTGAAGATAAGGGAGAGGGTGGAGGCGACAGTGCCGAAGAAGGAAAGGGTCAAGAGGAAGAGGGTAAAGGAGAAGGTGGTGAAGGAGAAAAGGAAAGTCAAGGAGAGGGTGGGGAGGGAGGAGAGGAGCAGAGTGAAGGAAAAGGAGAAGGCGAAGGCGAACCATCACCCGAGTCTGAATCTCCGGAAGGATCGAGCGAGGAAAGCGGTGAGGGTGGAGGAGAAGGAGGAGGTGAACCATCATCCGAGTCTGAATCTCCTGAAGGATCGAGCGAGGAAAGTGGTGAGGGTGGAGAGAAAGACGAGTCTGCTGGAGGGCAGGAAAGTGGCGGGGGAGACGGCGAAGAAGGTGGCGGAGAAGGGAAAGGAGAAGAGGGCTCGAGTGCCGAATCCTCGCCTGAAGGGGAATCTTCCGACTCTTCATCAGAAGAAGGCGGAAACTCTGATTCTGAAGAACCGTCATCCGATGGAGACGCCAAACCAACTGATTCCGAGTCTGAATCTAAACCGGACGGAGATGACGCGTCTGAAAAGGATGAGTCGCAAGATTCCGAGAAGGATGGTGACGGAAATGGAGAGAGCAAGGACGACTCGAAAGATACTGAACCTGATACCAAGGAGGATAAACCATCTGCTGAGGCGCCAGAGAAAAAGCCGACATTTGCCGATAGAGAGGGGGAGGATGACGGTGATGAAGAGCAAGTAGAAAGCCCGAAAGAACCTGACGCCAAAGCGGCATCAGGCGAATCATCGCCAGATTCTGAAGAGGGGAAAGATTCCAATAAGGACAGTGAATCTGGTGATGGAGAGGGGAAAGATTCCAATAAGGACAGTGAATCTGGTGATGGAGAGGGAAAAGATTCCGACAAGGACGGCGAATCGGGTGATGGAGAGGGCAAAGATTCTGAATCTGAAAGTGGTGGTGTATCGTCTGACGAGGAAAAGGATCTTGATAAAGAGGTCGAAGGAATGGGCGGGGATGAAGGGAAAGCTGATGAGGATAAATCAACAAAACGGGCCGGGGAGTCAGAAGATGCTGGATTTAAAGAGCCTGAATCGAAGAATTCTGAGGGAGAGGGTGGGGAGGAGAAGTCATCTGAAGGTGGGGAGGACGAGGAGAAGTCGTCTGAGGGTGAAGAGTCATCAGAGGAGAAAGACGGGTCTGAGGATAAGGAAGGCGAAAGCTCGTCTGAGGAGACGGGTGGGTCTGAGGGCGAGGGATCGTCTGGGGAGAAAGAAGGGGATGATTCGTCCGAGGAAAAGGAGTCGTCCGAGGAAACTAAAGATGGTGAGGAGACCAAAGGCGCTGAAGACAAGGAAGGAGGCGAGAAAGAAGAGGAGGGAAGCACAAAGGAAGGCGACGAGTCTAAAGAATCGGATGAATCCCCCGAGTCTTCCGGAGACAAAGAAGACTCTGAAGACTCTGAAGACAAGGAATCAAAAGAAAACGAAGACAAAGAATCTGACGAGAAAAAGCCAAAAAAACCATCCAAGACAGCTATTGAAAAAGGCTAAACCAACGCCAAGGGGTGGTAGGGGATGGGGTAAGGAACCGGCAGCTACGACAGTGGCGGGTAAGAGAGGGAGGAAATCTTTCCCGACGCACAATGCAAAGAGAGGGGCGTCGCCGTAGATGCTCTCTTTTATAACTTTTGTTGGTATAAATGCGATGCGCGCAACTGTGGATACTTTTACATATAATACATCTGTTTGTTATTTTTTTTTTTTGGTTTATTGAGTTTTTCGCAAGATGGCAGCTTTTTGACGACGTGATGATGAACGGGGACAGGCTGAGGCTGGAGCTCGTTCACGAGCAAGTCGCCGCCAACTTTTGTTCCGCGAACAGAAATTAAATTTCAGGGGGGTTTCAAAGCTTATCGTTGAGTGACGCTGAACGCTACGGGGCCTTGCTGAAACCGCAACAGCCCCCAGAATGGAGTCAGACATTGATATTTCTCCGCACTGATGACAGGGGACAACAAACGACTTCGGATTCTATTCTACAATTTAGTTCAGTTTAGCTGCAATTGTTAGCATCGAGGAGGTCATGGAGATCACTGCCAGGATGAGGGATGCAATGCTCTCTTCTAACGTTGATGCATGCGCTGGCGTCAAGCATCGACCTTCCACTGTCGACGGCGGACAATCTATCCTTTTGGACGACCTCCTCTGGAAGTTATACGAGGAGTAGCTTCCTTCCTCACCCCTCACGACGTCCCCAAACTCAAGCACCTCTCCCACAAATCCCACCGCAACTTCTGCTTTGACGACTTTTCCTTTGCCCGCACGAACCTTATCCGCTTTTTCGGTATCGATGGTCTTCGTAATCCATTAGAATTGGACCGTCTGGACTGGAACTTGCTCCGCATTCCTTACTGGGCTGCACTGTTTGCCGTTAATGGATTTAACTCCATGACACTGCGACTGCTTTACTCGGATTTTAGAGCGTTCTTGGAGATGCCTGTGCAGCCTTTACCCAATCTTTCACCTGTATCGGATGCGCTGCTTTTTAGCTATTCGACTTTCAAAAGTGGATGTATGCGCCGATGGATATGCGGCGCTCAGATGGACTTTTCTCGTCGATGACGTTGATACATTCTCCATCCTCTTCACCGACCTCAGTATAGGAAATGACGACCTTTTGGATCTATGCCTCTGCGCTTGCCGTTTCGGTGCCTCCTCGATTCTACCGCTTTTATTGGAACGCATCCATCAAACCCCAAACCTCAACTTCATTCCCACAGGCACCACCTGCCTCACCGAATCCGCCACCCGTGGCCACGCCCTCTCCGTCTCGCTCCTCATGTCCGCCTCCATCTTACCAACAAGCCATCTCCTCGTCATGGCCGCCCGTCGCGGTCACGTAGACGTTGTGGATCTACTCCTGACGTCTCGGAATGTGGATCCTAGTGCGTTTGATTCAAAGGCGTTAAGAGTTGCTGCTGCCCATGGACAGGATAGAGTTGTGAAAAGGTTGCTTGAGACGGGGAGAGTGGATCCGGGGTCGGCGGATAATGTGGCATTAAGGAGAGCGAGCGAGTATGGGTTTAAGGAGGTTGTGAGGATGGTGCTGGATACGGGGATGGCGGATCCGGCGGCAGAGGATAATTATGCGATTCGGTGGGCGGCTGTGAATGGGCATTTGGAGGTGAGTTAAATTATTTATTCATTCTTATTCCATCATATTAGGTTGTTTCTCCTTTTTTATTCATTTTAATAGTGGTCTGACTTTTTAAAATAATATCTAGGTAGTTAAAATGCTAATAGCATCACCGGGAGTCAACCCTGCAGCATGCGACAACCTCCCCCTCATCTGTGCCGCCCAATCCGGCCACCGCGCCGTCGTCAAACTCCTCATCGACACTAACCGCGTCAACCCCGCCGCCTGTCGCGGCCAAGCCCTTATCCGGGCCGCCAGCAACGGCCATCTCCCCGTCGTTCTCGACCTTCTCGCAACAAAAAAGTTTCGTCTTCGGACCTGTGGCGCACGCGCTCTCATCGGTGCCGCACGGAACGGCCACCTTGATATTGTTAACGTGTTGTTGGGATATGGAAGATGCGTTGATCCTGGTGCGCAGAATAATTTGGCTGTGAGGGAGGCGGCGCATCATGGACATGTGAAAGTTGTGGAGAGATTATTAGAAACCAGGAGGGTCAATCCTGCGGATGAAGATAATATGGCGATACAATGGGCTGCGGCGAATGGGCATGTGGAGACCGTTAAAGTTCTTCTTCAAGTAGAAATGAAGCGTCAAGAAGAAAAAGGGGCGCGTTGTATTGCTGCGTTTAAACCTTTACAGAATTTTTGCGGGATCATTAGAACAAAAACGAAAGTTCCGACCGAACCTACCATTCCTGAACCTTCGCTTTTGGATCAACCCCATCCCCAAATCCCTTTCCACCTCCTGCCCCTTCGAGACCCTGCATCGCGTCGTAAAATCCCCCCAAATCCCACCACCACTCTTCTTCGTCGTCTCCTCCCCTCCCCTCGCCGCATCGATCCCTCTGCCGACACCCATTTCGCCATCCGCGCCGCCTCCCTCAACGGCCATATTGACGTGGTTCGCGTCCTACTCTCAACTCCACTCGTGGATGCTGACGCTGCAGCGCAACATGCACTTGTGACGGCGTGTGCAGCGGGACAGGAAAAGGTTGTAAAAGTACTATTAGATGAATTTAAGGCTATGCCGACTGTTGCGGCGCTTTGTGGCGCGGCGGATGCCGGAGCGGTGGGGATTGTGAAGAGGGTGCTTGAGAGTGGACGGGTGGATCTAGAAGCGCTTGGCGAGGTTGTTGCGGGCAGGGGAGGTGTGGATGGAGGGATGGGAAGGGTTGGTGGTGGGGCGAGTGGTGAGGCGTGGGGGGAGGTTATAAGGGCCATGGGAGAGGCGGTTTAAAAGTAAAAGCCTTTTTGTTTTTTCCCTGGCTGTTCGTTTTATCACTTTTGTTAAAGATTTACTTTGTATGTTTATGTTTTTTTGCGTACACTTGATGTACTATGTGCTTATTTAACCTCCACCTTTTCCGGGTTTTGATCGACGTTTTCGCAATTTATATTTATTATTTTTTTGCATCTCTCTGCTCTTGATGGCTTTCGTTTTTGAATTTTGCCTTATGCATTCGTTATATGAACTTGTTGTTCAGTGTCCTTTCCTTGCATAGTTTAAAATTTTTATGTCCCTTCCTCCTCCATAGTACCTCTCAATCTCACTCTAAAAAAGACTCCGCTGGCGTTCCTTTCTAATAATAAATAACGTGGCCACCTCTGACACTAACCGTCTGTACAGAGTCCAGAAATCAGCTGTTGCGCCTCGCGATTGGGAACAGCCCAAAAAATAATTTTTGAAAGGGATAACGATTCAACCACCATGCCGACACAATGGTCATCGCAAGCCTGGAGATACGCCTGGAGATACGCCGAGGCGAAGCCTGATGACAGCAACGGTTACTTCACGTCAGAATCCCTTGAAAACCCCTTCCCCGAGCCCACCCGTACTCCCAGAAGCACATTTTGGGCAGACCCTCGCACTGCCGACCCCAACGCATTTACCCTGTTCCCACACCTCTTCAACCCCTACCTTTCTCGAACCATCATCAAAGACCACCTCAATCGCTGCTCCCTCTGCGGAGGTCGAAATCACTCCACACCATGCGTCATCACAGCGACAGATGGATCGCTCAAGTACTTGAAACTTCTTCGCGCCTTTCGAATTGCGCAGGAGAATATGGGAATGGAAGAGCGGGAATGGGAGGAGAATGATAGGGCTGTGGAATTTAGGATCAGGTTCTTTGAAACTGCGTTGAGTAATTTGGGGGTTTGTGTGGGAGGCGGGAGGGAGGTGGGAGTTTTGACGGGTGTAGAGGTAGTTGAGGAAGTGGTTGGATTGGATAGGGACGGGGCAAGGGATGAGGGGAGAGAGGGGAGGGGGAAGAGGAGGAGGGAGGTGGGAGGTTGGACGGGTGTAGAGGTAGTTGAGGAAGTGGTTGGATTGGATAGGGACGGGGCAAGGGATGAGGGGAGAGAGGGGAGGGGGAAGAGGAGGAGGGAGGTGGGAGGTTGGACGGGTGTAGAGGTAGTTGAGGAAGTGGTTGGATTGGATAGGGACGGGGCAAGGGATGGGGGAAGAGAGGGGAGGGGGAAGAGGAGGAGGGAGAAAGATGGATTGTTGCAGGCAGAATGGAATGATACAGACGTTGACGGATTTGATATTGAGAATGGTATTACTTCAGGCCGTCGGCGTGACGAAGAGCAGCCCTCAACTGGATTCCGAACGTCACGACGAAGAAGAAGTCCCGGACTCGGAAATGCAAGAACCGTATGAAGAACTCGAAGAACCAGAAAGCCAATCCCATCTCGAGGCAGAGTATCCAGTCCAACATCTTCGTCAACCCGAAGAGTTTATTGAAGTTGATGACACTGAAACTATAATGTCATCCTGCGACACAGAGTTTCCGCTTTACAACGGTACCGGTCCCCGTCTTCGCGACCGTATCTGGATTGAATTGGAGCTTAAAAAGATAGGGAACTGGGCACCTAAGAATTCAGAGTATTTGACTGAGGAAGAGGAGACTCATTACGCTGCTCTAGCCGAGGCAGAATGCAACTTAAATGCTCTGAAAGCAAACGCCGTACGTCTAAGTCCGGATAACTCAAAAACAGGGTCAAGTTTCTGGGTTGGACGTGGGATTTCCTCATTACAAGGGTGGACATCCTCGGTTTCGGGATTTGAAGTGGATGCGGAGGGAGGAGGATCGTGTGATGAAATGGCAGCCTGCACTGAGGGAATATAAAAATATGAGGGGGAATGGAGCTATTCGATTGCACCACATGATAAAGCTTTTGGAGGAGGAGAAGGAAAAGGACGGGGAGTCTTATGAGATAAATGACAATGACAGGATTTTGGAATTAGAGAACCAGCAGAATACTTTGGATGATGGGAGGCAGAGGGGATGTCGAGAGCTGGATTCAAGGTTTCCGTTCTATAACGGTCATCATCCTCGGTTCGACGATGTACATTGGATTGTGAGAGAACTTGACATGGTTCGAGAATGGGAAGTTCCTGGCGATGCTCTTGGTGATTATGAGGCTGCGCGTTCCACGGCAGAGGCGCGGCTCATAGAATTGATGAAAACATTTTCACCGGGTGAAGGCTCCTCACTTTTGGAAAATGCATCCGCTCTCCAATTCCGTGACGACGGTCTTGACGTCGAGTTTCCGTACTACGAGAGGGACGCTCCGCGATTTAGAGACTTGGAATGGGTCTTCGCTGAATTTGAACGCGTGGAACGGTGGGAGGGTGACGCGACTGATGATGCCGAGATGGAGGCGATGAGGGAGCAGCAGAGTGTTGCTATGAGGCGGTTGAAGAGAAGAATGAAGTGGTTGGAGGATAGGAGGGATGATGAGGGTCGGAACCGGAACAAGGATGTGTATGACGTCGAGGCGGAGGATTCGGATACAGTGGAGGAAGAGGTGGGGGAAGAGGAGAATGCGAGACCATATTCACCTGATTATGTGGACTCTCGGAATGATGACGAAAACATCTTCAGAGAAGAGCATGGGACTCACCGAAATTCTCTGAAACGTCGATTTATCGAAGCCGATGAAGAAGAAGAGGAGTGTTTAACATATGAAACTCAAGATGTTGAAGAAATTCAGCGTCATCGTGAACGTGAAAAAGATGCCAGAGAAAGGCGTCAGCGGACGATTCAGACGGAGGAGGGACCATGCAAGGTTTTGGGTTCTGAGGAGGGTTCGGAGTCGTCTAGAAGAAGGCAAAGGCGGAAGAAGGATTCTTTCTTTCATGATGATGAGATGGCAGGAAGTGAGGTTGATGTGCGTGCTGTTACCCCGGACGTGAGGGAGGCGAAGAGGCAATTGATGGCGCAGAGGGAGCTTGAGGTGAGATTTGGCCTCACGACATTCTGTCTTCTTTTTACCGTACTTTCTTCTTTATTCTCACGCTGAAGCCACTTTAGTCACATCCTTTTATGCAAGATATTAGCCCTTACCAAGAACACATTACTCAATTCTCCTCCCCCATTACCAGCCCCCACGCACCGCTCCCACCGCACATCTTACCGTCATAACGTTATCAATCACGATGACATTGAAGACGACGAAGAAAACCTCACCGTCGGTCCCTCCCCAGGTCCCGCTGGACAATCTACGTCATACCCCTTATGCCATGGTACCGTTTCTACGCGTTCGACCCCAAAGAAGCCACAAAAACTTGTCCGGGTCGAGTATGAGGATGAGGATGATTTGGATGCTGAGGATGAGGGAGAGGTTAGGAGAAAGAGTTCGAGAAGCGGATCGGATTCAACAAAGATGGAGTATGTTGGGATTTGGGTTCGAAGTTTGCCGCCTACTTCACAGTTTTTGACCCTGTAACTGCAATGTCGTCTTTTGCGCATGTTTTTTCTTTCTTTAGTTTTGGTCTTGCGCTTCAAACAGCTTTTTTTTGTATATTGCAAACCTTTTTGTTTTATGATGTTTGGTCCATATTCCATCGCAATATATAGTCCGTTCCCGCTTTTCTCCGACCGTATAACCATGAGGATATTAAAACGACAGCAGAACCGTGACCATAAAAGAGCGAGCTTGAACCAAAAAAAAAAAATAAAAATAAAAAACCAACAGTTCCCCAACCAACGCGTCCTATAAATGACGCGAGAAAAACCATGTAGGCGCAAAGAAACGCGAGAGGCTGATCCCAGAGCCCCGCGGCGCAAAGCGCGGCACGGGACTCGGATCTCGCCTCCCCTACCCGCACCCGCGTTGCGCCTACCCCACCCCAACGCGGATGCGAACGCGCCGCACAACACCGCGCCTGACCTCCGACACCCCGGCGCGCACGCAAGCCTGCAGTGCTGTGTGTGAGATTATTGGATAACCTCACCGAGAGGCATGAATGCGTCGCTTATATAGACGTCGTGCCCTTATTCTTATTTTGTTGTTCCCGTTCCATTCTTTTCCCTCTCGGGGTTTTTCATAGTTTTTCCCCATAGATACGAGAGAGGTTTTTATAGAAGGAAGGGCGGTCGACGTGGTATGCCAACTTATGACATGCTACCACGTTGGTCGAGATGCCTGTTGTTGTTATTTGATTCCCCTTTATGTATTGTTTTATTATTTGTAGAAAGTTGAATAGATTTACGTGCACCTCTGTAGTCCTGGATTGATCCCACCCATACATCCAGGCATGGCTGCCCTTGGGCCATGCTTTCTTCATTCTTCTGTTATTCAATATTGTGTTATTTAGTTGTACCTGCGGGCGCTCGGGGATTACGCCGCTGGGGAGACTACACCTTGAACCAAGACACTTGAGTCTAAGAAGGCCTGAGCCCTGGATAGACGCCTCTGTGGCATGATTCCTTCGAAGGTTTGGGTAGTATAACCACCTCTGTTCTTTTCTCGATTGCGATGACTGGCTATCTAGTTGCCTGTGAGTGGGAGTGCGGCATGAGCAGGGCCTTAGGTAGAAGAGATCAGATGAGAACATGTTAAAACGGCTTATTGCGGCGATTACGAGGCCTTGTACACTACTAGGAGCGGGATGGACTCCCTCCTTGACGACCCTTCCACTCTGGCGCGTTGGATCTCCGCCTGAGTATCTTTTTCCTTCCTTTTTCCTTCCTTTCTTTCATATGATTAGTTTTAGAGCAGAACCACAGCAACTTAAATCCCCGCTGTCACTAAAGGCAGAATAGGGCTTGACTCTTGATCTAGGAGTACTTCCTAGACGCTAGTCTTGTCACCTATTATGTGGTTCTCTACCTCTGTATGCCGGGGCTTAGCAGAGGGGGCCATAGAGAGAACTTCACAGATGGGGGCCCAACCTTAATATGGTGGTTTCGGTTTCTTCTACTAATCATATTTTATTGATCTTTATATCATATGAAAGCTACGAGTCGGGGCGTCATTTGCGCTATCGTCCCACGTCTCTACCGTATACAGTCGTCGAGAGATCGCGGTTTTTGTGTTGTGAGTTATACATTTGTTTGCAACCACCCCTTGTCAAAACGTGTGTAACGACACCCAGTGAAGGCCTCCTAGGAGGCATGAGGGATGTTGTTGCAAAAGCTAGACTCACTTTGATCCATTGACGACCCCTGCTGGCAGGGTAGTCGTAGGATCTTGTTGACATGCGAGGGTTTCGACCTAAGCACATTAAGGGCCTCTGTCATGGAGGCCTGGCATTGGGTAGTCTTTATGGCACCCCGCCACCTTTGTCAACACTGGACTACCATCCAGTACCCTAGAACGCTCTCAGCGTTTTTTGTGGCTTTTAGGAGCCTTTTAGTGTATTAGATCTTACTTTTAAGTGAGATCTATATGCTTTTATCACTTCGACGCTTTTTCGATTGCGCGTTTCGCACTCATTTTTATTACTATAATTATGAAACTTTACAGGGATGTAGTGCGTAGTACTACGCAAACAGTGGTAAAATATGGTAACGTTTGCGCCCCTATTGGTCTTGTAATCGTTAAGGAGGCAGTCTTTATTTACAGTTGTATGAGTCCTGGACTTTCACTTTTACCAAACCAGGTTACACAAAATTGGTAATGTTAACAACAATCCCCAGGGTCCAGAGGTTATGATCTTTATGCCTGTGATCTTGACAACCGCTGCTCCCCAGAAGTAAAACCTTAGTGATTCCGATAGCTATCGTCCAGAAGAGCCGGAAAGTCTTTTGAAATAAGTTTTAAAACAGTGTTTCGACTTTTTATGAAGAAGAGAATTTTGTCAAATCTTCGAAATAGGATTTCGACTTCAATCCCCAAGTCATTCATACCAGATTCGCCAAATAATTCGAAGATGTAGAAATACTTTGGAAAGTCTTGGGTTTCTTCTGATTAATTTATTATTGACGACGAACTTGCCGTTTTACTACTTCGTTAATTTTTATCGCGATTTTTACTTGAAAATTTCCATACACGTAGCCCTCAATGAGGGCATCATTTTTATATAGGTCGCGTCATCTTGCGACGCACCGTTCCAGACTTATAACGTTTTGAAAAACTTCGGCATTGGACTTCAGCATTTTTGCTTGACAAATTTGTTAATTTCTTAACACACAAATGTTTCGGGTCACCACATCCAATTAGTTGTTGCTAATATAATAACACGGTTATACCTGCCGATAATTATGTATGCAATCTATCTTACTTATGCACAGCGCAACCCTTTGCTCACTGTTTAAACCGGGTCACTTTTGTGATTTGAATATAACAAAGCAAATCATGGCCTCATGGTATATGCTTAGGAAGGTGCCACCGTTGCCTTCTTTCATAATATGCACTAGCTAATGGTAGAATATAATGCTTCTTATTGAAACATTGACGATCACATCAACTTGATATAATTTTTGACACAGAAATGATAGCGCATCTGCATTTTTTATTATAAAAATGCTTTGATTATGGAGCTCAATTGAACCGGGGCGTTCAACAAAGAGGGCTTCACTGATTAAGGAAACTGAATCCTCTATTAACTTATTGTACTTACACTGCTGGTAGTGTTAGTCAATGTTGCAATTATAGGTGTTGTATTAACCTATATCAACAAAGCTTTATGTCTCATGTATCTTGCAATGCGTGAACGTCAACATATTATGGCTAGGCCATTCATTTTGTTGGACACGCTTTGCCGCGTATTCCTCACCCTCCCACCCTTATGTGGATATATGTGTGTTTGCTTTAAGAGTGGGTGAACTGTTGGAGAGTCATATTCTCGTTTGAGAATCTGAGTCAACTTATGTCATCTGCAGATAATATGTAAAGACATAGGGATTATGTTTCGTGTTAATGATGCCTTGATATTGGTTTTAATAACATTAGAATGCCTTACAAGATAACAGAAGTGCCATAAACAAACGTTGAATACTAACGTATGCTTAACGCGCAATGAGCAGAGATGTGGAGTAGAATAAGTTTGATTATGTATACACGTCAGTTAAACTTCTTGAAGTAGTTTAAAGATGATTTATCACAACAAATTCGTTCTAGTTTGAGAGTTTTCTTTCAAGCGTAAAGTGCGTTACGTGAAGATAGGATCTGAGGATGAGCCTATTTTATTGTATAAGTATATTAGTTGTTATATTTTGAGCAGAAGTTTTGATACTTTGTTGTGTTGAAATAATAATTACGTGACTTATCATGATAATTACGTGAATTATCGCGTTAATATATTTGTTTACTTACTTGATTAATGTAATAGTTGCTATAAGTAGCTCTGTTAATACAGTAGTCCTGATATAGACTCAAGAAGAAGTTGCTATTGCAACTTTGGCCCATACCACAACACTTGGTTGCTATAACACGAGATTCCTTCCGATAGTTAGAGATTATTGGAATGGCGTGCCAAGACAAATGTTAAAGAGTTCTTGAACAATTAGCCATGTTGATAAGCACGGCATACCTAAACGCGAGAAATTAGAAACTCGCTATACAGACGCAAGTGATAATGCTGGTTCCAAGAGTTGTCCAGCACAGCGTCAGAAGAAGTCATAGTTCCAGACCCAGAGGTAGAACTTGACGATAGGGTTAATGTGAGTGATGACATTAACGGTGATATGGACTCACAGATTGAATCCAATAGAACTTGTCTCCACGTGAAGACACGGAAAAAGCTAAGCATGATGATGTACCCTTAGCTTTAGAAGACTTTGTATTCACTACACTTCTAGTCAATATAGATATATATATTTTATCGTAAAAACTCACAGGGACTTTGTTCTCAAGTGTGGGTGCATGTGAGATTATTGGATAACCTCACCGAGAGGCATGAATGCGTCGTTATATAGACGTCGTGCCCTTATTCTTATTTTGTTGTTCCCGTTCATTCTTTTCCTCTCGGGGTTTTTCATAGTTTTTCCCATAGATACGAGAGAGGTTTTATAGAAGGAAGGGCGGTCGACGTGGTATGCCAACTTATGACATGCTACCACGTTGGTCGAGAGCTGTTGTTGTTATTTGATTCCCTTTATGTATTGTTTTATTATTTGTAGAAAGTTGAATAGATTTACGTGCACCTCTGTAGTCTGGATTGATCCCACCATAATCCAGGCATGGCTGCCTTTGGGCCATGCTTTCTTCATTCTTCTGTTATTCAATATTGTGTTATTTAGTTGTACTGGGGCGTCGGGGATTACGCGTGGGGGAGACTACACCTTGAACCAGACACTTGAGTCTAAGAAGGCTGAGCCTGGATAGACGCTCTGTGGCATGATTCCTTCGAAGGTTTGGGTAGTATAACATCTGTTCTTTTCTTGATTGGATGATGGCTATCTAGTTGCCTGTGAGTGGGAGTGCGGCTGAGCAGGGCTTAGGTAGAAGAGATCAGATGAGAAACATGTTAAAACGGCTTATTGCGGCGATTACGAGGCTGTACACTACTAGGAGCGGGATGGACTCCCTCCTTGATGACCCTTCCACTCTGGCGGTTGGATCCGCCTGAGTACTTTTTCCTTCCTTTTTCCTTCTTTCTTTCATATGATTAGTTTTAGAGAGAACCACAGCAACTTAAATCCCGCTGTCACTAAAGCAGAATAGGGCTTGACTCTTGATCTAGGAGTACTCTAGACGCTAGTCTTGTCACTATTATGTGGTTCTCTACCTCTGTATGCCGGGGCTTAGCAGAGGGGGCCATAGAGAGAACTTCACACTTGGGATTATTCCTTGTGGACTTTAACGTCGGGGGCGGTAGCTGACACGGGGTGGGCTAAGGCGCAATTGCAGCGCTGGTTTGTGATTTGTGGCGGGGGAGTCTAGTTTTCGCAGTGCCAGCACGACGCATTACCTGTACGAGGGTGGGGGTTGAATGACTTGATGATATGGGGCCGCTGGACTTCGGAGGCTTTCTACTGGTACCTCCGGACACGCCCTGAGTTTACTATGTCACTGTACCGCCGGAACCCTGGCGGGTCTGGGCGGGGGCCCACAGGACGTGCCGGGCTGGGTTGTCGCGTCGCATGCTTGCGCGCGTTTTTGCCGCACCGCATGCTTGCGGTTGGCCGGGTCCGCGTCGCATGGCTTGCGCGCAATGTTTTTGCCGCACTGGAAGAATTACATTATTCACATGGCCTATGGCTCATAGGGACATTTTGTCAAAGTCCGTTGATTCCTTATATCCCGCGTTGACGCGTATATTTACGCGTCATATTGAATCCTCCCTTCTTTCCCACCATCCCTCCCTACCTAGCTTTGACTAGGGGTAGGGGAGAAGAGTAAAGGAGTTGCTCCAGCAGAGCAAGTCCACAGAGCACCTAGGACAGGATGTACTCCTGAATCTAAGTGATGTTGTTGTTGTTTGCGATGGTGTGGGTGATGATCGCGAGATTCTGCTTATTTAAGGAGAAGGGAACGTGTTTAGTATCTTCATTATCGACTTACCTTGCTTCTAAACCAATTTCAGCACTAGATCGTCTCCAGGCGATCGGGATGGCTATAAGTCTCCATGCCACCCTACTATGGCACCTTTGGAACATGGGCTCTCGTTTGCCTCTCAGAGCTTAGAACAGGGTAACCTCACTCATTGCTGCCATTAGCGCCTGATATCAGTCAGAGAGCACCAGAGGTGGACTATAGCTGACCAAGCGTTGACTAAAGGACACTGTGAATGAGGAGGGATTCCATCACAGCCTTCCATCTCAAACGCTGGATTGCAGCTTCACCAGTGGTAAGGAGGCAGAGGGGTCGACTGTCATCCAACTAAGAGTGAAGGGAGATCACGCCGCGAGGCCACGCGCGTGGTGATAGAGGATAGGGGATCAACTCAATATCAACTACTTAATCAACAGGTACAAATTAAATCAAGAAATCTCTCATATTAAAGTAATACACAAAATACAAATAAATAATAGACACAACATACGCACACACACATAAACGGCACATATGCGCGCACCTTCTTCAATAAAAACCCTATAAACGTGGGGAAAAACTATATATAAAAAATCCAGAGGGAAAGAAGGGAGATTCAATATGACGCGTAAATATACGCGTCAACGCGGATATAACGGAACTCAACGGACTTTGACAAAATGTCCTATGAGCCATAGGCCATGTGAATAATGTAATTCTTCACAGTGCGGCAAAAACATTGCGCGCAAGCATGCGACGCGGCACCCGCCAACACGCAAGCATGCGGTGCGGCAAAAACGCGCGCAAGCATGCGACGCGACAACCCAGCCCGGCACGTCCTGTGGGCCCCCGCCCAGACCCCCAGGGTTCCGGCGGTACATACATAGTAAACTCAGGGCGTGTCCGGAGGTACCAGTAGAAAGCCTCCGAAGTCCAGCGGCCCATATCATCAAGTCATTCAACCCCCACCCCTCGTACAGTAATGCTCGTGCTGGCACTGCGAAAACTAGACTCCCCCGCCACAAATCACAACCAGCGCTGCAATTGCGCCTTAGCCCACCCCGTGTCAGCTACCGCCCCCACGTTAAAGTCCACAAGGAATAATCCAAGTGTGAAGTTCTCTCTATGGCCCCCTCTGCTAAGCCCCGGCATACAGAGGTAGAGAACCACATAATAGGTGACAAGACTAGCGTCTAGGAGTACTCCTAGATCAAGAGTCAAGCCTATTCTGCCTTTAGTGACAGCGGGATTAAGTTGCTGTGGTTCTGCTCTAAAACTAATCATATGAAAGAAAGGAAGGAAAAGGAAGGAAAAAGTATCAGCGAGATCCAACGCCCAGAGTGGAAGGGTCATCAGGAGGAGTCCATCCCGCTCCTAGTAGTGTACAAGCCTCGTAATCGCCGCAATAAGCCGTTTTAACATTTCTCATCTGATCTCTTCTACCAAGGCCCTGCTCATGCCCACTCCCACTCACAGCAACTGATAGCCAGTCATCGCATCAAGAAAAGAACAAGTGTTATACTACCCAAACCTTCGAAGGATCATGCCACAGAGCGTCTATCCAGGGCTCAGGCCTTCTTAACTCAAGTGTCTTGGTTCAAGTGTATCTCCCCCAGCGGCGTAATCCCGAGCGCCGCAGTACAACTAAATAACACAATATTGAATAACAGAAGAATGAAGAAAGCATGGCCCAAGGCAGCCATGCTGATGTAGGTGGGATCAATCCAGGATACAGAGGTGCACGTAAATTATTCAACTTTCTACAATAATAAAACAATACATAAAGGGAATCAAATAACAACAACAGGCATCTGACCAACGTGTAGCATCATAAGTTGGCATACCACGTCGACCGCCCTTCCTTCTATAAAAACTCTCTCTATCTATGGGGAAAAACTATGAAAACCCCGAGAGGGAAAAGAATGAACGGGAACAACAAATAAGAATAAGGGCACGACGTCTATATAAGCGACGCATTCATGCCTCTCGGTGAGGTATCCAATAATCTCACATGCACCCACACTTGAGAACAAGTCCCCTGTGAGTTTTACATATAATATATATATATCTTATATTGACTAAAAGTGTAGTGAATACAAATCTTCTAAAGCTAAGGGTACATCATCATGCTTAGCTTTTCCGTGTTTCACGTGAGAGACAAGTTCTATGGATTCATATCTTGTGAGTCCATATCACCGTTATGTCATCACTCACATTAACCCTATCTCAAGTTCTACCTCTGGGTCTGGAACTATGACTTCTTCTGACCTGTGCTGGACAACTCTTGGAAGCCAGCATTATCACTTGCGTCTGTATAGCGAGTTTCTAATTTCTCCCGTTTAGGTATGCCGTGCTATCAACATGCTAATTGTTTCAAGAATCTTTAACATTGTCTTGCCACGCCATTCCAATAATCTCTAACTATTGCGGAAGAATCTCGTTTATAGCAACCAAGTGTTTGTATGGCCAAAGTTGCAATAGCAACTTCTTCTTGAGTCTATATCAGGACTACTGTATTAACAGCTACTTATAGCAACTATTACATTAATCAAGTAAGTAAACAAAATATATTTAACGCGATAATTCAGTAATTATCATGATAAGTCACGTAATATTATTTCAACACAACAAAGTATCAAAACTTCTGCTCAAAATATAAAACTAATATACTTAGTACAATAAATAGGCTCACTCTCAATCCTATCTTCACGTAACCACTTTACGCTTGAAAGAAAACTCTCAAACTAGAACGAATTGTGTGATAAATCATCTTTAAACTACTTCAAGAGTTTAACTGACGTGTATACATAATCAAACTTATTCTACTCCACATCTCTGCTCATTGCGCGTTAAGCATGACGTTAGTATTCAACGTTGTTTATGGTCACTTCTTTATCTTGTAAGGCATTCTAATGTATTAACAACCAATATCAAGGCATCATAACACGAAACATAATCCCTATGTCTTTACATATATCTGCAGATGACGATAAGTTGACTCAGATTCTCAAACGAGAATATGACTCTCCAACAGTTCACCCACTCTTTAAAGCAAACACACATATATCCACATAAGGGTGGGAGGGTGAGGAAGTACGCGCAAAGCGTGTCCAACAAAATGAATGGCCTAGCCATAATATGTTGACGTTCACGCATTGCAAGATACATGAGACATAAAGCTTTGTTGATATGGTGTTAATACGTCAACCATAATTGCAACATTGACCAACACTGACCAGCAGTGTAAGTACAATAAATCATTAGAGGAATCAGTTTCCTTAACCAACGGAAGCATTCTTCTGTTAAACGGCCCCGGTTCAAGGAGCTCCATAATCAAAGCATATTATAATAAAAATGCAGATGCGCTATCATTTCCGTAAAAAAATACATCAAGTTATATGATGTCAAAGTTTCAATAAGAAGCTTTATATTCTACCATTAGCTAGTGCATTATGAAAGAAGGCAACAGTGGCACCTTCCTTAAGCCATATACCATGAGGCCATGATTTGCTTTGTTATACTCAAAGTCACAAAAGTGACCCGGTTTTAAACATTGAGCAAGGGTTGCTCTGCGCATAAGTAAGACAAGATTGCATACACAATTATCGGCAGGTATAACCGTGTTATTATATTAGCAACAACTAATTGGATGTGGTGACCCGAAACATTTGTGTTGTTAAGAAATTAACAAATTTGTCAAGCAAAAATGCTGAAGTCCAATGCCGACGTTTTTCAAAACGTTATAAGTCTGAACGGTGCGTCGCCATATAGCGAGACCTATATAAAAATGATGCCCTCATTGAGGGCTACGTGTATGGAAATTTTCAAGTAAAAATCGCGATAAAAATTAACGAAGTAGTAAAACGGCAAGTTCGTCGTCAATAATGAATTAATCAGAAGAAACCCAAGACTTTCCAAAGTATTTCTACATCTTCGAATTATTTGGCGAATCTGGTATGAATGACTTGGGGATTGAAGTCGAAATCCTATTTCGAAGATTTGACAAAATTCTCTTCTTCATAAAAAGTCGAAACACTGTTTTAAAACTTATTTCAAAAGACTTTCCGGCTCTTCTGGACGATAGCTATCGGAATCACTAAGGTTTTACTTCTGGGGAGCAGCGGTTGTCAAGATCACAGGCATAAAGATCATAACCTCTGGACCCTGGGGATTGTTGTTAACATTACCAATTTTGTGTAACCTGGTTTGGTAAAAGTGAAAGTCCAGGACTCATACAACTGTAAATAAAGACTGCCTCCTTAACGATTACAAGACCAATAGGGGCGCAAACGTTACCATATTTTACCACTGTTTGCGTAGTACTACGCACTACATCCCTGTAAAGTTTCATAATTATAGTAATAAAAATGAGTGCGAAACGCGCAATCGAAAAAGCGTCGAAGTGATAAAAGCATATAGATCTCACTTAAAAGTAAGATCTAATACACTAAAAGGCTCCTAAAAGCCACAAAAAACGCTGAGAGCGTTCTAGGGTACTGGATGGTAGTCCAGTGTTGACAAAGGTGGCGGGGTGCCATAAAGACTACCCAATGCCAGGCCTCCATGACAGAGGCCCTTAATGTGCTTAGGTCGAAACCCTCGCATGTCAACAAGATCCTACGACTACCCTGCCAGCAGGGGTCGTCAATGGATCAAAGTGAGTCTAGCTTTTGCAACAACATCCCTCATGCCTCCTAGGAGGCCTTCACTGGGTGTCGTTACACACGTTTTGACAAGGGGTGGTTGCAAACAAATGTATAACTCACAACACAAAAACCGCGATCTCTCGACGACTGTATACGGTAGAGACGTGGGACGATAGCGCAAATGACGCCCCGACTCGTAGCTTTCATATGATATAAAGATCAATAAAATATGATTAGTAAGAAACCGAAACCACCATATTTGGTTGGGCCCCCATCTGTGAAGTTCTCTCTATGGCCCCCTCTGCTAAGCCCCGGCATACAGAGGTAGAGAACCACATAATAGGTGACAAGACTAGCGTCTAGGAGGTACTCCTAGATCAAGAGTCAAGCCCTATTCTGCCTTTAGTGACAGCGGGGATTTAAGTTGCTGTGGTTCTGCTCTAAAACTAATCATATGAAAGAAAGGAAGGAAAAAGGAAGGAAAAAGGTACTCAGGCGGAGATCCAACGCGCCAGAGTGGAAGGGTCATCAAGGAGGGAGTCCATCCCGCTCCTAGTAGTGTACAAGGCCTCGTAATCGCCGCAATAAGCCGTTTTAACATGTTCTCATCTGATCTCTTCTACCTAAGGCCCTGCTCATGCCGCACTCCCACTCACAGGCAACTAGATAGCCAGTCATCGCAATCAAGAAAAGAACAGAGGTGGTTATACTACCCAAACCTTCGAAGGAATCATGCCACAGAGGCGTCTATCCAGGGCTCAGGCCTTCTTAGACTCAAGTGTCTTGGTTCAAGGTGTAGTCTCCCCAGCGGCGTAATCCCCGAGCGCCCGCAGGTACAACTAAATAACACAATATTGAATAACAGAAGAATGAAGAAAGCATGGCCCAAGGGCAGCCATGCCTGGATGTATGGGTGGGATCAATCCAGGACTACAGAGGTGCACGTAAATCTATTCAACTTTCTACAAATAATAAAACAATACATAAAGGGGAATCAAATAACAACAACAGGCATCTCGACCAACGTGGTAGCATGTCATAAGTTGGCATACCACGTCGACCGCCCTTCCTTCTATAAAAACCTCTCTCGTATCTATGGGGAAAAACTATGAAAAACCCCGAGAGGGAAAAGAATGGAACGGGAACAACAAAATAAGAATAAGGCACGACGTCTATATAAGTGACGCATTCATGCCTCTCGGTGAGGTTATCTTATAATCTCACACAAGCCCCTAGCGCCAGAAGGACCCGCAGCGCCCCCGTCCCGTCCAACCCTGGAAGCCCCACCCGAAACAACAGGTACTGCGTGAACGCTGTGACAGTCTTCTTCCGGGGAAGCCACACTGCGTAACCCTCAAACTCTTTGCCAGGGGATGACTGCGCGGTAACATGGCCGTGGCGCAGCACCTTCCCGTTGTCCACCCCGGAGCAGACGAACCTACGACAATCTAGCACACGAGTAAAACGCCAACGTCACCATGCCCATAACACCAGCATCACCGTGCGAGACACCGCCAGATCTGCCCGCAGCAAGGCCAAATGGTTGAGGGTAAACATCTCCTGCTGGTTGGGAGCCGGTGCGGCGCAAACGACCGACGTTAGCCAGCGCCTGTCTGACCGACTCATGATTCTGGATCCCGGACCAGTCCCAACCCGAAGCACGGTGATGAGAGCTCAACGCCGACAGTACTGCAGCAACGTGCCACCACGGACGACGCGCCGCGGGAGAAAGAAGTGGTCATTGCGACCGGCGGGCAAAGCGACCACCTTGCATGAAAATGGCTAAGCCCACACAACCCTCCCCCACCGCAACCGGCAATCCAGGCAACACCACCTCGCGCTGGCGCTTCCTGGGTACAGGGCCAGGAAATCCACGACATTCCCCCGACAACCGGTCACACCCGTCCACATTCACGCGGCCGACGTGAACCATCCGCAACTGAAACTGAAAACGAATGGCGGCCCAACCATCCCTCTAATCAGACCCCACAGGATTGAGTAGACCCATACCCCTTCTCAAACACCGCCACGTTGTTTGCATTATCCGTGTGCCACTGGATGTACTGCCCCAATATCTCCCCCCAACCGTTGCCAAACCCAACGCGACGGTGGCAAGCTCCCACGTTTGGGCCGCCGGCCCCCCTGTGACAGCGCCTATGCAGTGCACGCACCAACGCCACCGACCAAAAATGATCCCGCGCGCAAAACCCCCTCCGGTCAAAAGAACTGTCGCTCACCACCCCTACGTGAGACGACACGCGCCATACCTGCTCCCGAATAAACTCAAACCCGCCCACTCCAACAACGTATCTGCAAACCACTCCAAATCTTCCCGCACCGCCAAAGGAACCACAACCCGCCGCTGGGGATCCACACTTCCCAACAACCCATACACGTTACTCAAATACACCCTACCCTGCGGCAAAATCTGGCACACCCACGTCAACGTCCCCGCCATCACCAACACCCTCTGAGCCGTTAAGAGCTTGGATCCCGCACCTCCAGGAGCAATTTGCAGATTTCCCGGCGACGAGAGAGCTCGACGATACCGTCAAGGCCCGCTTGTTCACCAAGAACCCCAACATGCGGATCGCCGTCCCGAACAACACCTCCAGCTTCAAGTGGTACCCCACTAACCCGAAAACGCGATGCACCTGCGCAATCATACGGTCCTCCATGCCCTCCGCGACTGCACCAAAGAAATTATCACTATAACTAACGCAGTTGACCCCCCCTCTAATCCACAAGATCCAACACATGCAATTGCCGAAATGACAGCAATGGAAACCAGCGTCCCGCATCCCAAAAATCAACGCATATCCACCAACAACATCCCCTCCAACAACACACCCTGGTACAGCTGGTCCACTTCTCGGCGCGGAAATTGCCGGTACGCCCGCCTTGGCATCGACCATCCACAAGATACAACCGACCGGCAACGCGGCCACCATCTGAAGGAGGGCATTAACCTGTCCAGGAGACACAGTCCCAAGCAATCCCATGACGTCAGGGCGTTCACGCTCAATATCGAACCCCCGCGAGGAAACGAAAAATCATGAACAAATCGCACCGTACCCTCCGGTGCCACCACCTTTTTGAACCGCACCCACCGGTGCGTTGGAAAACACCGGAAACTGCTGAACCTCCTCCACTGTGAACGGACCCAAACGCCTGCCGAGCGCGAGCTCCTGAGCACTGTTCACTCGTAACTGATCGGCCGCTGTGGGGTGGAAGGACACAGCGGACGCGTGGTTCGAAACCACAACATGGCGTTCCGCCGGAAAGACAGCCGGCAACGCAAACCCCCTCGCCAGGCCCCGAAAAAGGAAATTTCGAAGCGGTTGGTTCGGAAAATCAACCGTCAACTCTGCGAACATGTAACCCAAATAGGAGTGACCAGCTTGGTCAAACCATCAGGATACAACAGGTACCGCGCCACCCTGCAGTGCGACGCAGTGAATGGAAGCTCTGGTGGAGACGGGATGCCCAAGACCTTCACCCTCGCGGGCACCACTGTTGTTTAGCGGTAAGACCATGCGAGGCAAGCACCACCCCCGACACCCCGTGCCAATGCATCTGGGTTGGCTTCTAAAGCGCGCACCCCCGGGTGCGCCTCCGCCACCCCAGCCTTGTCCGCTTGCAACGGTCAAACGGTGGACCGTCGACACCACCCCACTCAACCCCATCACGAGCGACAACCCCCCGTTAGGGTCCCCGCTAATCCCCGCACCCTCGACGAGATGCGTCCCCTCCAGACGCACCTCTTATGGCGCCTTAGCGCCGACTCGGTCCCTTATCCGCGGCCGACGGTTCCGCTGGCCCGGCGCCCAGGACCCTTCCACCACTCCTCGAACCACGCTCCCCACCGGAGCCACGCCGGTCGCCCTTGTCACCACCCCAGGAGCGACCGTCATCCCACGTGGAATGTCCCCATGGATGCTCCATTATCAGATGGCCACGCCCGCACTCTTGGCACTCATGAGCGAAAACAGGCAATCGCGGAACCGACACCTTCGAGACCAGTTAAAGTTAAAACAATACTCGTTACCCTCCTGTCGCCGGTCCCCTGACGGCAAACTCCCCAACGAACGCTTTCCCCGGCCCTCCCCAGTCTTGAGGGGAGGTCGCCGTGGTGATGGCACCCCTCCGCCAGGCCCAAACCGTCCTCACCCCCCCAGCGCACCACGTTGGCCCCCACCGCCAGCATGCGTTTCTGAAACAAACACCGCTCCTTAAGGAGAGGGATCTCATCGGTCAAGCGGAGCATAGGAAACCGATGCACGAAGGAGCGCTTCTGGATCTCATAGGCAGACGCCGCCGCCCAGCCGTATGAGTTCGTGGTCTGCAAGACCTCATCGTGGAACCTATCGAGCTCCTTCGCCCCATTTGGGTAAAAAACCAAAACTGCCGTTCGAAACCGACGAAAAGCAGTCACCCAGCCATCGTACCTAACAAATTCCACCCCGAGGCCACCGCGTCCTCTGCCAAACTAAAGCCATCGACATCCAAAACCACCTTCTTGAGAGGTTTCACGACGACATGCGGGTCGAACTTAATCATGGGAATGTCCAGACCCTGAGCCAAACGATACCAGCTGCCCGAGAATACCAATTCTTCACCACTATAATGCGGCTCTGAACAAGCTCCGGGATCTGAGCCTTAGACATGCCGGCAAGCGCATCCCGGATGTCGAGATTGAGCTCCACGTCATATGGCACCCTGACCTGTGACGCCAACCCCATCCCCGAGGCCCACGCCGGCACCACCCCGCCAAGAGCTGCCCACGGGCCTTCCTCCCGCGTAGCTTGTTGGAAAACCGGGCCGCCGAAAAACCTCAGGCAATTTCCCCCCCCAGCCAAATCCCCACTTGCTGATCCACCAGTTGCTGTCGCCCCCATTGCTGATCCACCCGCGCCACCCAGGCGCTGGGAAACAGCCTTGGCACCTAGCTGGGAGACAGCCTTCGCCACCTTCACTGACACCGCCGTGCCTAGCGCCTCTGCGACCTGACGGGGCAGCAAGGTCTCCAGCGGGCCCTCGAGGCCGGCTGGCGTCGATACAGAGCCTCGTCTGATGACGGTGCTGCTAAGTCCGTCCGTCTCTACGCCCTTGTCGCGGTCTCGCACCTCCTTCTCTGCAATCAAACCCTGTGAGATTATAAGATAACCTCACCAAGAGGCGTGAATGCGTCGCTTATATAGACATTGTGCCCTTATTCTTGTTTTGTTGTTCCCCCATTCTTTTCCCTCTTGGGGTTTTTCATAGTTTTTCCCCATAGATATGAGAGAGGTTTTTATAGAAGGAAGGGCGGTCGACGTGGTATGCCAACTTATGACATGCTACCACGTTGGTCGAGATGCCTGTTGTTGTTATTTGATTCCCCTTTATGTATTGTTTTATTATTTGTAGAAAGTTGAATAGATATATGTGCACCTCTGTAGTCCTGGATTGATCCCACCTATACATCCAGGCATGGCTGCCCTTGGGCCATGCTTTCTTCATTCTTCTGTTATTCAACGCTCGGGGATTACGCCGCTGGGGAGACTACACCTTGAACCAAGACACTTGAGTCTAAGAAGGCCTGAGCCCTAGACGCCTCTGTGGCATGATTCCTTTGAAGGTTTGGGTAGTATAACCACCTCTGTTCTTTTCTTGATTGCGATGACTGGCTATCTAGTTGCCTGTGAGTGGGAGTGCGGCATGAGCAGGGCCTTAGGTAGAAGAGATCAGATGAGAACATGTTAAAACGGCTTATTGCGGCGATTACGAGGCCTTGTACACTACTAGGAGCGGGATGGACTCCCTCCTTGATGACCCTTCCACTCTGGCGCGTTGGATCTCCGCCTGAGTACCTTTTTCCTTTGTTTTTCCTTCCTTTCTTTCATTTGGATTAGTTTTAGAGCAGAACCACAGCAACTTAAATCCCCGCTGTCACTAAAGGCAGAATAGGGCTTGACTCTTAATCTAAGAGTACCTCCTAGATGCTAGTCTTGTCACCTATTATGTGGTTCTCTACCTCTGTATGCCAGGGCTTAGCAGAGGGGGCCATAGAGAGAACTTCACAACCCGACCAGTTGGGGTCCTCCAGCCCCATAGCCCTACGGCCGTACGCCGCCTCTTGAAATTCGCCGTCACCTCTTGGGCTGACCGCTCTGACGCCTGCACCGTTCGACGGATGTTAGAGACAAACTCCCCCAACCCGTCTTGCCGGCTCTGAACCTGACTTCCTCCACCCGCCGCCTGCTTACCATCAGCACCCCCAACGCGCACTTCCAGCAGTTCTTCCACCTCATCCTCAGACTCCGAACCACCCCAACCAGACACCCTCGTCACTGGAACGTCCTGGCTGGGACGTGACGGCCGACCTACAAAACTTGTGAGCGTAATGGAAGCTTAACACCAATTAAGACGGGTTGGAGAAAAAGGGAAAAGGGTGTTAGGGTTAAAGAACTTCTCCACTCCTAAATACACTAACTATATATCGTTCGTGAAATTTATTTCTTTAACCCGGAGAGACTGCCAGTGCGTAGACGTTCTTTCGTAGTGAATTTTGGGATGACAAGACGGAAGAAATGGCATGAAGTGACACAAAGACCATCTTCTCTTTGGGGCCTCTTCATTGCGACTTCTGGCCATCGAAATACCACCACCCCGACCACCGCCCTACGGTCCACACCGCTGGTGTCATTCTTTCCTCCTTTCCTTTTTCTTTTTCGTTTTTTCTTTTTCGTCTCCTGCTCCCTCGGCAGGTGCGCCCTCTTTTCTGTCCCTACCAGTTCCCTTTCCGACTTCACGTGGGTTCGATCCCCACAGGGAAGAGGGGGCTCACCTACCGTGGTTGCAGCTTCCGCCTGTCCCGTGTCGACGGCCTCGGCCTTGACATAGGTCAGCCGGTTTTTGTCTCCACTACTGAAGTCTGCGGATTATATGTAGCATTTGGATTTTTCAAGTCAAATAAAGTCTTGAACATGTTCGGAGGTGGTTCAGGAAACAACCCCACAAACTTTACTGGTGCTGCCTTTGGGTCCACCAGCACTCTCGGTGGAGGTGGTGGCAGCGCCTTTGGAACTCCAACACCTCTCGGTGCTCCTGTATTCGGTGGAGCTTCGCAGCTTGGTGGAGGAGGCCCGACTTTTTCAAACGTAAACGGCGGGTCGGTTTTTGGAGGGAATGCTGCAACTGGAGCTACATCTGGGTTTGGGGCCTTTGCTGGGAGTGGAACTGGGTTTGGAGGAGGCTCAACAACGTTTGGAGCTGCTAATCCAGTTGGGACTGGGTCTGCGTTTTCGGCAGCGTCCAGGCCTCCGCTTTTGGGGGTGGAGGAGGAGGTAGTGTATCGGCGTTTGGAGGTGGAGGAGGAGGAGGTACTGCGTCAGCCTTTGGAGGTGGCGGGAGTAGCGCCTTTGGAGGTAGATCTGGTGCTGGTGCACCGGCTTTTGGAGGTGGAGCTGCCGGAGGTTCGGCTTTTGGAGGAGGTGCATCCTCCGCGTTCGGAGGTGGTGGTAGTGGTGGAGTATCTGCGTTTGGGGGAGGTGCTGGACAGAGTGCCGTTGGAGGCGGGCCGGCAAGACCACCGTCCGCTTTTGGAGGAGGGGCCGCAAGTGGTGGGTTTGGCGGGAGTGCGGCATCTGCATTGGGTGGAGGTTTGGGATCCGCTTTTGGAAACCCTCCGGCAGCTGGCTCTGCATTTGGAGGAACCGCACCTGCTTTCGCAAATCCTTCATCAGCCGTACCGTCATTTGGAGGAACCTCAACATCATCAAGCTCAGCTTTCGGACAACCCAGTGGGTTTAGTGCAGCCGCCTCTGGGTCTGCTTTTGGAGGGGGAGCAAGCAGTGCGTTTGGTGGTGGATCTTCAAAGTCCGCGTTTGGAGGGAGTGGTACCGCCGCTGGAAAGCTTCAGCAATCTGAGAACCGGTTTGCGGTGCTCAACAATGGCGGTAATGAAGGAGGAAATGCAGAGAGCGAACCACCACGTGGAGGCTCGAGGAGTAGGGCTTTAACAATGGCGTCGTAAGTTTCCTTGTTCTTTTATTCTTACCGCCTTGGGAGGAGGCTGACGTCTTCTTAGGAAAGGAGGCTCCGCTACCGGTGAGCTTGTGATGAAAGACTTGACACATGTTTCGGAACGACCTATTTGGTTTATGAGTTGCTATGGAATGGGGAAGGATGAGCCGTCGATTATTCAAGGAACGGATATGTCGCCTGAGGAGGCGAGATTTTTGTTTTGGCGTGAAGCCACGATTAGCGGAAATCCTGCTGGCAATGTAGGTTTCATCAGTTTCTTTTTCAGACAGCATCTGTTTGCATAAAGGTTTTTGTTTTTGTTTCTGGTTTTTTGTTTGTTTTTTTTTAGCTTTGCAATATCCATTCATAAAACATTAAACAATCTTAATTTGGATGCTCTATATTGTTGTTGTTGTTTTTTCTTTTTTTCTTTTTCCTCTTTACTTTATTCGGACTCTTTAAATTTCAAGTAATCTAACTGTGTTGTAGATCGACGACGTTAAAAAGTTTCACACAATCATGAAGCAAGAGACGACTGTTCTTTTAGATGCCATTAAGGGAAAGAATTTTGATCCCAAAACATATGCCAGCAAACCCTCACCACTCGCAGCCTTTCTCGTTGAGAAGTATAAGGGATATCCCGGTTCTTCCGAAAACTTCACCACCTTTCAACTTGGACCTCCTCCTCAACCTGCCCCTTCTGCTTTTACGACGGCGTCTGCAGGATCCAACAACATCTCCTCACCCACCCCTCCAATGTTGCCTAATGTTGCTGCCAATATGACACCCTCACCGACTCCTCCATCATTCGGTCCATCATCTGCAGGCCCATCCGCCTTCCCCTCGTCATCCACAACTTCAGCCTTCGGCCCATCATCATCCGCCCCTTTAGCTCCTAAATCCACCGGCTTCTCCTTCCTCCAAAGCGCATCCGCCTCCTCCGCATCTTCATCCTCATCCTCATCCGCCTTTTCATTTCGTAACGCGGGAAAAGCACCTGCAGATCCAGCGGACGTGGATAAATTGTCTGCGGAAATGATTGCACTAGCTAGGATATATGATATAACTTTGCCAAGAGAGGTGCCGCTGGAGGAGGAGGATATGAATGCGTACAAGGCAGATAAGTTTGTTGACAGGGTTCCACTTGTGCCGCCCCCAATGTCGATGAGGAAGAGGGTGCGCTGATGAATGTGCCAGTGTATTTCTAATTAAACCTTTTGCAAATAAACTCTTTTATTCACTCGTGTATGTTTTGGTGCTTTCACGTAGCGCCTGAGGGTTCAAGATTTTCTTTTGCACATAAATGCAAGTCGACCGCTCAACGTCTTTCATATAAAACAAAATCACACAATTTTGAATTGGTGAATTTTTCTTTCAAGAACAATAATGACGGACTCTAGTCCAGAAGGTAACGAGAGGAAGAAAGAACTTGAATTTGCAGACGAGGACGCCCGCTCACGGCCCTCTGTGTCGGGTGTCATTGTGAATGAAGGGGCTATCTGCTCAGCTGCCGTCGCGTCCAGCGTTGATGTGGTAGACCCAAATCTGATTTTATCAAAAGAGCCAAGCATGCATTCCATCCATCCAAACATCTCCTTAGAGGGTAACAAAGAAAATGCATCTACAATGTTCCTCGGACCTACCAAGCTTCCCGCTTCTCGCTGTTGGAACACTGGATTCTATATCGATGTTGCGGCAGCAGAAATGTATATGCAATATGCTGATGATGAGTTGCGGGCTCTAAGGCTCACCGCATCGAACGACGCGAATTGGGCGTTTAATAGGATCTATTCCCGGAAATTTAACGAGGCTGAACTTGGAACGAAGTTGATCGATCAATCGCCGCCATTTACATTTACGCCTCAATCCACTACCACAGTATTTTCTAAACCTTCGCATACACCTAAAGTTGAGCCTCAGGAGTCAGCGTCCATTGTGAAATGGATGTGTAATATTCCGTCGCCTGTAATTTCTTCAGCCCTCCGCATGCCGACTGGAGTTGCGGAAGTTCATAGAGTCACAGGAAATACTGGTTTCAACTTTGCACGTGTTTCAAAGGAACCTGAGAGCCCGAAGCCGCTCTTGCAAACAAAAGTTTCTGCAGAAGAATTATCGACGGGGATGAAGAACGCATCAGTTCTCCGTGCTTATCCCTCTAATGTTTATCTTGGCGCAAAGTCTGTGAAGGGTATGAATTTTGGAGACCAGAACGGGAATGTAAAAAAGAACGGAACTTTATTTAACCTTGGAGGTATTGTGTTGAGAGAGCGACAGGATCCGAATATTAGGACAGCGAAACCTTTGGATTATGGCAAGAGTTGTTCAGACTCGATTAAGCGACCGCCAGTTCCAATAAGGCCACCTTCGAAGACTACCGATTTATTGAACAAGGAGAGCCAATTGGGACAAGGTGGATATGGCAAGGCTGCTAGCAGCGCCATCTCGGCCGTATGTGAATCCGAAAAACTCGATATTGATGCCTGGTATCTTATTTGTAAGCCAAACTTTTTCTAATGATTTTAGGGCAAGCGTCCTTCGAAACCATAGATTATTGCAGCCTGAACTTCCAACTTGGCCATTAAGCTGTTACGGTGATGATTCTAAACCCTGCAGTATTTCTGGGACGGACGTGTCGCCAGAGGAGGCTCGATTTTTGTGGTGGAGCGACTCTAATGGAATGACGGGAGAAAACGTTGGTCATGTTTGCGTTCTGCTTCAATTTGAATGTTATGAGTAAGCTTCTTACTAATTTATTATTATTGCAGATGGAGAGCTTGAAAATGTTCAAATGGATCGTGATCAAATGCTTTGACGACCTCTGTAATAAGCTGAGGCCAAACTACGTGGCTACATCCATTTTCAAGATTGATAAACCCTCTATTTCGTCTTTCCTCGTTAGCAAGTATCGGCATATGAAAGCGCAAGCTCCTCAGCCAGAAGCCTGTGTTGCAATGGCTTCTCGCTGGAATCATTGTGATGTTGGACAGAGGACTTTGACGGAACTTTTTTTCCCATCTTCCGTCCATCCCTCCACGCCGAGTGAGCATTTTGTGATCAAGAAGAAGACGCAACGTGAGCCGTTAAAGGTTCATTTGAAGAAGAAGCCGGACTGTGGATCAACTAGCCCAGGTTATTCTGTGAGGAACGCTTCCACCCGGTCAAATCTAAATATTGAACGAGCCGCCTGTTTTTGAAATCCAAAGAGATGATGAAGAGAATATTCCGGAGACATGTTCGTGTTGCCGTTCTCCTCAGATGATGGTTCCGTGGACGAAGTTGGGATACACCGTCTACGCTCAACGCCTTATCCCAATCATATTACAAAAAGCAGGAAGGAGAATATGCAGAGTCGTTGTGTAGCTCGTCAAATGCTCCAACGCCAACTCGATTTCGTGGTTTCGGATGTAACGGTGAAGACGTTGTATACAGGATACTTCAAAGGGAATATGATGATGAAAGTCTTGCGTATAGGCATGCGGTGTTGTCCCGAGGAAAGAGCTTGAGATGTGGTTTTGGAAAAGAAGATGAAGAAAAGTGGTGCCGGAGACGTTTTGTGGAGGTTGGGAAAGTATTTCTGGACGGTATTGAATGGAGTTGATGAGTAGATGTTTATGGATTCTGTCGTATTGGTTGCGGTGTGGTGACGGAGGAATTATTCTTGAGTTACTGGTGTTATTTCTCTTTAGTTCATCTGCTGTCATAAACAACAGCTTCTTTCATTCACCTCGTTCTTACCATGTGTTTTCGCATTGGCTTCTTTTTTATGATTGACTTCAAATAAAAGCAAATTAAAATAAGAATGTCGTGACGTTTATCAGTAAATAGTGCACTTGAAAGTCGAGTTTGTTCGGACATCATTTTCAGTACAAAAAAAAAAAGACTTAAGTTGGGATGTCAGAGCCACTCAAAACGCCAACTTCACGTAAGTGCAAATGATTTGGCATTCGTCTCGAAAACTAATTTGAGCTGATGTAGGCGAGAGGCTTTCTTGACCCATTTGCACAGAATTCTTCACACCCCCAACGACACTCCGCTCTGGCCGTTTAGCAGCTTCGGAATTCACAACAAAGTATGCCGGATCGAGGGTACAGATATTTCACCTGAAGAGCTCCAGTTTCTTCTATGGTATGATGCGAGTGTGTATGGAAAGGCTGAGGAGAAGGTAGGGACACTTTGTTTCTCCTACATTGAAGAATTTGAAAGATGGCTACGCTGGACTGTTTCAAACGACGATGGCCAACTCGATCCAAAAGCTAGAGACCGAAATTGCAGAGAAGGGACGCTCGAGAGTTTTGGCTTCATCTTCTATACGTGACTTGCTTGTGGACTAAATATGCCATGATGAAGTTTCCGGGAAAGATGTTGGAGTGTGGTTTGGTGAACACAACGGAAGATACGGCCTTGAATAGAGGGAAAGAAGAGCCGTTACCTGGAGAGCTAGTAGTATCAGAAACTACCAAAGATCAGCGAGAAGTCGCGGAAAGTGACAAAGATTGCAGGATGGTTTTCGAAAGGGTAAAACTTGTATGGTGGGAGTTTCCTTTCGAATAATATCCTGTGCTTATCGCGTTTATCTAGGTCACATTTGATCCTAATTCTCGTATGTCAACGCCAGGAGTGGCGGAAGCTTTCCGCATTCCTCGCAAGGTCTCGACACAACGCAACGACAGTATTCTTGAAAGATTTGATTTAAACGCTTGGTAATTGACATCAAGATGCCGTATGATATTCAATTTCGTAGGGAAAAAATACTTGTACAGCGCGGTCTATTGGGGCCAGAACTTCCACTTTGGCGCTTGAGTTGTTATGGTGATGATTTTAAACCTTGCAGTATATCTGGGACCGACGTATCGCCGGAGGAAGCGCGATTTTTGAGGTGGAATGACTGCAAAGCCAAGAAAGGAGAAAATGTTAGTTAGATGATTGATTTTTATTTTGTTTTGGCTTTCAATATTTAACAGCCTAACATAATTTTTAATAATGTTAGATCGGGATTCTAAAAATGATAAACTGGATCGTGATCAAGTGCTTTGACGATTTTTGCGATAAATTAAGGCCAGACTACGTGGCCACATCCATCTTGAAGACTGATCAGCCCTCTATTCATCTTTCCTTGTGGACAAGTATCATTTTATGGGGAGCGCCTCGATCTCACCGAAACCTGTTGTCATGCCTTCCCGATACGAACTTTTTTTTGGAGGGAAAATCGAACCGCCAGTCCCTTATCTTAGCCCTTCCACCTCGAGTGAGACTTTAATTGTCAACTGGAACATGCATCATGCGACAATGAAGCTGCACGTATGGGGAAATCCAGACATTGAAAAAATAGTCGCAGCTGATTTTGTGAGCAATTCTACCCGCTCGCATCGAATTTTCATCGCTGAAGGAGCCGCCCGTCTTTCGAGCTCAACGTAAGGATGACGAAAAAACCTCGAAGATACCTTGTATTTCGACCGCACATAGTGATATTGCGGACAAAGCCGGGAGAGTTATTGAAAAACAGGATAACGCTAAATTGGAGAGTTTTCCACCTGCTTCAGCCTTGACTGTAATCGTGACCCTGCAGGTAATTTGGGTGGTGTTGGGTATATGCGTCGAAAAGAAGTTCATGATGAAGCTCTCCGAAATCTAGACGAAAATATTCCGGAGACAATGCTGTCCTGCCGTTCGCGCAGAACTGTTTTGTGGATGAAGTTGGCGTGTCTCATTGGCGGCAAGTAGCTTGTCCCCGTCGTACTTTGTTGGGACAAAAAGGAGATGATGCGGAGTCTTCGAGGGATTCTTTCTTGCTTCAACATCGACTCGTTTAGGTGGGTTTGAAGGTGACGTGAGTGGAATTAAGGGGCACGGTGAGGAGACTGTGGGTTCTATGCTTGCATCAACACCGAGTCGTTCAGGTGGTTTTGAAGGTAACGTGAGTGGAAATGAAGAGAACGATGAGGAGAGAGTGGCGCCGGAGACGATATTTGGAAAGTTGGGAAAATATTTGTGAGGGTGTTGGGTGGTGGCGATGAGTAGGTGTGTATTGTTTCGTCGAGTTGGTTGGTTGCGGCACGGTTACGTCCATGAGATTCGACATTGTGTTATGGTAGATTCAAAGTTGTTGATTTCACGTAACTTGTAGTTTATTATCCTTCGTCTCCTTTATGAATTTATTTTCTTGCTCCAATCTGTGGGGGTTTTATATTCCAGCACGAACGCCGTGTTCGTCAGAGCTGTTTACATATTTGTTTTTTTCATGTTGTTTTCCCTTTTCACATCTCTCATCTTGATGGTGTTGTATAAAAATGCGCATTCCATCTAATAAAAAGCAAAGTATCAAAGTTACTTTGAACGCCTTGAAACTGCATAAGGCTGACTTCTTCGTGCTTCTCTAAACCACTAACCTCGTCTTGCCGTCAATGTATCAAAAAGAGTTACGTGAAATAAATGCGATATACGCAAAAGGGTATATGTAGCCTGATAATAAGGGTTCTCTGAACTTTGTGAAGTAGACGTACTCCACGAACGCGGTTCAAAACCTTAATAAATAGATGGATGTAATGATGAAGATAGATAAATGCATTCGAAATCTTTTATTGACTGCGTCACAATATGCGAGCTTTTGAGGATGTAAGAAAATCTCTTGGGCACCTCCTTTCCAATAACTCCAAAGAAAAAAGGCTTCTTCACTTCTTTAACGCCTCCACAATCGCCTCGGCCAATCCCGAAGAGCTCCCCGGTTTTGTCCGGTCACAAGCCTCCCGTCCACAACCACGTGCGGTGCAAAGACACTCTCACTCTTTTCATATAACCCCCATTCTCCTTCAACCTTGTCTCAAGCATGAACGGCATGAAAGGCGTTAATTGCACAGCGTCTTCCTCGTCATTTGTAAACCCGGTCACCTTTTTACCCTTGACGAGGTATTCGCCTGATGAGAGCTTGACGTTGGCGATGCCGGCGGGGCCGTGGCAGACTGCGGCGACGAGGCCGCCTTGTTCGTAGATTGCTGCGGTGACAGAGTGGGAGGTGGCATCGGTGGCGAGATCGTACATGGGGCCTTTTATTTTAAAGAATGAGTACGTTGAATGAAAAGGAAATGACGGAAGGACAAAAGCGTGGAGTACCTACCGTGGCCTCCAGGGAACACCACAGCAGCATAGTCCGATGGCTTAATAGTTGATAACAAAAGAGAGTTATTCACTTTTCCAGTGGCAACGGAGTCTGCGAGGAAAGCAATACACTCGGGGTCCTATTTCACAGACATGTAAGTTCACTTTATCAACAAAAAAAAATGTTAAAACTCTCACCTCCTTAAATGCCTCGGCGGATCCAGGGTCAAGCGGAGTCTTGCCACCTTTTGGTGACGCGACGGTGATGTTGAAGCCCGCTTTTGTGAGAATGTTGTAAGGATGGGCGACTTCGGGAAGGTACTGTAAATAGACAAAATAGGTTAGAAGTTTGAAGCGAGGGGATGATTAGAGTGAATTAATGCAATCCATCCACAATGAGGAAAATAGCGCCAACATTGCATCCACGGGTGCTGATCATTATTCACAAGTTTGCCGTCATCACTTATCACAATCCAGCCAAAACTCCTTCCACCGCGTTTTCTTCAGAACATTCAGTCATCCATCCACATCTTCACTCGAATAAACTCCCCATCCTCTTCCATCCTTCCAACCCCAAACTGCTTCCCCACTTCACTCCCAGCATCGTCAAGCACCAAAACAGACACTCACCCAGCCAGTCTTCTTCCCAGTCGACCCCAACTCATCGTGCGATGTCATGATGAACAGAATGTCCTTGTTGCCCATGTTGTTGTCGTCGCGGTGAATGTGGTGGAAATGGAATGCGTTCGATGGATGATGGTAAAACGGAGGGAGCTCCTTTTTATATATTAACGATCGAGCGATCGAAATTGTTTTTCAAAGATTTACCGAAGTGATGATGCTGACAATTTAAGACCGCACCACTGATGCACAGAAACAGCTGGCACAAAGGGATGGTGGGGAAGGTTGAAGGCTGCGCATTTCAAATCATGACGGCGGCGTCGACTGACGATTATAAATACGTCGAGGGCTAAACCATCGAATGGAGGCGCGTTAATTCATTTCAAGTTGAGCCATCACAATACCTACAAATGGAGGCAAAAGTCTTAATTACTTTGTATTGTTTAGCCATGATCGCACCACAGTTTCACACCTTCATAAGTTACATCGCTAAATCTGCGCATCTCATGATTTCACTTAAATTAAACCGTCGTTACGAGTAATCATTAACGTCGATGGTTGTTTGTAATAAGACTTTGGGTAGAATATCCCTTCTTAAAGACAATTTTTGGAGTAATAAACATTAATAATAATTAATGCTGGTAAAATGGATGTACAATACAAGAACAACAAGAATAAATAATCATTAATAACAAATCCTTATCGGTGGCAAAAAGCGCAAATGCTGTGGAAACTCCAGTAAAGCAACCACCATTGCCAAAAACAGATTCCTTCATAGACCCCATCTCCTCTTTGCCGCCTCCTCCGCTTTTCGAAGAAGTTCATCGTCACTCTCCGGCCCTTCACCCAAAGTTTCCGATGCGTTTACATCAGATACGTCAGAGTTTCCCATATGAACACTAGCGGTACGTTCCGCCATGCTCAACAACCCGTCAATTCCATCATCAGCGTGACGGTCAAGCGGCGCGGGAGTAGCGTCACCAAAGCTCAAGTCATCGTCGTTTATCAGCTCCCCATCGTCTCCGTGAAACACACTGGCTTTGCGTTCAGCCACGCTCAGGAGTCCGTCTCTCTCCTCATCAATGTGACGGTCTAGTGATGGAGGAGTGTCCATATCCATGTCAAAATCATCCAATATACCCCCTTCTTCAGCACTATTCACGCTGGCTTTTCGTTCGGCCATGCCTAACAACCCATTTTTCCCGTCATCCACGTGACGATCCAGTGACGGAGGGGTACTATCATCAAATTCCAACTCATTGTTGTTCATATTCTTGCCGATAGCACCCTGGTTCACGCTAGATTTACGTTCGGACATACTCAATAGCCCATCTTTCCCCTCGTCTACGTGGCGGTCTAGGGATGGGGGGTTACCGACGTCAATTTCCAAGTCATCGTCATTTGAAATTGGCCTTGTGTCGGCGCGATTGACGCTTGCTTTACGTTCGGCCATACTTAATAGCCCATCTCTCCCCTCATCAACATATCGGTTCAGTGACGGAGGAGTGTCGACGTCCAGCTCCGAGTCATTTTCGTTCATCTTTTCCCCGACGTCGTCGTGAATCTTGCTGGCTTTACCCTCATCTATACTCAACATCCCGTCTGTCCCCTCATCCGTGTACCGGTCTAGGGACGGTGGAGTGTTGATGTCCACCTTAATGTCATTGTCATTGATGTTCTCCACTACCTTTTCGTGGTTCAGGCTGGCCTTACGTTCGGCCATACTCAACAAGCCATCTTCTTCATTGATGTGACGATCCAGTGACGGGGGAGTACCGCCGCCTACATCAAAATTATCATCATGTAGCATCCCTCCGACTTCAGCGTGGTTCACGCTGGCTTTTCGTTCATCCATGCCATCTCTTCCGTCATCAACGTGACGGTCTAAAGACGGTGGAGTACCGTCGTTCCACTCTAACTCGTGGTCAGACGTTTCTTCCCCATCTTCAGTACGATTTACGCTAGCCTTTCGTTCGGTCATGCTTAACAACCCATCTCCACCGTCATTGGAATGACGATCCAATGAAGGAGGTCCCATCCTCTTGGAGTTAATCTCAACAACTCCCCTGAGATCCTTGTTAGCTTTAGTTTCATCCGTGTCTAACAATTTATCCCAGTCGTCAGCATGCCGGTCAAATGGAGGGAGCACACCATTCCTATCGTTGTTTAAGTGAACGCTTGCCTCCCGTTCTTCCGCTCCCAACAATCCATCGTTGGTGAAGCGGTCTAACGATGGAGGGACTTCAAGATCAAAAGCAAGGTCATTGCTTCGCCACATATCACCTTGATCGTTGTCACTAGAGAGATGAACACTGGCTTCGCGTTCATCCATACTCGGCATCCCATCTCCAGAGTTCCCAAGCCGTGTGAGACTCTCATCTCTATCTATAGTTGCATCCAACCTTTCATGAATGGTTCTTGAGACCCCTTTGTTGAACGCTTCCTCAAGCTCCGTTGATCCAGGTGGCGGTGGCTGCAACCGATGATGGGACAAAGGCGGCGTGCCAGGAGCTTGCATCCACGGACGAAGGTTAACTATGATCGTAAGCAAGTAAACGAGAGTTGAAGGATTACCTTCATCACTTGGTGGATCCATAGACGGCCACAACTCATCCTTCACTACAGATCCGTCATTTTGCAGGGCAGAGGAAACCCACAATCCCTCATCAGTAGGAGGGTATTGATTCCTTATGCGATCTCCAGAGGATGGCGGTATGACATACGCTTGATGTAAGGGGATGGTGATAGCGAGGAGTGTGAGGAGGAGTGATGGATGGAGCATCTTTTTTGTTTGCTGTCGGACTTTGAAATTATTGGTCGAAGTCTTGATGGTTGAAGGCATTTGAGTATGCAATACTGGTATCGTAAAAGAGGCGCAGAGGTAGCATTTCTCAAGACATGAAAAGATACAGAAAAACCTCTCGCGAAAAAGTACATTACATTAAGGGATTTCAATCGCAAGTTTGGCGAGAGGTTGAATTAATTGGTAAGAGGATCATGCTGCAGGGGCTCCTGTGCGAGGCGTAGGCCAGCATGACGGCCTCAATTTCTCAGAGTCAAGCTTTGATGATAGTTGCACCCGCAACGGTGCAACGGCACCTATCCTCCTCCACCGATACCACTTCCCACCACAAGGCCTAGGCTCTGCATAAATCCTATTTTGAATGCGTGAAGGAATATCGCAAGGAACACAAAAAACCGTTAAGGACACAAGGAACACAACAGACCATGAAGGATCACAAGGGACACAGCAAAGCCAAAGTGATGTCTGAGTTTCATAGCCTGGCTTCAATACCAAGCTGATAATCATGTCCACCCCCCAACCGCAACCCTCGACATCGATCTGCAACTTCATCACTTCTCTGTAAGCTGCAACTAGTTGCCATCTGTTCTTTCCTATCTAATCCATTTCATCGCTGTACCTGCACCCATTAGAGCATTCTCCCTCGCCTCCATCACTGTCGTTCTTGTGATCCTCGCAGAATTCTACCCATCAAACCTCTCGAATAGAGGGAAGGGAGGGCCATGCGAAGCAAATATCGTAACGTTTTTACTGGGTTGTTTGAGTATATCGGTGCTATACGGGTTACCGACAAAGTCGCTGGAGTTTTATCTTGATCGCCGGCCAGAATGGAAGAATCATTTGGTCGGGAAACTCCAGCCGTTCTCTAGAATTGTTTCATTGTTTGCATTGTGGGTACTTCTCTCTCGCTTTGCTTTGACGAGTGGGGGAGAATTCGATGGAGCATGTTGGGCTTTACCGGGATGTTTGCTAATATAGAGATGATCTAGTATATGGATTATTCTCGGTCAAGTGTGGCTATTTCGCAGCACGGAGTGTCGTTCAAACAACCCGCCATCTACTGGCTCGCCATGTATTATATCAGTAAGCCAAATCATCCGTTTTCACAATCATTTTATTAACCTATGTTTTATCTAGTCATTACTTACGTTACCTTATTCTTTACCTGTCTTTGTTCATAAGGAAATGGTTGGGAATCCGCCGTGGACTTTCGAATGAAGTGAAATGTTTTTGTTGATACTTTGAATTTAATTGGCGCGCTTTTACTTGATCTCGAGCTGTAACGTGAGCTTGATTTTAGGAAGCCTCATGTTTCATGCGCATGAGGATCCCTATACAACGGGGTATTTCACCAAAGCCTTCACTCCATTCTTCATTTCACAACGTTTCTTTTTGGTTTCGATAATGGCGGAGCCTATTGAATACCGACGCCCTCAAACTTCTATTAGTAACGGCACAGCTTTCACGATAAAGCTTCTATTCAATATGAATACAAAAATAAATAACGCGCCACAGAGTTACAACCAATAACTATATTTTAACTAATCATCCGCTCTAAAAAGACCACCGCAACATAGTTTTCTACTTCTTGAACCTCATTACCAACGCGATCCGACGAAGCTCCTCCTGCGAAGGGGGTTGCCTAGCATTCCTCGAACCTTTGCAACCATTCCGCGTCTCGAGCGACCGTGGAGCGCGAATCTCTCTGCAAGCATCTATAAAAAAAATTAGACATACGACAGCAGTTTTAGCAAAAGAGACTTACAATAAAATGACCAACATCCTCCTCTCTTGAGCAATAGTGCCCGGATTTTTCTTGATAGTTTCAGTGACGGCTACGTTGATGGCAGGAGAAGTCGCGAGAGTTGGTTCAGGGACGTGTTGACCAAGTTGCTAACGGATTATAAAAATTAGTATCACTTCTAAGAACAAAATGACATAGAATGTAGAAAATCTAACCAGAGAGCCATCACCGCCTTCCTCAAGGTACACGGGAACATTCGCAGTGGACACGACCCAGCGTCGGCTTCCACCGCGCCCTCCGTTTCCACAACATCCACACCGCCCTCATGGCCGACGTGAGCGTCTGACGCGTTCACCAGATCTTCGGCAAGCGACTAAAATAAAATAAAGAGTGAAAAAAAATATGAGTCGCGCATTAGAACATTTATTATATGACAAAGGAAGAAGTGGAAGAATGATGTGGAAGAGAAAAGCTTACCATAACCTCCTCGCCGGCATCCGCGGTCACCTCCGCAGTCGTCTCGATTCTGTCTTTGGGGACATCAACATCGGCCTTCATGAGATTGAGAGAACTGTTGTTGGAATCGATAGGGGCCAAAATGGGAAGATCGACGTATAGAGGTGTCATCCGCCAGAACACATTGTCAAAAAAGGCATCAGGGACGGTATCGGTAGCAGACGGGGTGTTGTAATCAATAGGAGACTCAAAATCGGTAACTGCGGAATGTCCAACTGCAGCCTTTATGAAAAACAGAATTAAAAAAAAGGAACAATGACCAGGAGCGTAAATGAAACTACATACATTCAAATTAAGCGCAAGCGACCCCAAATCGTACATTTCGTCTGAATCTTCAAAAATGGTCTCCATAGGGCCTTGCCTCTCCGCACCAACATCGAGGGTAGTGTCTTCACTGTTGTCACGCCTGTTTCCATCATCCTCCTGCTTGTACTCATCGTCAGATTCCAGACCTAGCTGAGTCTCAATAGCCGGATTCAAACGATCACGACCAAGACTCTGATATAAATGATAATGTAAGAACTGTGTAAACAATATGTCGAAGGACGGAACAGAAATGCTTAAATGTCATCTTTACTTACAATTATGTCATCATCATCGTCAATTGATGCGAACCGGTCGTTCATGTTGAAACGGGCGGCAATACTGTGAGAGGCCATTTCGCCAACCTCGGGACAGCGACTTTCTGACTCCTCCGTAGCGACTCCCAATAAGCCATTCTCTGCAGAATTCCCGTGAGCCTCGAAGGCTGCCAAAGCGGTGCAAGAGGGCTCGGAAGTCTATTACATACAAGGAGGAAGACATTAGAATTGAGAATGTAAAAACACAGAAACGAGGCAAGAAAGATACACAATAAACGTAAAGCTTACCGCAATGGATGCTTCATGAGTCGGGACAACAGCAGGAGCTTCAGAAGCCATAACCTCAGCCTCTGAAGGACGACCGGATACCTCTCCCGCGCTGTATGTCGCATTCTATATTAACGAAAATGGTAAGTTGACTACACTCTTAAGACCAATTGGTCTTACCGAACACCTCAAAGCTTCGTCCACCAGGGTTTCTGAGCTCGCGTCACATCCATCGTCAATCTAAAGGCCGTCGTTAGGTAAAGATGTGAAAAGCAAAGTTTACCTGTGAGCTTAGCTTGGAGGCATCAGCTGGAGCCCCGTCAGTTAAATTAAACGCAAAGTATTGAATAGCGGCCACGATGCCTTTGTCGCGTGTCTTTGCCAAATCACCAGCGCACATTCCCAGACGTTTCAAAGCGTCAGCGGCTTGGAGACAGCCCACTTTGTGCTAGACACCGGCAAGAGGAGGTAAGTGACATGGAAAAAGGAGTGGAAGAACATGGAAGTAAGAAAGGATCTTACGGTTTCTGGCTTCATCGTCTCCTTTCCAATAATCACCATCGAGTTCAGGATGTTGCAATCTAGGATAATCGCCATCATAGACTCAGAGTTATCGGTCGAGGGCGTCATCCCGTCGTTGCAAAGGTTTGCCAGCATGTCGAGAGGCATGGTAGATAGAGTGAAGAGCGAAGGGAAGGATGTGGTTCAATATCTCTAACGCTGTCGTTTTTGAGAAAGAATGTATGAAGAGCTTCGCAGTAGAGAGAGTGACCCTCTCTTTATCCTCACAGGTCCGATTCGGAGCTGAATCATGGCTGCTGAATCACGGAATTCTGCGAGCCTTTGTGGTTGGAGAGAGATGGTGAGCCATCCCATCAACGAGCAAATCTTCTTGCTGAGGGTCGATCCTTCTCTCCTGCATTTTGATGGGTAGGACGCTCTGGATCATGGGTCTTCGATCCCTCTCCTTTCAAACCCGCTTGCGAATCTTTAGGAAAGCGAGAAGGTTTATTGGTGATGCGTGTTCCTAGAAGACTGACAGCGCATATCCACCCATCATATTGCAGCATCCCTGCCCGGTGCTCATTGTAGCATGGATCACCTGGATGCGAGGAGGGTTGAAGACGATCCCTTTTGCAGAAGAAAGCATGGCAAAACATTGGAAAAAGATTGTGTCCGAAACTCAGTGGCCTTCACTGTTACCCTGGACACGTCGCGTAGAACGCGATGATGGAAAAATAATGAGCACGATTCTCCGATGGATTCGGATTCCAGGTATGCCACAAGACGGTGTAATGACGGTCTTATTATCCGTCTGGATGCTTTTTCAGCACTCGACGTCGATCCCAAAATCAATTGCAGCATGCACATTTCCATCACTTGAACAGCTTTGAAGCCACTAATTATGCTTCGTCAAAAAGCATGTTGAAATTATCGTATCATGAGAGTTCCGCGATGACGTGTGGGGAGGCGATCTCAAGCTGCTGTCATAACGGACACGAGCCAGAGTTGTTTTATCAACAGCCTTTTTTCCCAAGCAGCTATGAAGATAAATATGGGGTTAAGCCTAGTCAATGCAGGCATTTTTTCCGACGTATTATAATATAAAATCGTGCCCAAGAAGAGTCAACGCACGAAGACTCATATAATTATAACTTTGTAAAAAAACAAATAAAGCCACACATCCGAAATACCACCCATAATTCCTTCCCACATCGACGTCAGTAAGAATATTCACTACAAGCAACGCATCAAACTACCCAACCCTTCCTTTACACCCATCATTCTAACCTGATAAGCCTAAGAAACGTTTCACTCCCTCTTCTAACATTATCACATTCCTTCCCACGATGTCTTTCAAATTACATCCACTACAGTCGACATTACCAACAGCCATAGAAGTACCTAAGCCCCATTCATATCAGTCACCTGAATTCTCGTTCCTGGTGACCTCACCGTTTCTCCCAACCGTTATCCACTAAATCCACGTTCCACCGTATTCCTCCCCATATCGTCTCAATAGCTACATTGACTGTCCTTTCAAACTACGAGTCAATCTACGCTAGATATCCGTCATACTCATCATCCAAGCCTGAAGAACACTAGACACGATCCCACGTTCCATACATCTCTTCCAGACGTCACGCGCCACGATATTCCGTCTCCACCGATTTTCTTTCTCTAGATCATTCTCTCCTATCTACGCGTCTTCCGGCTTAGCCCGGATCCAGGGAGTCTTATGCTTTTTCGCGCAATCTCCAGTTATATGGAATGCGTGTAATGGCAAGTGACGTTGATGATTTAGCCTGGACTTACTGTGTTCATTAATAAGGTATCTTTGATGCGCCGGATGATGCGGAGTTCATGTTAGGATCGGTAAAGGGAGAGGTTGGACATAGAAATAATGACGAGCCGCAAGGCTTCATACTTTCCTTGCAAAGGCTCGCTACTCAACGGAAAAAATAATATATTAACCCAAGTTAATGTAAAAAGGAAAAAAAAAAAGTTTACCGTAAGAGCACTGGTATCTTCATCGTCCTTAGATAAAAGCAACAGAAGCAGCGAAATATTCCAAATCCATTAAAGCAATGATTAAAACAAAACAAGTAGTGACAACCTTTCGTAAACCTAATATATTGACATGTGCATCAAAATAAACCTCCAAACAGCCACTCCCATCCCGATCCGACCACCATCAAAACACTAACATCATCGCTTTCTATCCTTAAGCATGAACAAGTAGTTTAGAGCTTAGCCTTCTTTCCACCTTGGCAACAGGATGTTGTGGTCCTTGATGAAACGAAGTGTCTTTTCGACTCCTCCAGCCTTGACAAAGACCTTGCAGAAAACGGAATAAGTTAGAATAGTTATTCATTTGGTGTAAGGTAGTCTAACTGTTTAAATACGAAATACGAAAATAACCGTAATCACCACAAAGACGAGGACAGAAGATAAACACAGAAATACAACCAAATATCCCTAAAGCAAAGATATTCTTACCTCCTCCAACTGAAAAGCGGCCTGCATGTCACCGACGACCCTGATTCTTCCACTGACAAAAGCCTTGACGGCACTCAAACCTCAGTGACAAAGTTCAAGATATCATGATCTCAATCTCCATGACTACAACAGGGATCTGTTCGGTCGACTTTGTGGCGCCCTTAGGAGGGGAGGGAGGTGAGGGCGGGTTTGAGATACGATAGCGGGACCATCACGGCCTTGGAAGAGAAGGTACCTTCAAACGTATGATCAATCGTTAATTCAAACATGGTAGCGATATGTAGCTGTTGCAGTTATAAATAGTCGGTCTAGTAATTAAAGCGATAGCAGAAGCCCCATACTCAAGTTGCCCAGCCGAATTACAAGTCATGGTGTTTAGCACAGCTGCTCCATCCTGCCTTAGCCAAAATAAGCCGCTTCTTCGGCATTATCCCTGCTCCTCGCCATAGCACTTCTTCGCAGCGCGATGATTCCTCGACCAACAGTGAATCCTTGCCAAAGTAATGACTCACCACTCATCCACAGCATTACCCTTCTTCAAGACGGTCACAATGAACAATCCCTTCAAATTGGCAGTAGAGACGGGGTCAGCGTTAATCTCCTTTGCAAGTTCTGGAAAGAGGATGGAAGAGTGAAGAGGTGCTGGTGTTGCTGATGATGTGGATGAGGAAGAAGCAGCAACGCCCTTGAAGGAAGCGAGTTTCTCCTTTGCGGCGTCAGACATATCGAAGGTAGTGATCGTTATGGGATCAAAGCTGGTGTTGCTGGAAGGTAAGCCCTAGGCTTGACGATAATCTGGAGTCGAGACGGAGGAGTGCGCGAGGGATGGATGCCGTGTGCTTGCTTGTGAGTGACTCAAGGAGCAGCAAATTGATCTCACAAAAAGTGATTATCAGTCACATGACCTCACATAGATAATCACGTGACGGCTGACGAGGCAGAGACGGCCTCACCTCTGCCTCCTCGGAGACGCGCGTATGTAGGTACGTAAGTACAGATTGGTGATTCCAATTAAATAGCGCAACGGAGTCTGGTGATGGTCGGCCGTCCTCATCCGGACTATTCTTACTTTACCCAATATCCTGACTTCCACAATAATCTGCCTTTCGAAAACCACAAGGAGAGGCTAGATATTCGCAAATAAGTCGCGTTATCATCCATCAGTCGTCCAGATACTAAAGGTAATAGCCTTTCGGCATAGAAAGAAATGAAATTGATGGTGTTGATGTGACGGCGTTGTCCAATAGGTCCGGACACGTTATCTTAACAATCCCCCATAACCTTCACCTTCATAACCAGCCGGTTCGTATCATGCTGAGCAGACCCGGTAATACGCTCATCTAGAAGCACGCATGGGATTCATCCACTTGCTTCAATCGCTATTGGCCGCATCGTTGCAAGCAAGCGGGTATCTGATATGCTGCTCCCAATGCGATCACTTTTCTACCCATCAGAATGCAGAGCGCTGGTTCTGATAACAGTGATAGAGTGCCGAACGAGATGAAAGGTTCGCCTGGACATTGACGAATAATTCCATGGCAGGCCATGATTCAGGAGGGCCATGATCCAGCTCTGAATCTGGACTTTGACGAATAAAACGTCTGCTCGTTTCCCCCTGTGCTTATCGCTTTCACTTATCGAAACAACTATAACAAGAACAAAGGACAGCGAGCTATTTTCTGCTTCTGCATGTACAATAGTACGCAATGCTTCCATCGGCAACATTAGACATATGCAGCGAAACGATGACGACATCAAACGAGATATTGGAGTCAATGATGGTGGCCACATGGAGGATGACTTTATTACAGACCATGGTGACCGTGGGGAAAGGCTCGATGAAGCCAGAAAACGTAAGTTTCTTCGCATGGCTCCACCGCTCTCCCACCGCATTTTCTTACAACGTCAACTGCTCGTCCCCTGCTACCAGCACAAGCTCGGCTGCCATAAAGCCGCCGTCGCTCTCCAACGCCTGATAACTAATAACGGCAATGAAATTGTAGCCGTGATCAAGGACTTTGGAGTGAACCTCTTGGAAAGCTTTGTGTGCGAGGAGTCGAAGCCTGAGAAGGCAGGTTCATGTAAGACTTTTCGCTGTTTTAACAACGGCGTGTAGGTAAAAGTTGAGTGCGCTGAGAGTAGCGATACTCTAACAGACGAGACTTTACGGCTCTCGGTAAGACCATATTTTGTGTTGGACGACGAAACTCAAGTTAATTTCTTACGAGTAGAACGCGACATACACGTCTGGAGAAACTGAGACTAGTCGTCCGTCGAGCATCAAGAATCCAGATTCCAACGTGCCTGCACCTTTACGCCAATACAGCTTCTTTGACGTAAGTGAAATCTACTGCACACATGTTTCTTTCTTCTTCGCATTTCTACGTCACGAAGTAATTCTTTTCTTGTTTTTGTCAATAGACTCCTCGGCAGAGTATTCCTGATCTTGCTTGCAATACCTCGTCTTCTCACGAAGTCAGCACCGATATTTCAGATTTAAAAATCAAAAGACTGATGTGGAAGAGCAACACGACCTTCATGCCAGTAATGTTGATATGAATGTGAGTTTTCTACGAATCTTTACCCATTTGCTATTATCGGGTACTCATTTTTTGCGGTGTGCAAGGCTACTGCGGACGCCTCCACCCCCTCTGATTCCCACAATTGTAAGAATGGCGCTATTCATCGCGACTTTAAGGCGGAGGACAATTGTATTACAGAGGATATGAGTGCCATGGAACAACTTGATGCGCTTGCGGCTCTTTTAAAGGTACGTGATCTCTTTCCGTGTCATCTCAATGTTTTTATATATGTCTCTCTTTTTTTAACGGGGTTTTGAAGGCTGCTATCGATGAATTCAGGACGACCGAATGCGATTCTTCTTCCGGGGAAAATCGTGGTTCGCGTTTTAATGGGCCTGAGGGTGAGGGGACCAGTATTGAAGAAACGACAGTACGGTATCGGGTTGAGGATGGGATGGCTGTTGTCTGCAAGGTTATGTTCCTTCTGCTTTTTTTCTAAGTCGTTTCATGAATTCTGCATTATAATATTGAAATCTATGTATGATAGAATGCGAATGATTACGAAGAATCTGTGCCTAATTTTCAAGAGGAGACCGACATAGAGGATGCCTACAATTTGTTGGCATTCCCACGTGATTTTCCGGACGGCAAGTCTGTGCCGGGGCTTGGTGATGAGATGGTAGCCGATGCTACTTCTACTCTTAAAATGGCTTCTTCCGATATTATTTTCTCGGCCTTTGATCTCAACAATGAAGTCAACGACCGCAACGACGTCCCTGCAGAATTTAGGGATCCGATCTTTTGGCGGCTTCCCATTTAGGGTCGTTGACTTTGCGGATGTTGTGGGTAATGAGTCTGGTGTGAGATGCAGAGGTGGCTCGGAGAATGGAATTGGGGTAGGGATGGAGAAGAAGACTGGGTCGGACCATGAGATCAGAGAAGGTTTTACTATGAGAGGTGGCGAGGAGATGGTCTCGTGGATGCTAGAGCAGGAACGGCTGAATCAACGACTAATGAAGGTTCTGTTGTGTATGAAACCTTCTTCTATCGCATCGGCGGATTTACGTGATAGCTTGAACTTTGGGCAGGTTTTGGACCAGTTTCCAACTTCCGCTTTCACAAATGACGAATACACATCTCACGGCGTCGTCAGTGAGGGTGCTGGACGAGGTGTCCTGCAGGAGGGCTTGACAGTGTTGTTGAAACTGAGTGTTTCGCACACGCTGGTGATCACGTTGTTGAGCGAATCGCTTGTATTATAGAAGATGTTGGCAAGGCTGGAGACGTATTGTAAGTATAACGTGTGCCGGCGACTTTCGTTTTCTTTTTTTTTCTTCATTACCTTCAGTTCAAGCGTGCTTTGCCTGCTCACCTGAATTACCTTCCTGTGCTATCCCTCAGTCAAATACCTCTTCTCCTATGATTTACTCCAGCTTTCTGGACCCCAGCGGCACCACAAGGTCTCACGAGGCTGGCGTGGTTAATGCCCTCGATAACTGCACCAAAAGTCTGCGCATGAACATAAACGTTGATGCTCCTTGGACGGATATGTACTCTGAGCTTGATGCCGCTCGGTTGGCCAGGACGCTTAAATACCGTAACCGATGCTGTAACCGTGGAAATGTAGGAGCCTTCCTTTCTAAAACGTGTATTAATGAGGTTTTTTTTTTGAGTAGATCAAAGCGGAGAGTGCGTTTGGTGAAGCCGAGGAAGTCGTGGGAGTCTTGAATCTTGGGTTATGGAATTTTATGGTGAAATTGTCTAGAAGTAGGGTTTATGGCTTTTAAGATTTGCGTTTAATCATGTACTCGTGCTGGTGGTTATAAGTGGCCTTTTTCCTTAATATAAACCAGTATGAATTTTATGAATTTTACTACGATCGGATTCACTTTTATCCAGCAGCAGAGAAACCTTTTCTCATCGCGCAGTATTATTCCTTAAAGATACCAGCAGGTAACAACATTGGCCAAAGTTGACAAAGTACAATGAGCGACTATAAGGTCACGTGCCCGACTTGTCGCTCTTGGTCTCGTCCAAACACACGGACGCGACTTTTCTCCATCCTCAAGAGACGCCGTTCCATTGAGGAGTTGGTACAATTGTAGGGGAGCTGCATCTGATGGGTAGAACGGTGGTTGCTCCAGATAGAAGCACGAATCCGATGAACCCTCTCGCTAGACGATTGGTTGCTTGACCAGAGTGATGGGAATCGAGTACGCTGTTTTAGACTCATCCGTTCCTCCCATCCAGAATGCAAGACAAGGGTTTTACTATTCATAATTGAAGCGGTTCGTCCCTTCACGAAGCTGCCTTTTTATTCTGAGCGAAAATGGCTCCCAGGATTCTTTGATTCATGAGGTCATGATTCAGGTTCAGATTTGGCACTGGACGAATAAAAGGCGGACACCCTCTTCCTTATGAAGACCTCTTTTCAACTGTTCTGGTTAGACATTAAGGCTTTAGATAAACCTTCTTCATTCAACTTCTCTACACACCATGCCTTTCTCAAGCCTCGCAAACTTGTGCGAAGACGGGATAATGCCATCAAATTTAAAGAGTATGATGGCGACTACATGGAAGACTACCTTGTTAAATTCAATGATCATAGTGGGAAAAGAGACTATGAGTCCGGAGAGCGTAAGATAGTTTCCATCGTTTTTTTATTTCACTCTTTTTTTTTGATATTAAATTACCGTCCACGCTTGTAAATAGTATAAGCTGGGCTGCGAGAAGGCCTGTGTCGCTCTTCGACGTTTGACGAAAACTCTCGACAAATTGGCAAGCACATGCGATAATGATCTTGAGGACGCTATCAAATACTTTGTGGCAAATCTAACGGATGGTGTTCAGCTTGTTGAAAAGGTAGGCTTACATTCTTCAAATTGTTTATCTAAATCAGATATAGTCCGACGATGAGTGTGTTGGGAGCGCCGAGACTTTGACCGACGAAGCCCTTCGTTTTTCGGTAAGATATACGATTTATCGTGAGCTGTATATTCACATATTTGGTATATAGAATGCGACTTGTAACATAGGAGTGATATCAGGGCGTCCTTCGGGAATCGGCGGTACGGGCTCCGATGCAGGTGGTTATGCCTCCGGTCAGGACTCCTTTGTAAACGAGGGCAGCAGTGATGTCGAGGAAACGAATTATATAATGGCAACCGAGGTTGCCCCTTCCACCGCTGCCGTCGACAGCCTTCTCTGCAATGCATTTGTGGAGTCTGAACTTTTTGATCTCGAAACGGAGGTCCCCGGCAATTCAATCGACGATGCCGACGTCCCTGCCGAATTTAAGGATCCGTTCTTTTGGGCGAACTCCCTGCCGAACATTGATTTTGAGGAGGTTCTTGCTACCACTGAGGTTATTGGAGAGAAAAATAGGGATAGTTTAGAAACTGACGTCTCTATTGCCCACGTTCCTTCGTACCTAAACTTCACCGCCGATATTCCTTGTATGGCAATTTACGCAGAGCTGAATGCAGCGAGGTTGACTATGGCGCTTAGAAATGGCAACGAGGCTGAGGCCGCTGCTATGAACGTGAGGGCTTCTTGTTGATTTCCGTTGTTTTTTTTTATATTTTAACCATATTACGACTCTTCCCAGAAGGCCTTGTTGATGAATCCAAAGTAGCTCTACAGCTCGTCGCAAACCCTTACATGAACTTGGATGCCGTTGTTCCGCAAGCGGTTATTGACGCGGAGGTTGACGTCGCGACACTGTTGATGGCGGTTCAGTTGGGCAACGATGCGGAAACCCTTTTTCTTGAAGTTTCTCAGTCAAAGCGGATGGATTGTTCTGAGGAGCCAAGATATTTGAGGAAGGCGCCTTCTCAGGAGGCGTTTCGGTGTAAATCATTTGTGTGGACGGTTTATAAGGCGCAGTCGGCATTGTTTTGAGGAGCGCCTACTGGATTTTTTCTGTTTGAATACACTACACTTTTAGCGCAAAATGTGAGTGCGGTTTTCTCTATGTGTGGGGGTTTGTGTAAAGGCACACCGTATATTCCCTAACATTAGTGAAACTAAATTTAGTGTAAATCCGCGGATATGGATGATTTTAGAGTATTTTCACTAGCCTCTGTTACGCCACTAGTCAACAATAGGAATTTATACTTGACATCAATGCGAATTAGGCGTAGTTTTTAGTAAGCGCCAACTTCGGTGTATTCAGTAGTGTCTATCTTCACGACTCAGAGTAATTTTGTAAACTTCAGCAATTGTATTATTTACATTTCATATGTTTAACACAAAGATTGCATAACAGTGTCTACCGTGAGTCGTTTTTACACCACCGTTGTTGCGAAACTTTGTGTGAGTTTACAACTTTCAGCATGGATTTTACACTGACCTCCTTAGTCACTTTAGTGTAAATAGCACTAGTCTCGGTATTCGACTTCACTTTAAGATTTATAACGAGGTGAGGTTAGTGGGGGAAAATAGAACTATTGTGTTTTCATACCAACCTGTGTCCAGGATCGATCCAAAACATATGTGAGTCGAATATGCTTCCTCCTCGCAGGCCTTCATTGGGAAGATTCCTTCAGAGTTCGTGATTGATTTTTCGCGTTAACATGGCCCGTGTGAAGGCATGATTGCAGACTAACTGTACATTCAAACTAAAAAACGTTTAGGTCTAGAAATGCATGGTCAACACCGACATCAGGAGGTCTGCAACGAAGATCAATTTTAAGGTTAGAACAGTCAGCATTTCGTCCCTACACACAACTATATTCAAAGAGGGATTGAAAATCTCCCGATTGCGCTCCATGGCTACGTGGCAATCATTTACAGTCGAGTCCAACAGGCTTTGAGGAGTAAATTATAGAGCGCGTCGATCTTTAGCGCAATTTTCATAAGGTTTCCAGACGGTTATTCCAAAGTCTCAGAGAATCTCTAGATCTTAGTGCGCAGCTCCCGCTTAAGTTTCAGCTACCCTTCATCCTTACGTCGTGTTAATCATTCTGCGGTTAGCTGGCTTGCTTTGTAAAACATCACCCGCCCTGCACAGTCATGACAACGAGGCACTATGAGAGGGGACAAGGGTCACACGTGCCGACATCACACGTAGCCGTCTCGACGTCTCTCGTTCTCCTTCTAGTTCTCATCGGCTTTTCTTCAGCTCAAACAAACGTCACCGAAGTCCAGAGCTACAATGGCTACGGTAACAACAGGATGAACCCTACCTGGGGTGCGGTTGGTACACCTTACATAAGGATGGTCCCACCGACCTATGGACCAAATCAATGTAGGTTCAGAAGTACCTTGCAATTATTATTTAGACGAACTTTTTTTGCAGCTCCAGGAGGTTCAACCAGACCGAACGCGCGACTTATTTCAAACCAGCTCTTTTCGAAGAGTCCATTTCTTTACTCAAACAAAAACGTGACGGACTTTTTGCCGAATTGGGGGCTCCTTCTTCATATGGACGTCATGGTGACTGAGCGAAACCAATGTAAGCCCACTTTTAGCAATCGAAGGGCACTAATAGTATGTGTAGCCGATCCTTTCCACATCCCCGTAACCTCACCCGACCCTTTTTTCAATCCCGCCGGTCTCAGCAACATCAGCATCAGCATGAATCGATCTGTACACATTGCTGTAGACGCGACGAGAAATCTTCGAGTTCATGTTAATTCTGTGTCCAGTTTTATTGATGGCAGTAGCCTCTATGGACTTACTAACGAAACTGCAATGAGTATGAGGAGTTTTAGAGATGGGCTGCTGAAAAGTCAGAATTTCTCGACGGGAGAGTTTCCAGTAAAGACTACTGGAGGCATGTTCTTATTTCCTTTAATGGATGCCAATAGGACTCCTGTAAGTATCTTGTGTTATCTTTTTTCTTTTCGTAGTCATCACTTATTGAATTCCCATTTTTTCTACAATAGCAAATCCTTGCTATTCACATCGTATTGCTCAGAGAGCATCAGCGTCGAGCACGAGAAATCAAGGCTGTTTACCCGAATTGGTCTGATGAGCAGATTTATCAAAGAGCTAGAAGATGGGTCATCGCTATTATCCAAAAAATTACCTATGAACAAGTAAGTTTTTATCGCCCTTCTTCCATCTCACATACATAGTACCTCCCGGTTGTTCTTGGCGAGCCTCTTGCTCGCTATACCGCCTACAACGATACTATCAACCCACAAGCCGACATATTCTTCACAAATGTTGCCATGCGCTACGGTCACAGCGCAATCGCGCAGCTCGTAATGCGGTACGAGGAGAACGGTCAAGTCTCTGATGTGGGACATCAGTTAATCCGGAACTGTATTTTTGGATCAAATCCTTGGGATGTGCAGACGCATGGGGTCGAATCTTTGCTTAGGGGCATGGCCATACAGAAGGAACAGCTGGTAGATGTGAGCGTTGTGGACGATATGAGGGATCATTTTGTTGTTAGGGGGTTAAATTAGATTTGCCGGCCATTGATGTGCAGAGGTGAGAAGGTTATACACTTTGGGAATTAACCCTTGCTTTTCAATTCCATATTAAAGAGGCCGAGACACTGGGATTCCTGACTACAACACTTGTCGCGAATCGTTTGGTCTTCATCGAGTGTTCCTGTGGTCCGAGATCACGTCGGATATTGACGTACAAATTCGATTGAGGCAACTTTACAATGACGATATCAATAGTGTTGATGCCATCGTTGGTAAGTCTTTTCCTTGGAACTGCGTATATACGTAAATTCGATCAACTAAATTTGAACTATCAGGTGCAATGGCCGAAAATCATCAGGGATCTGGAGTGCTTGGAGAGCTTTTCGGGGTTTCTATACGGGAGCAGTTTACAAGGTTGCGCGATGGAGACAGGTGTGTACAGTTTTGAATTCACCGCACTTCCCAGTTGAAACTTTCGCATAATCTCTGTTACTTGCTTATTATAACATCAAAAATCTCACACGTATTTAATGAAGGTTTTGGTACGAGTCTCCGGGCATTCTTACCGACGATGAAAAACTGGCATTATCGAGAATATCTCTTGGCGACATTATCAAGCTCAACTCAAGGATCATCGCATACCCAGCAAACCCTTTTCGCACTAGCACCGGCAGCTCCCCCTTATCGCAATCAGCCCCCTCCTCTCCGACAACTTCATCAGATTCTTCCTGATTGAGATGCTGGGTACTCTTAGGTTGACGTGGACGGTGAGGGCTAGTGACGGGATGGTGGATTTTTTGTTTCAGAGCAATGCGTCAGGGTGGTTTGGATTTGGGATTGGATCGAATATGGTGAACGCAGATATATATTTCGCAACAAAAAGTAGCAACGGGAGTCTCACCGTTATTGATAGTTGGAGGTAGGACCTGCCCGAGTGTTTCTACGCGAATTAATACCGTTGCTTTTCAGCTCTTCTTCAGGTGCTCCCCAACCCGATACCTCCGTCGGCGGCCAAAACAGCATTCAACGAATACAAGACGTAACCTCTTTATACCCAACGTCCCGTCAATCCGTCCAATTTTCGCGGGCTCTCACCACCTCTGACTCCCGTGACGCTGACATTCCCAACGGCCCCATCCGTCTCATCTTCGCCTTCCACCCCTCCTCCCATGATTATAGGTACCATGAATCCAACCGTGGTGTAGTAGACGTCAATCTTTACGCAAAGGGAGTCAGCCTCTCGGCGTCTGGATCTCCTATGGTGCCCATGAGTTTGAAAATTCTGCATGGGTTTTCCATGTTTTTGGCGTTTGCGGTGATTTATCCGGTGGGCATTTTTGTGGCAAGGTATTATACGGATTTAAATAAGTGGGTTGAACTTCATGCAACGTTGATGGCAACGGCGACGTCCGATGTAAGTATACTTTGTAAAGATGCACTTTGCTTTTGGAAAAGATGATGCTTTTTGGCGGAATACCTAGTTTCAATCTTGACTTTGTCGAACTTTTTTTTATTCCCCCCTGTTTAAAAAAAAAATAACGTGTTATGCCCCACTAACAAATCGTTTTTGAATCTATAGGTTCTTATCACTGCTCTTACCGCCATCATTGGTAGTTACAGCGATTCTGACCATCTTCACGTCCGTCTCGGTATTATCATCGTCGGTCTCGTCTTCACCACCATGTTCACCGGCTACGTTGCTTCCAAAATCACCGTTAAATTCCTTCAGCCTTATATCACCTACATCCGCCTCCTACACCGTATTCTCGGTTTCGGCACCTACGCCTTTGGCCTCGTCACTGGATATTTTGGCGCTGTGGCTATTCAGTATGGAGATGAAACAAAGTGGTGGATTGCAAAAGCCTATATAGGGTTGGTTGGGTTCATGCCGATCTTGTGTTCATTTATGGAGAGTTTTATAAAAGGACGGGGATGGGAGGTATTAAGAATTCGAATTTGCAAAAGGCTATGGCGGGTGATGATAAGAATGAAAAGCTACCGCTTTTTATGTGGGAGGATGTGAATCAGAGGGTGTCTTTGGGGCAAAATGGATTATTATTGAAGATACTATATGTAAGTTCATTATCTCATATATTAGGATTTTTTTCACCACTTTTTGTTTTAAAAAGCTCTTACTTTAGCTCGTTGTCTTGTAATTTTTATCGCCTTGTTATGTTCATAAGGATCTTTGACTAAAAGTTAATTTTCTCAATTTCTCTCTCCAGATGATATCGAGTCGTTCATTGATAGGCACCCAGGTGGCTCTGCCATTATCCGCAACTACATTGGTTTGGACGCAACCAATATCTTCAAAGGCAATACGCGAAGCACCATGGAGAGATCCCGTAGTAAAAAGAAGAGCAAGCCGACAAGTCCGCTTTTCGAGGTTCGAGCCACAAACACTCACGCTTCGCTGTATATCTTCTCGGATCTATGGCCGTTGGACGACTTCGTAAAAGCGAAGACGACGATCACTCAGAGGTTCTCTCACGAGAAAGCAGCGTAGTATCGAAAATCAACGTGACTCAACGTCCTCAAAGTATCTTAATGAGAACCCGAAGTTGGAAGGACAACGAGGACACTCTTCCTCAAAGTCCTCAACGTACCGCAGACCCGCTATTTCTGCAAACCAAGTTCCGTACATATACCGTGTCCACGAAAGCACAAATTACTGGCGCTGGCGCAAAGTACCCCGTATATCATCTTCGGTACGACTTTGAACGTGGTGGATGACAAATTCACGGTGAAGCCGGGACAGTCAGTGTCGTTCCAGCATGTGGATGAGGACGGGAAGATTGTTACTAGGTCTTATACTCCGCTAAGATGTGATAATGAGGGGGGTATTGACTTTTTTGTTAAAATGTACGGAGGGGAGATGACCAAACATCTCTTGGTGACTAGATCGATTAGAATCAGAGGACCGGTGCAATCAATGGAAGTATTGAATCGAAATGGAATTAATGGTTGCTGGAAGGTGCTCGGACTTATTGCTGGAGGAACAGGTTTGTACCATTTTCTTCCATGTGACTGTCAACATTCTATAAGAAGTCGCAAAGATCCCTTCCCCCATTTTCTTCTTCTACTTATAATTTCATTATTTCGCAGGCCCAGTCCCATGCTACTCATGATCGACTATCATCTCAAATATGGCTCTCGCGATCCCGTCAGTAATCGTCCTACATTCAAGATCCACCTACTCATTATAAACCATTCGGACAGCGACATTTTTGCCGCCAAAATCGTCGAAGACATAGAAAAAGCTTGTGAAGGCGCCCTTACTGTCAATTACATGATCAGTACTCCTTCTCAGCAATATTTGCCGAAACCTGGAATCATCATTGGAAAACTTTCCCAAGAGGTTATTGTGTCGACTATGCCTAGGCTACCCGTGGATAACAAGTCTCCTACTCGAACACCTTCCGTTATTCCCACTCAAAGACAGGGAGTAGGCCATCCGAGCGTTTTGACTCATCGTAAAAGCTTCACTTTCAGTCCCAACCTTTCCGATAAAGGTAATATACTCAATATGATTTTATTTTAATCAACTTAAGGCATCATTGAAGCCGGAGAAAACGGAAGTATAGACGCTGAGATCCCAGCTCTATCTACTAAAAATCCCAGTAGCCCCGCTTATCGCAGTAATACTCGTGATGACGCTGCCATTCGCTTCAATATCCGCGAATCTGGTGGTGCCACTGGTATGCCAATGTTGATGCGTGAGGATTCGTCGTATAAACGCAGAAGCTATGAAGACAATAACAGAATGACTCAAGCACGGTCTAGAACGTTTAGCATACAACAGTCGGTCCTCGGGAATGACGTGGGGCTGCCATCACCCGCAGCACAGGAAGTAGATCTTGACTTGGATATGTGTCGAAATATGGCTATGATGGTTTGCGGGTGAGTTTAAAATATCCTTGTTCCTTTTCGTCGATATTCGCGGACTTCAGATGCTAATATTTTCTTCCCTCAAGACCCACCATGATGAACAACGCAGTGAGCGATCTCCTTCAGGACATGGGCTACCCAGCAGATATGATCTACACAATGTAAATTCGACGTGAACATTGTAAATACCAAAAAGTGTAATAAATGTCCGGATAAGACTACCTAGCGCGGTCTCTTCGCAGTAACGTTCTAATCCACACGTTGTCAGAGTAGCGACGTCCGAAACAGTTTGTGTTTTTGACACCATTTTTCGAGATGCTTCCCGCTCCACCCATCTTCAATCCATCTCTCGAGCACCCAGCTGATGAATGCATTGACGCTGCAAAGAGGCTGGCTGTCATCGGATGCGTGAAAAGGTTTTATGACGTTCCTATAGGTACACTCATCCATAATGCTTGCTTTCCGACAGCTCCGCAAACGAGCGGGATCGAATGCCCCTGAAATACTCACCCACCACCACCCATCAAAATGCAGGAAGAGAAGGATCGACCCTCAGCAAGAAGATTTGCTCGTTGATGGGATGGCTCACCATCTCTCTCCAACCACAAAGGCTCGCAGAAGATTTCGTGATTCAGCAGCCATGATTCAGCTCCGAATCGGACCTGTGAGGAAAAGAGAGGGTCACTCTCTCTACTGCGAAGCTCTTCATACATTCTTTCTCAAAAACGACAGCGTTAGAGATATGAACCACATCCTTCCCTTCGCTCTTCACTCTTTCTACCATGATGCCTCTCGACATGCTGGCAAACCTTTGCAACGACGGGATGACGCCCTTGACCGAAACTCTGAGTCTATGATGGCGACTATCCTAGATTGCAACATCCTGAACTCGATGGTGATTATTGGAAAGGAGACGATGAGCCAGAGACCGTAAGATCCTTGCTTACTTCCATGTTCTTCCACTCCTTTTCCCATGTCTTACCTCCTCTTGCCGGTGTCTAGCACAAAGTGGGCTGTCTCCAGGCCGCTGACGCTTTGAAACGTCTGGGAATGTGCGCTGGTGATTTGGCAAAGACACGCGACAAAGGCATCGTGGCCGCTATTCAATACTTTGCGAATTTAACTGACGGGGCTCCATCTGATGCCTCCAAGCTAAGCTCACAGGTAAACTTGGCTTTTCACATCTTCTTTATTGCTTATCTAACGACGGCCTTTAGATGACGATGGATGTGACGCGAGCGCAGAAACCCTGGTGGACGAAGCTTTGAGGTGTTCGGTAAGACCAATTGGTCTTTGGAGTGTGGTCAACTTACCATTTTCGTTGATATAGAATGCGACATACAGCGCGGGAGAGGTATCCGGTCGTCCTTCAGAGGCTGAGGTTTTGGCTTCTGATGCTCCTACTGTTGTCCCGACTCATGAAGTATCCATTGCGGTAAGCTTTACGTTTATTTTTGTATCTTTCTTGCCTCGTTTCTGTGTTTTACATTCTCACTTCTAATGTTTCCTCCTTGTACGTAATAGACGTCGACCTCTTGCACCGCTTCGCAGCCTTCGAGGCTCACGGAGAGCCCGCGAGAATGGCTTATTGGGAATCGCTACGAGGAGTCAGAAAGTCGCTGTCCCGAGGTTGGCGAAATGGCCTCCCACAGTATTGCCGACCGTTTCAACATGAACGACCGGTTCGCATCAATTGACGATGATGATGACATTGTAAGTAAAGATGACATTGAAGCATTTTCTGTTCCGTCCTTCTACATATTGTCTACACAGTTCTTACATTATCATATAAATCAGAGTTTTTGTCGTGATCAATTGCAGCGGCTCTTGAGACCCATCAGGGTTGGAATATCACGATGACTACAAGCAGGAGGTGATGGAAACATGCGTGACAACAGTGAGGACACTAACCTCGATGTTGGAGGAGAGGGCCCTATGGAGACCATTTGAAGATTCAGACGAAATGTACGATTTGGGTCGCTTCCGCTTAACTTAAATGTACGTAGTTTCATTTACGCGCCTGGTCGTTTGTTCCTTTTTTTTAATGCTTGGTTTTCATAAAGGCTGCTGCTGGACATTCCGCAGTTACCGATTTGCGTCTCTATTGATTACAACCCCGTCTGCTACCGATGCCGTCCTTGATGCCTTTTTTGATAATGTGTTCTGGCGGATGCACCTCTAGACGTCGATCTTCCCATTTTGGCCCCTATCGATTCCAACAACAGTTCTCTCAATCTCATGGAGGCCGACGTCGATGTCCCCAATCACAAAGCGAGACGATTGCGGAGGTGTCCGGGATGTGACGAGGAGGCTATGGTAAGCTCTTCTTTTCCACATATTTTTTCTTCTTCCCTTGTTACAAAATTAACGGTTTAATGCGCGACTTATTTATTTTTAAATATATGTCTATTATCTCTAGTATTCAGCTCTGGAGAAAAAGGGCTCGCAAGCGGGCTAAAAGGAGCCCGAAGCGAGACAAGGAGAAAAACCACACACTGGCTACCGGGGATTGAACCCGGGGGCTGAAATCCAGTGCGGGTGAAATGTAGGCCAACCAAACCCTAAGAAAAGGAGAATAATAAACAAACAATTAATGCATACAATTGAAATTCGGGCGGTGGGGTAAGGTAGCCAGGGTGGGCCGGAAGAAAAGGAAAAGAAGAAAAGAGAAGAAACGAAGAAACAGTGGAAGGTGAGGAAGAGGCGGTGAAATGGGGATGGATGGTGGGACAAGGCAACTTAACTGCACCGGGTGTGCAGTTGAGTTGGAGAAAATGAAGAAGTTGTCCTTCATTTTCTCAACTCACCGATACCTTATGCACATAATGTCCGACTATGTTCGGACATTGTGTAACACAAGGTAACTTTGGTGAGTAGAGCGAATTCTGGAGATTATGTCTATTATCTCTAGTATTCAGCTCTGGAGAAAAAGGGCTCGAGCGGGCGGGCTATGCACTCGCCAATGCTCAAACTCTGATAGCAAGCCCGTGGAGAGACCCAATGCTCATAGGTACGGAAAGAAAACCTTTATTGTGATTTAAAATGTAGATTATGGAAAAACAAATAAGAAGGGAGGTGGGTTTTCCAGGAAACAAGCGCGGACTGCCAGTCGAGGAGGAGCGTTGTGAGGAGGGAGAGACCGCGGCGGAGAGTTGGGCATAACGAGCCGCGGTAGCAGACGAACGCCAATGGCCAGCAGACATCACGAGGGGGATGCGGTCCTCAGAAACCACGGTAGAGATGGCGGTTGCGACGCGTAGGCCATGTATGGTTTCGCCGTGATAGCCGGTGGTGGCATGGAGGGCGGCGCTAAAACGAGACTGGAACACCGAATAACCAGCGGAACGGTGGGGGTTGTGGGTATTAGGAGTAAAGTAAGGAAAAACAAAAGAGCGCGGACGAGAGGAAGGCCGACGAGAGACATTCCTCCGCATAGGCTTTGAGGGAAAGGATGACGCAACGAGACGGTTGAGAGTCAAAAAGGATTACAATGCGTTCCACCGTCCCTGCCTTCACCGTTTTGCCGGTAAACAAAGCGATATGGATACCGGAACCATCGGGTAGCCAGGTGACCGCGTGGGGGTCTAAGCGGGCGATGTCACCACCACGATAACCAGCAGCAGCAGTCAAAAGGCAAAAGGCGGTTTCTGTAGAGCGATAAGGCGAGTGTAGAGGCTGACGGCGGGGCGGTGAAGTGCGGCGTGGGCAGCAGAAGATTGCCAATATGTCACCGCTGTAGAAAGAGTAGAGGAGAAAACGGGAGTTGCCTGAACAGGAGCGAGGAGAGCAGATTGACCCTCGCGTTGGAGGAAGGGAGGTATTGATTAACCAAGGGCGAATCGGCAGGGTTGCCGGTAGAGGAAGAAGGGGACCACGGATGGAGGAAACCGACAGAATGGAGGGCCGTCTTGAGCAAACTGATGTGGCGGGCAATGGAAGCTGGGGCGGCACGGACAGGGCAGAGAAGGCGGGGTGTCAGATGGGGAAAGGCGGTGGGGACAGGAGTTAGGAGAGGGACAGGAGTGGACACACCGGTCTAAGATGCGGTGTTGAGAGGTGGCGGCTCCTTTGTGGGGACAAGAGGAGTGGTGATTGAGTGTTGGCGGTTCGGTTTGGAAATAAGGAAATCGACGACACAGAGGGGTGGCAAATTGATGGAAAGCGGGGGGTCAAGGAGTGAAAGGAAGGAGGTGAAGGACGATAAAGTACGGTCCTTGAGAATGGTTTTCGGTAAAGACTGGAGGGAAGTGTGGAAAGCCTGGCGCCTGGTATGAATGTAAAGGTCAGGGGGGTCGCCGGGGGGAAGGGGTCCATGGGCAGGAGCGACAGCGGTACCACAAAGAGGACAGAACAGGAAGGATGACTGGAGAGGAGCGCTGCAACAGGAGCAGAAGGGAGGAAGCACCGGGGAGGCAGCCATTGTTATAGAAATAAAAGTGTATTTGAGTACAAAGTTTGTTTGATCCAAAAGTCATACGCAGATTACAAGGAGCGGTGGAAAACATAAAAATCATGAGGCAGCGGTAAGAGGGTGACGGTACGCGCAACTTTGCAGTAACCAGTAAGTAAAAGGTCACCTCTGGAGCCTAACTTCCATGAAGAAGATGATGCGTGAACGAGAGGAGGCCACCACGAGTGATAAAGATGAGGGACCACAATCGTGAAAGAGACGGGTAAGGAAATCAGAAAATCGACGCAGGGCCGAAGGAGGGGGAAGGGTGGATAAACGTAGAGGTGTTCGGTGGGAGAAGCAGGATCCGGGGACCAAGCAAAGAAATTGGTGCCAGCGGAGCCGGAGCATAAATAGCGGGAGAGGAAACGAGAATGTTTGGCGGTGTGAGGGGAGGCCATGGCGTCCATGGTAAAGGGTCCATGTGCCGAAAGGATCCGGAGAAACGCGGAGGGAACCAAGGAGTAGTCCCCATCAGGGGCTTCCCGAGAGATATTATCGGCTTCCGTATTCTCATGGCCTGGAACATGGTGAAAGGAAAGGCGTAAACCAGACAACCGCGCCAGTTCAAAGATACGGCGCACCTCGGAGTTAATGGCGAGGGAACGGGAAGAGCCCTTGACCAGGGCCTCATAGAGGCCAGAGTTATCAACCCCAATATTCAACCAGTCGCGTTGGGTAGGAGACCGAAGAGTAGAGGCCAACGACGGAGAGACGTAAATGTCGACGAAGGCCCGGGAAAGGTGAGGAAGGAACGCTTCAAGAGAACGGCGGCAGGCGACCGCTTCCCGTAGGTTGATAGAGGAGCCTGAGGCGGGGAGGAGGGAAGCTTCAAGGTCGCCCCCGGCTTGAAGGTCAGTGGGGGAGGGAGTGAATGTAAGAGCGGTGGAAAGGGGAAAAGAAGAGGCCGGTGAAGAGGAGGGAGTTGGAGCAGAGAGGTAAAGATGCCCACCCCAACGGGTATTGCTAGCGTCAGTACGGATCGTCAGGATGCGGTGAGCCGAGGTAGCCCAAAGGTATGGGGTGTTAGAGATAACCAACGACATCCAGAGAGAGATCTCGTCGGAAAGGGGTTGCGTAATGGGAACGGTAAGTGAGGAAGACGAGTGTAAAAGGGAACGTCTGGAAGCGGCAATAGCGAGGTATTGGTGGCGAGTAAAGGACAAACCGCCAGGAACAATAAGCGAGAGGTGAGCGCATTTGCCGGCAAAGCTCTCCATGAGAGGAAGTGGGGCGGTGTCATCGGACAAGAGGGAGGCGGCGAGGGTAAGGAAAGCCGTCTGCTTATCCGGGGGGATCGAAAAAGTACGATTAACGAGGTCGACCAGAAAACCAAGGAAACGGAAAGAGGATGATGTGAAGAATTACATTATTCACATGGCCTATGGCTCATAAGGACATTTTGCCTAAGTCCGTTGAGTTCCGTTATATCCCGCATCGACGCGTATATTTACGCGTCATATTGAATCCTCCCTTCTTTTCCCTTTGGGTTTTTTATATATAGTTTTTCCCCACGTTTATAGGGTTTTTATTGAAGGAGGTGGCGCGCCATATGTGCCGTTTATGTGTGTGTGCATATGTTGTGTCTATTATTTGTTTGTATTTTGTGTATTACTTTAATATGAGAGATTTCTTGATTTAATTTGTACATGTTGAATCAAGTAGTTGATATGGAGTTGATTCCCCATCCTCTATCTCACGCCGCGTGGCCTCGCCGTGATCTCCCTTCACTCCTTCTTGGATGGCAGCCCACCCCTCTACCCCCTGCCACCTGGTGAAGCCGCAATCCAGCTGTTTGAAGCAGAAGGCTGCGATGGGAGCCCAAGGGTCCTCCTCATTGTCAGTGTCCTTTAGCTTAGGCTTGTCGGCTACATTCCACCTCTGATGTCCCGAGCCGGCTGATCGACCTGCAGGCAGGTGATGAGTGAGGTTACCCTGTGCCAGCTCGTGAGGCAACGAGATCTTCACGTTCCAAAAGGTGCCATAGCAGGAAGGCAAGGAGGCTTTCAGCCATCCCCGATCGCCAGGAGACGATCTGGTGCTGATATTGGTTTAGAAGCAAGGTAAGTCGATAATGAAGATACTAAAACCGTTCCCATCTCCCTTTTATTTAATAGAACTCGCGAAAACTACCACACACAGCCAAAACAACAACTAACATCACTTAGACGGCGGAGTACATCCGTCCTTTAGGTGCTCTGTGGACTTGCTCTGCTGGAGCAACTCCTTTACTCTTCTCCCCTACCCCCTAGTCGAAGCTAGGTAGGGAGGGATGGGTCAAGAGAAGATCACAGTGGGGGCCCAACCTAAAAAGGTGTCTGGTGAGTTTTCGTTGATTTCTCTTTGGTTTTCGTCATTTCCTTTTGGATTTTTTTCGATGACCTATCGGCACCCCCGCCCCGGACAAACGTGGACGCGTTCCCGCTGTCTCCGGAGCTCTGGTGGTGGCCTTGCATTGTGCTAGGGGACTCCCCTGATACTCTGCATGGCCATTGTCTATTTTGTGTCACCATGCTGCTTCCGGGACCCTCTAGTAGCCTCCCTAGCCACTGCATGGGCATCAGAGCCTCCCCACCTTCACAGCTTTGCTAAGGCCGCGATCTTTCGCCCCCTAAGCTTAGCATAATGTGAAAAACCCTTCTTGATTTGCGCGCTGGAGCGCCCAGATCCTTAAAAGAAGAAAACCTGTTACTTAAACTTTTCGACCTTTTCGATTGTTTATTAACAAAACCTTTTCGTTTGACGACTTTGTCGTCATCCTAGACCTCTGGTCTATATTTTGTGAAAAGTGCAGCCTTCTAGGTTGGCTTTTTATAGACTTTAAATAGAAACTTTATTTTCTAATAAGAAACTCTTTTCGATTTTTATATCAAAAGATGCGCCGTTCGGCGCACATCATTTGCGCTGTCGAACGGGCTCTCTAGCATCATTATTGACGCCGATCGTGCATTTTTGGTGTTGATGTTTTATCAAAACATCACACACATTAATTTCATTTTGAAAAACCACCCTGTGGAACCACCCTATCTAGCCCAAAACCTCGAAGCTAGAGGTGGTTCCCAAGGATCTCGGCCAAAATAGGCCTTAAAACGTTGCTGTAAAGCATTTCGGATTCTTTATAGGAAGTTATTAAGAATTCCCAAAAGTTTTCGTCGAAAACTCTTTGTTTTCGACGATATTTTATTAATGTATTCATAATATTATTAATGTATTCATAATATTAAAAGACTTCGAAAATATTTTCGAAAAACAAGGATAATTTCGGGACGGCTTGGGAGGATTCATAGCTCTATATCCTCCAAAGCCACCCCTGTTTGATCCGTTAATTATATAAATGACAATTAACGAATCCAAGGTGATGGGGAACAGCTCACGCCATTTGGCGTGAGTTGCCTCCCATCGCAGAGAATGAAATTTCATTTAAATACAATAAATTGTCTAATTCAAAAAGATTTGACAACCATCCGTCGGAGTCCGCATACAAAAGAGTAAGCCTCAACACACCATACCATCTTGGCTGTGCTTGCATCTTTATTAACATCACCTTTTGATGATTATTGCTTACATCAGTGAGTCCCCGCAACACTATCAACGAAAGGCTTTCCGATGTCAATGTCAGAAACACCCAGCACCGTGCAAAACGATGGAAAGGTTGATAAGACCAAGAAACGTCGTCCAAAGCTTAATGGTGCTGGGATTCCCGAGAACGCTCGTCTTCTCTCGCTAAAGGCTGGCACGGACCTCCCCATCATCAAGGATCTGTCCAACAACTTTATGGCTCAATTTCGAGCCATGAATGCTCTCCTTGGGGTCCCGTTCTGCCACGAGAACATCAATCGATTCATGAGGAACCAGAGACCTCGTCGAAACGGAGAACGAGAACGAACCGTACTTTGACGAGGACGAATGCAAAAGGCTTGGGATCTTGATTCTCGACTCCCGCGCCACCGTCGGTCAGCACCAGAAAGCTATGGCTGATGCTGGTCGTGTACTCCCACCTCCACCTCCTCCTCCGGACGGCCTCCCACTTTAAAGACCGCCAATAAGACGCCTTCAGTCGCTAACAAGCGTGCTCCACTCCCTATCAGCGTCGATAATAGTGATGATGAGGACGTTCCCTCTGCTGCATCATCCTCTCGTGTTCGTCATCACGAACGTTTGGGGACCAAATCATCTCGTCATTCTGACCCTATGGACTGTGATGACGACAATAGTTCTCGTGGTCGTTATACACCTCGTGATATCCGTCGCAACTCTCTCGACGGGATTGGAAGTTCCACTGATGACGAGATTTTTCTTCTCGCCTCTGACGATAATCCTTCAGTGTTCGAGGAACTCGAAGGCTCTGATAGGGATGAGGCTATTAGACAGCGTAAAGCCGGAAACCTCGACCCTCGAGTGCTGGTTACTAAGCGCCCTGGATCTTCCTCTTCCCGCACCACTCCAAAGCCTTCTGGAGAAGCCAGTGCCAACCCCGCGTCTCGTCGTGAAAAGGAACTTACCAGCAATGGCTCGAAAATCGCCGTTATCCGCTTGATGGTTGATAGATTGAAGGTCCTAGAGCTTGACGTCAGCCTTAGTGAGCCTCGTTTGGTTCGTGATCCATCTTACCGCAACCATAAGTTGGATTCCGTCATCTCGTTGGTCACGCAGCGACGCCAGTATCTCCACAACACCTCCGTTAAGATTCGTGCAATGATTGTGGATACCACTGCCCGCATTGGTGCTATTGAGGGTTTCGAACCCTTGAAAGTAAAGGAACTCGCACCAGAAAAGCAATTCTCTGATGCTTCCCTCGTTGCCATCCGTCGAGAACTGGCCGCCTCTCTCCTCGACAACCAAATGCGTTTGCACGATCTTGAGTCTGGTTTAAAGGAGAGCAGCTTCATGCCCGCATTGCCTCCTCCGCCTCCAGAACCTCGCCCTCGGCCTTCTGATATGCGCGAGAATATCTCCAAACCCCCTCCTGTCACCAAGATTGCTGGCAAACCCGTTTTGGACGAGGTTATCAATCTCGTCGACACCACCACTGATACCACGACTGCTTCCCGCGGCTCTGTGAACGCCAGTGACGACGAGTCGGACCTATCTGATCACCTCGCCGACCCCCGCCAAGTCAAACCTTTGGTGTCGGGTCCTCCTTTACGTGCTCCTCGTGGCGTTCGTCACCATGGTATGCTCGTTGACGACCTCACTACTCGCCTGCATCGTCTTGAGTACAAGCCGAAGATTAAAGTGGTTGCCACCTCTTCATCACTCGCCTTGGTTCGTCGACATCTCCCACCAGCCGATGCCATGGCCGCCGCTTCAGCTTCAGTCAAGCAGAAGGTGAGCCTCGCAGAATACAAGGCTCGTCTTGTCGCGTCTCGAGAGAAAAACAATGACCCCTGTAACGAAGAACGTCGCAAAAGTATTGAGGACGCCGTCGCTTCCCATGCTGCTTGCGTTAAGAAGGCTCATGAGGAGTCTGAAGCTGTGGTTATTGACGAATCACCCCTCTCGACGCGTTCCACGTCGCCAAAGTTTTCTCCCATCAGTGCCAAAGCTATGATGCTGGCAGTGATTCTATCACTAGTCCCGAGAAGGACACCGAATAGGGTTAATGCGATTTATCGCGTTTACCTTTTCACTTTTACTCTTTCTTATAAGTCAAAATAAGTAAACAAAGAAGTACCATAAGAATAAAGATAGAGCATTTTATTATCCCAAAACGTGATCTTTATTATACACAAAAACGCGTTAAATACTGCAAAAAACCGAAGATTTTCTTTAAGATTTTCGCGATTCTCGCTTGCTGTAGAGTTGAGAAAAGTAAGAGATATGGAGAACTACCCCATTTCACCCTCGAACGCTCTTCTGACGCATTCTTCTTCCAAGCTACATTAATCACTGCCATCCATCGTGGTCCAGTGATCCGACAGCCTTACTGGTGGTGTTTTTGTTGCTGCTAACTTTGCAAGCCATTCTGTTCCCCCGCCTTTAATCACGACTTTACAGCTTGTGATCGCGATAACTGAGGAAGGATCTGTTCTTTTTCATCCTAGTCTCTTTTCAATTAGCGACATTTTCTTCCCTTCTGTTACCTATTCCAGATCAGGTCGCCGTGAGATTGCATCGTTAGATTACCTTGCCTCTCATCGCGATTCCCTATTAATAGGGCTGATCTCGTGCTTCTTTTTCACGCTGGCCCCGTTATCACGGCCCCACGTCATCTTGAAGCCCCTTTTCATTTGGAGCTTGTCTTGAACCCTCGCGTTGCGACCGTTCTCGCTCCACCAAACCACACAGCCCAGGCTTCTGCCTCAGCTGACACTCTTGACGAATCCTTGTCAACATCTGAGTTAAGTGCTACTGCTTTTCAGTCGGCACTCTTTTCTCCCTCCATCCAACCGGACTTCTCTCCAGTTGCCGGTATCACTCTTAATCCTCTTGGTTTCCGCCCAAGACCCATTTTATCTCGCCAGGTATTCTCCAACTTGAGGAGTGCTCGTGATATCTTCCAGAAGCTTTGTCTTCCAGTATTGCTTGGATTCCGCGTGTAAGTGCCCCACCCGCTGAACCCAACGAACCCGACATCCTTGTCGTTCCTTTGACTACAGCTCCGACTCCAGTCAACATTCCGACGGCTTCGTCGTCTCTACTTACTGTAACTACTACTTTTAGTCCAGTACAAACAGCTGCTCCCGTCGATATGTCCGGTGCTGCAGGTCCAGGCGGGTTTTCCCGTTCTTCTTCCTCCGCCTCTTTGGTTGGATTTGGTAAGATTAAAGACGGCATGACCGCCAAGAGCGCCAAAGATGATATGGCAACCGTGGTTCTGGACTCCCCTCAACCGGCGGCCATTTACCGCTTCATTGCAAAGATTGAGAACATTCTCGATCAGTATGTTAATGACCCTAACAAACCGGACCTTGCTCGTCCTTTTGATGATCTGGAACACGCTTTTCGCGTTACATGGAATCCAGCCATCAACTTGAAGCCTCCCGTCGACTCTGGTAGCTCACCTCGTTCCCAGAGCTCAGACGACGTTAGAGCAACTTAAAAAGGTTCTCCGTCGTAATTTTGCACCTAACACCGACGTGACTGACCTTGCCACAAAGGTTGAACAGTTTCAGTGGGATACCTCGCGTATGAGCCCACTTGAAGCTTTTAATAATTGACGTATCTTAATACGTCTTTACCATCCTCTAACCGTCTTCAAGACGAAAAGCTCAAAGATATCCTTATCCGAGGATGCCAGGATGACCGTTGGAAGTCCCTCGTCAAAAAGGAAACCTTTACCTCTGGACGTAAAATGGGACAACAAAGACGTCAGCGCCGATGACATCGTCGACCACATGCAACTTCATCACCCTCGTTTGGTGAAATCTTTGGATACCTCCTCCGAAACTGCCGCCATTGTTCAGGCGTTTTCAGAGAAAATGAGTCCCTGTCTCAAGCAGTCTCTGATGGACAACGCGAAGTTATCCGACTTCGTCGTGAAATAAAAAAGACTCCCCAATACTCGCGATAACCTTATGGTTTCATATCGCCGAGAATACCGACCTTCCGTTGCCTTTCCCCAACATGAGCGACGAACTCGTCAATCGTACGTTAAACACGTACGTTACTACCTTAAACTCCGTCCTCCACTCTGATGGTGATGCCGAGTTATCTGAGGTTGACGTGACTAGCCTTCGCGCTGACATTGAAATGATTAAGAATGGCGCTCGTGAACCATACCATCGCCAGCCTTACCGTCAGGGGTACCCTCCCCGCAACAACGACTTTGGCAACCGTTCTCGTCAAAGTAGTTCCAACAGTTTTGATTATAACCGCAGCCGCCAAGGCTCTGGAAACAGCGACCAACGCGGTACTTACACATCATACCCCGCTGGTAACACTTCTAATGATGGAGGTAACTCCACCCCTGCTACCATGATACTCATGGTGCCGCCAGTGATCGCCCGGCTACCAGCTCTCCTTCAGCTGGACCGGCTACTCCCTCTTCTTCTCGTCGATTTCCTGCTCACTATTACCAGCTTTTTGCTTTCGATCCTTTTAGTGGCAGGCCTTTCGCCGAGGTTGAAGACCAAGATGAAGTTCTGTCTCGCCTGCTTTCATCAGGTAAGATCCCAGACCCTTCATCCCATACTGACTCTATTTTCAATAGCCCAACTCAACAAGCCGTGATCCCTGAGGTTCATGAGGTTGTGAAGGCATTTTATGAAGTTCCGTTTCACTTCATATATGCCGTGGGTTGTTATTTCATTGAAAATCTTATGTCAGTGCCCTCCGTAGTATGGAATCCAAAGAATAAATGTTTTTCTTTCCCTACTTCTGTCCCTTTTATCGACATTGGTAATATTGTGGATAATTCCACTCCAGACTTACCGCATCCGTATATCTACATACCGACGGATGACGATGAACTAGATAAGTTTATTATTGCTTTATTGGCGTATCCAACAGATGCAATCGTAATCACCCAACCTTCAACGCGTCCATCCGCGTTATCACACTTAACGCAATTAAGCATTAAAAACCCTCTCTTAATTCGGAGTATGCTTCCCAATTTGCATATCCTTTTTCGTGAGCAAAATAAATATTCAACCGCGTGGTTTGTCTCTTCTAAAACCGACGCCGTATACGTTGATATTATCAACCAAACACATGAACTTGTGCCGGTTACCTCGGAACTTCCCGTTCCAATACCTCTCACCTTGTACCAAGTCCGTACAATTACGACTACCCCTCCTATTGCGCCGTTTATACGGGCTCTTTTTGCTACGAGCCCCTATATTCGTCGCCATCGCAACTCTCAACCTATTGCAATCACGAATGCTCTCCGCGAGTCCGCACTTACTCTCGCTTCAAAGAGCATTTCCCTGCCCACCCTCCCTGATTATACTCAGATTAATCTTGAGGCTTTCCTTAACAACCCGGGCCCGTCGCTTGCCTTGCATCAAGCTATTGGTTCTGACTCTACGAGTAAAACTCCAATAAAGGTGTCCGTTGGTATTAATACACACGTCAGCACTAGCGAAGGGTTTTGCCAAACAGACAACGAACCTCAGGTACTCACTCAGGTGATGACACAGGTTTCAAACCTTTATGAAATGAGCGTTGCGGAAGCATCAAAGTTCCCCAGAAACTATGTTCACCCAGTAAAATATACTCGGGAAATGGAGTGTCAAACCGATCCAGTCATCGTCGACGAGATTCCCTCGGAGCTCATTGAGAGTGATACCCCTTGTATAGCTCAGATCTGTTGCAGCCTAGGCGGCATTCATATTGGTGACGCTTTGGTCGATACAGGCTCTGACGGTAACCTAGTAACCAAATCTCTTTTACGGGATCTTTATTCACGTGGAGTTGAGTTTGATATCACTCCATTTAATTACCCAAAGTTCTCTAATGGAATTGGTGGACGCGAGCGTATTCTAGGAATATGCAGACTCAACGTATCTCCTGGAATTACTCCTGGAGTTAGGAAGAAACTTCCTTTCTATATAGTAGAAAACTGTCCGCGGCCAGTGATTCTTGGCATGCCAACGGTGCAAGCCTTCCACATGGATATTCTAGCTAGTTCTCACAAACTACGCTACTTCTATTATTCCCCTACTCTAAAGGTAGAAAGGTAAAAGCTTACGAGACACCTTTGAAGGTAATAACAAATGGGTTCACTTACAAGAGTAAGTCACCCTACATACGAATTGTCCTCGCTAAGGAGGCTCAGTTCGACCCTGATTACGGAACAACCGTGTGGTGTGTTTTGATAGGCTGCCAGACGTTCCTTCGCAAACTACACCGTTCTTCCTCGTCAGGACTTTACTGACTTTGACGCGGAAAGGACCGTATACTCACACGCAGACCTGTTTCCCAACGGAATGCAGGCCGTACGTTGCGACGATGGTCGCCTTGTACCAGACATGGAACCATTCCCTCTACAGGTTGGTCATCGAGGACCTTTCCAACCTCTTTACCACCAGGAACGTGTTTTGGGTATATTCATGACGACCCTAAACAACAGTTCACTGACTTCATCCCCATCATGAGGATGATCAGGATGACCCTGCGCATGCCTCTATATCAAAACAGAGGTCACCGCAAATAGCGGATTAAAACACTCCAAGATTTTGGAAACCATCTCAACCTTCTCATTAATGGCATTGGTGCTGTTGATGACGATGGTAAGAGAAAGTCAGCCGTGCTGACACCCGCCGCCTTCTTAGGAAGAGCAGCGATAAAGGGAAGTACCCCAAAGTAACGTACTTCTACCTTACAAAGCTTGAAAAAGCGAAACTGCCACCAGAGGAGTCTCGAGACCCCCTCTTGGATGTGCCCGACACGGATATCCTGACTTCCAAAAGGAGTTAGATCCCGTTGACGAAGGATACGGCTCAATGCCTGATATTCCCCCTCTTCCTGACTTTGTCACAAAAGCTCTGCTGGAAACTCCAGCTGACGATGGCCCTGATTTGGAAGAGCCCTCCCGTCATAGACCTCATGACACCACGAATGAGGATCGCATGGATTACCTTAAGAATATGGATCCTATATCCACTGAGGATCTCTGAAGAAGTTTGATCTTCAGCACATTACTGATATGCAACTGCGTGAGCGACTCATCCAGTTCTTGTCAATTCCTAAGAACGCTGATGTCTTTCGTGAATACGTTAGAACAGGCACAAAGGACCCTGGTTACCATACCATTGAAACAAAACCATATTCTCGCCCTCCCAACATGGCTCCTTACCCGTTGGTTTAGAGCGCGCTAAGATCATCCGCGACCATGTCGAGGAAATGCTGAAGACTGGCGTCATCAGGAAGTCACGCTCTCCTCACGCATCTCCCGTGTGTCTCGCGAAAAAGAAGGACGGTGCTGACAGATTCTGCACTGACTTTCGTCGTTCAATGAGATACAATAAAGGATAAGTATCCTTTACCACGCATTGATGAGACCTTTGATCGGTTAGCCGGGATGTGTCTCTTCTCATCCCTTGATCTCCTCTCAGGCTTTTGGCAATACCTGTAGCCCCAGAGGATCGTCACAAAACTGCCTTTGTTACCCCAGATGGACTCTATGAGTACAACGTGATGCCCTTTGGCCTCACAAATAGTCCACCAACTTTCCAGAGATGCATGGACTTAGTCCTTGCTGGAATAAAGTGGATCAAATGTATGGTGTACATTGACGATATTATCATATTCTCAACGGATGTGGATTCCACTTCGAAAATCTTCAGCTTGTATTTGATAGACTATAGAGTACAACCTGAAGCTTAAGCCTAAGAAGTGTCAGTTCCTTTTCAAGGTCTTACCCTTCCTGGGTCATATCGTCTCTGAAGATGGATAAAAGCAGATCCTGATAAGCTTGTGAAGCTTGAAGATTGGCCTGTACCAAAAACAGTCAAGGATATTCAACGATTCCTTGGTTTCACTAATTATTTTCGACGATTTGTACCCAACTTTACTGACGTCGCAAAACCATTATATGATCTCACTCGCAAAGAGATCTCATTTGACTGGACTGCCTCCTGTGAAGCAGCCTTTCGACGCTTGATAGATATACTCAAATCTGAGGTACTATTAGTAACTCCATTACCAGACGATAAGTTCGTTATATCTTGCGATGCTTCTAAGTACGCAATTGGTGCTGCGCTTTTTGTGAATCGCGACGGCATATACCATCCTGTAGCTTTTGCTTCACGCACGTTGAACGATGCTGAGCAGAACTACTCTAACACTGACCGCGAGGGTCTCGCTGTTGTGTGGTCTTCAAACCTCTTTGAGACTTACACATGGCGCAAACCATACCGCATTGAGACTGATCACTCAGCCTTAATCCCCTGTTTGCTAGAGGTGACCTGAAGGGCCGCTTTGCCGATGGTCATACTCTCTACAGGATCATGAGATTGAGTTGGTTCATGTTCCCGGCAAGAGCCAGGCCGTTGCCGACGCTCTCTCACGCAGCTTCAAACCCCCAAAGCCTATACCTGATGATGACTCAGAGGTTGGTGACTTCCCTGAGACCGCCCCTCGAGTCTTTATCGGAAAAGATGCTAAAGTTAAGAACAAAGAACTTTTGCAAACTATAACTTCTGCGCTTAGCATTGATTATACCCACCCACCCGCCCATGTCTTTTCTCCTTCTCAAAAACGGGAGTTTGGATCTGATCGACCATTGCTTTCCAGTGAAGTTATCTTCCCTGAACAGCTCATTGACAATGTCTTCGTCAGGATAAAGTCATCTCGATTGAAGGACATTCTCGAGAGACGCAGACTATTTGAATATCAAAAACGGGAGTTCACAGGAACTACCCGTTTCTGGATTTGCCAGGTGCCTGATCCTGAGGTCAACTCCTCTCGCGCACCTAGGCACATACCTGGACAAATTACCCATGTCATAACAGTTAATGCTGGTATACCACCAGATGCTGTAAACTACCCAGTGCCTGACACTGGTCCAAAATCTCTAAGTAGTTTTCATGCTTATGAAATACTTGAGATACGTGAGCTCTTCTCACCCCTCAATGAAAAGAGGACAACTGCAGACTCACTCCCATCTCTACGCGAGATATATGGCGTTGAGAGAACGACGGCTCTGCCTGATGTTCCTTCTCGTATGATCCACGACTTCCCACCAGAGTCAATGAAAAAGTTATATCCGATTGATGATATACATACACCATTCCGCTCTTCCAAGTTGAAGATTATAAGTTGGAATGTGAAAGCCTTCAAGCTCTTGTTAAGAAACACTTTGCAAAGAGAATTGAAGGTGATGAATCCAATAGAGCAGAGTTCTTTGCTAAATATTTGGATGAAATGGAATGTGACATCGCCTGCTTCCAAGAGACTATGGTCGGCGATGGTCACGAAAAGTTTTGGCAACAACTGAAGTCCGTCCGCGGATGGAAGATGTATGCTGACGACAAAAGAAATGGACACAATGGTGTTATGACCATGGTCCGCGAAGATATCCCCGTACTTTCAGTAATATGTGGGACTCATATGATGCGCACTGACTTCGACGACTTTGTTGAAGAGGGACGGTGCCTTACTCTCTGCCTTTTAGGTATGAATATAGTGAACGTCTATGCGCCAAATGGCACGAGGCATGATCACAGACAGGAATACAAGATGAAGTTCCTGGAACGACTACATACTTTTGTAAAGAGCCTCAAAGCTCAGTCAAATACAATTGTTGTAGGCGATTTCAATATTGCTCACAAAGCAATTGATGTTCGAGAACCATCCAGATTTTATGGATACTCTGGATTCCGCAACGATGAACGCTACTGGCTTAGCTCATTCATTAATTTAGGTTTTAAGGATGGATTTCGTCATAGCCATCCGCATATGCCAGGATATACTTGGCATGACCCAACAGAGTTCTATAAAGCTGTTTGGAGATAGACTACGCCTTTGTAGATAAACGAATTCCTTGTAAATGGAATGTCAACCACCATTTTGTGGCGTCACTGACTGACCATGAAATGGTTGAATTGGTCTTAGAGCACAGCGATGCTCACCACAACGATTATGACAACATGATCTCATTACCGGCACTTGACCAAGTACCTGATCAAGAGCCGCCGCACGAAGCCCCAAACAACCCCGGGCCTTCTGCACATGATAGGAATTCAAATACTGTTCCCAATGCTTTCATGGCTAATGGACAGATATCTGGTGACTTTATTAAAGCCCAAAGAAATGACTTGAGATTTGCCAACGTCATCAAGTTCCTAGAGAAAGGAATCCTTCCTGAGGATCCTGATCTAAGAAAGGGTGTTTTAATGAATGCCCAGAATATGGTGATGCGTGGTAGAGTTCTCTACCGTGTACTCTATGTGAAGGACTACCTCATGCGACGATCGCCAGTGCGAGTCGCTTTATGTATCCCCACAAGGCTTCAGGATGTTGCGTTGGACGCCGTCCATGATGATATGATGGCTGGAGGACACCTCGGTGTTCGCAGACTTATCGCCACTACCCTAGATAGGTTCTGGTGGCCTACTATCCAAAAGACTTAGAGGCATATATACGACGATGCCTACATGTCAACAGTCTAAAGATAACTTGACTAGAAAAGGTGCCGTGAGGCCCATACCCTTTGGTCATAGACCTTGGGATCGTGTTGCCATTGATATTGTTGGTCCTATGAACATTAGCCAACGTGGCAACAAGTATATTGTTGTCCTCACGGACTACTTTACCCGTTGGGCTGATGCTTTTGCCGTCCCCGACTTAGAAGCAAACACCATTGCTAGAATAGTTGTTGAGCAATGCTTTTGCCGCTTCGGCATCCCCTTGACCTTACACTCGGATCAAGGACAACCATTTCCTAGTGACCTCTTTAAGAGAGTTGCTACTGTACTAGGAATGAAACAATCCTTCTCTATGCCGTATTGGCCTCAGGCCAATGGTTTAGTTGAACGAACAAACAAAACCTTATGCCAGATGATACGTGCATATATAAACCAAAGAACACATGACGATTGGGATGAAATACTCCCCTATGTGTTGTTTGCATACAGAACAACGGTCCACCAGACCACAAATGAAACCCCATTCATGATGATGTTTGGCCGCGAGGCGTTTACGCCGGCTGACCTCAAGTTTGGTTATCCCACAGACGATGTGTTTGCGGAAGAATATCCTGACCCACGATTATGGGCTCAGACAGGAGAAGAACCTCTGATAGCTGTTTCCACCACTAGAGGCACTGCAGAGGCTCTTCCTAAAATACTTGCTATGTTCTCTGAACAGCTGCACTTCTTTGACGGTCGCTTAGCACGAGCCGCTCATGACTTGCTCGGACTGATGGTCGAGAGCCTTACTTGCTCATAGCTGACGTCCTTAAGAAATATGGTTATGATCTATTTTACCTTGTCCACATCCACTCGATGAAGAGACTTGGACACACCTTCCAATGGAGATCCTTTGGAAGGAATGAATCTTCCCAGATGCATTCGTTAACTCGTAAAGCGAAAACGACTTTGCATGGGAAAGAAAAGGACGCCTATGTATCCATTATTCATAATGGCTGTATGACCGAACGCCCACATCTGCGTGACAGTTACCCCATATTTGTTGACAACGCCATGAACTTATATGTCAACAACACTCTGGTACTTTCCCCAGATATTATACACCTCAATGCTGGCCGTCCCCTTGTTGACGATGGACCTGCACGACATGTTAGAATCATTGACCTTAAAGTCAATGACGATCAGGACGATTATATTTCCCCTGAAGATGATATAGACACTGACACACATGTGAGTGTGCTCATGAATACTCGACAAGCCCTTCAGGACTTTGTCAAAGAATCCCTCAACGATGATGATGATCGTTTAGAGGCTAAAGATTATGTTACTCAGCTCGCTGCTAGGCTAGCCTATTCAAAGGCCGTACTCTTGCGTGCAGAACTCAAACGCAAGAGACGAGCACAACAAAATAAACCCAGTCGCAACAAACACTCGTTTGATGTTGGTGACCTGGTATGGCTCTCTGTTCCCTTGAAGACTGAACGTCGAGGGAAAGAGAACAAGAATGCCCCCACTAAGAAGTTCCAATTTAGATGGGCTGGCCCTATGCGTGTCCTTAGTAAATCTATGGACAGCAATAGATACACAGTTGTAGAGCTCCTCCCTGGAGGCCAGCTCTTATCACGACTTGCTAATGCTGCTAGACTCCGACCATTTGAGTCTTTGCCGCCTACAGAAACTGCTAATGCTGCATCTGCAGAAGTAGCTTCAGATGACTTTGCTGCTGAGATTGCAGCATGGAAAGAACTCCAAGTTATTAGACGCATGCCTAAGAATAAGGTAGCTGTTGGAGTTAATCGCGAACTGTTTCGACGATTCGATGAAGAAGTCGCTGATGCCGACTATAATGATCCTGAGTTCTATGTTGAGAAACTGGATTATCATACTTATGATACTCATAACAAAAAGTATAAGTATTATGTTAAATGGCTCGGTCATGGAACCGCGCATAACCTTCTAATGGATGAAGAGGCTTTACCCCCATCCATAGTTAAAGATTACTGGGACCGTGTTGCTAAGACACAGCCCACGGCATATGCTCTAAGAGTAGTGTACGAAAAGAATGCTGGCCGCAAGAGACTTGCGCCTAAGCCCATATCCTACACGATGCCTGAAGATAATGATGGTTATCGTAGTGAGGATGAAAATGAAGGTATCCTTGATGATACCCCTCATAGCCCCATAAAAAAACGTAAGCGCAAGGCTAAACGTACTCTACGGCAGGCTGTACCCATAGATTCTGATGACCAGAATGCTATTGATAATGAAGTTCCTCATTTGGAACCTGATATAGATAATAATCTGAATGATGATTATCCTGATAAAAACTTTGAAGTACCTTTAGCTATAGAAATGCTAGATGGTAACAATTATGTAACTCTTGCCATGGCCTTATAGACTTGCCGATAATGCAAGCTTTGATATATTTACAGATAGTTCTTATACTTCTGACAGCTAAGTTAGACTTTTCTACGTAAGTCTTTTCTTAAAAACGGGAGAATGTGAAGAATTACATTATTCACATGGCCTATGGCTCATAAGGACATTTCGTCTAAGTCCGTTGAGTTCCGTTATATCCCGCATCGACGCGTATATTTACGCGTCATATTGAATCCTCCCTTCTTTTCCCTTTGGGTTTTTTATATATAGTTTTTTCCCCACGTTTATAGGGTTTTTATTGAAGGAGGTGGCGCACATATGTGCCGTTTATGTGTGTGTGCATATGTTGTGTCTATTATTTATTTGTATTTTGTGTATTACTTTAATATGAGAGATTTCTTGATTTAATTTGTACATGTTGAATCAAGTAGTTGATATTGAGTTGATCCCCATCCTCTATCTCACGCGCGTGGCCTCGCCGTGATCTCCCTTCACTCCTTCTTGGATGGCAGCCCACCCCTCTACCCCCTGCCACCTGGTGAAGCCGCAATCCAGCTGTTTGAAGCAGAAGGCTGCGATGGGAGCCCAAGGGTCCTCCTCATTGTCAGTGTCCTTTAGCTTAGGCTTGGTCGGCTACATTCCACCTCTGATGATCCCCGAGCCGGTGATCGACGCTGCAGGCAGGTGATGAGTGAGGTTACCCTGTGCCAGCTCGTGAGGCAACGAGATCTCACGTTCCAAAAGGTGCCATAGCAGGAAGGCAAGGAGGCTTTCAGCCATCCCCGATCGCCAGGAGACGATCTGGTGCTCATATTGGTTTATAGCAAGGTAAGTCGACATAGAAGATACTAAAACCGTTCCCTTCTCCCTTTAATTAAGCAGAACTCGCGATACTCACCCACACCATCGCCAAACAACAACAACATCACTTAGATCAGGAGTACATCCTGTCCCTAGGTGCTCTGTGGACTTGCTCTGCTGGAGCAACTCCTTTACTCTTCTCCCCTACCCCCTAGTCGAAGCTAGGTAGGGAGGGATGGGTCAAGAGAAGATCACAATGAAGAGGTAAAGTGGATTTGTAACGAGACGTAGTAAACCTGTTAGGATACACACAAGGCACCAAATGGTAGCGGCATCCCCCCCGCACAAGAAGGGTACATGAGGCTTGGAGAGAAGGACCAACAGCGGCATCATCAATCCAGATTAACGCCGGAATTTGCCAAGCGCGAACGTAACAGGTGAGAGCGACGGCCATAGTTTGCGTAATGTATGGAGACGGCGACCAACCAAATACCAGAACCGTAGAGACCAGGTAGTAATCAATGCCGTCGATGGTAGCAATGGTACCAAAATATTGATAACTGGAGGGGTGGAGAGGGATGTTGTTGAAACAACTGGCGATATCAATGACGGCGGCGGAGTGGGAGGTCCAGTAGGTCAAGGCTTGGATACCCTCCATCGTGAAAGGGAGGGGTTGCATCCAACAGTTCAAAGAGTACAGTCGTCGCATTTGCGGGGCTTGGTGGGCTCGATCAGGATAGGTTTACCATGTAGAGGTTGGAAGGAAAACCGGCTGATACCGGACCCACAATGCGACGGGCACCCGACTGGAGATCCTTGGCGGTAGAGGTGGCAACGAAATCGAGGAAAGGCGCTGGTACAGGGTAAGAGGGAGCAACCCCACGGGGAGGTAGATCGGCTGAGTAATGGCGACCGCGATAGACGCCATCAAACGGTTGGATGAAGTCTTCGACGCGGACACCCTCTGCGACCCATCGGTGAATCAGAGCCGCCTCGCGAGGGGGTGAGTAAGCGAGGATTTCCTCCCACATGGGAAGGGTTGAAGAATTAACGCATCCCGCCACAAAAGCCGACGGGTTAGGGAAGGGTATGTCGTGCGGTGTTGAATGAGAGGAGCCATTGAGAAGACTGGAGAGTCGAGAGTGAAGCGAGGCGCGGGTTGGGGGCGGAGTAGGCGTACCATCGGATAAACACCACAATGATGGTGTTGGAGGCTGGACAATGGAATACACGAAATAAAATAAAGTGGAATACAAATGTATTAATATTTGATGTTAACATAAACAAGAAAAGGAGGGTGGGCAAGGCAACTAAGTAGAGCAGTGGAGCCGAGCACAAACCGCACTAGTAGCGCTGGGCTTCGAACAACGGTTTGAACAGTCTCGTCCATAGTGACCACGTTTTTTGCAGTGGCCGCAAACATTCTGGTCGGTGGGTGGTTTTGGGAGTGAAGACATAGAGGTCTTGGTGGTACCCACCGGGGCCGAACGGGAATCCGACGAAGAACCCGACGCCGGGCGCTCGTAAGGTGTCTGGGCGAGGCGGCGGGAGTGGGTGATCTTCACAGCATTACCAAGTTGGCGAGACTCGTTTAATATAGCAGCCGCCAGAAGGGAAGCGTCTGGATTGGGCAAGCGCCAACCCAGGATATTGATAATGGCGGAAAGCTCGTTGCGGAGTGGAAGAAACTCCCCGTCGGCTAAGCGGAAGTGGGAGCGGTTAAGGAGGGTCTTCCAAGCCGACGATTGAGCCGGGCTGAGGCACCGGCAATCCACCCCAATGTCGTGAAGGATGGAGAGGCGACCATAGAAAGCATCACGCGAGCGGATCCAAAAGGGCGGAGGGTCCCGTTCATTAGAACGAAGGAACTCGGCAGCCTCAGACCGGAAAGTACGCAAGGCCTGGGCATAGATAGCGACGTGCTATAAAGGAAGGTGGTAAGAAAAAGGGCGGTGGGGAAAGCATAGGCGGTGGTATGTAGAGTTGGGGCGGGAATCCAAGCAAACCATGTGCCATGAAAGGGATGGCGGGGGTATGCCAGGAGCTGGCGAGGGTTGCCAGGGGCTAGCGGGGGTGTGCCAGGAGCTGGCGGGGGTGTGCCAGAAGCTGGCGGGGGTGTGCCAGGAGCTGGCGGGGGTGTGCCAGGAGCTGGCGGGGTGTGCCAGGAAAGGAGAGGACGCAAGGTGTGCGTAGGGAGGAAATGACGAGTCAAATCCGAGATGGACCAAAGGCCATAAATATGAAAAGAAGGTATAATAAAAGAGATTTACAAAGGAAATGTAGTATACATACAGGTACGTAGGGATCCTCGGAAAAGATGTCCGTATCGCGGATAAACTGACCAATATCAATCACCGAAGAAGGAGGAACGGTCGGAGTGCGCGGTGAAAGACGAGAACGGGATTCGAGTTCCAAGGCAGCGATACGCTCTTGATGAGCACGAATAATCGCTTCAGCATCAGCCAATTCCCTACGGGCGAGAACGAGAGGATCCGGAGCCCCGTTGTCTGGATTGATAACATTAGGGGGAGGGATAACGGGGGGTGGATTAGGCGCGATTAACGGATGATCAGCGGCCCCCCCCCCGTTAACCAGTGCTTGATTGACTGGATTACCAACAAAAGCGGTGAGGTTAGTGACGGGATCGACCGCGGGACGAGGAATAATAGCCGAGAGGGCCGTCATGATGCGAGGACGCATAGCTAAAAGCCCTTTCGGCCAAGGACGAGGCATTCCAATTGCCGTTGCGACGTTTTTGAGAGCGGTGTAGGAAAGGACGCTCACAAGCACACCATCCCAAGTGGTAAGGTGAGCGTCCAGTGGTGGGGGTGGTGGTGGTAAATCGTCCATCGAACGTCGGAGAAGCGAGAAACAAGGCAACTTAACTGCACCGGGTGTGCAGTTGAGTTGGAGAAAATGAAGAAGTTGTCCTTCATTTTCTCAACTCACCGATACCTTATGCACATAATGTCCGACTATGTTCGGACATTGTGTAACACAAGGTAACTTTGGTGAGTAGAGCGAATTCTGGAGATTATGTTTTTTTTCAGTCGCTTGCAGAAGATCTGGTGAACGCGTCAGATGCCAACGTCGGCCATGAGGGCGGTGTGGATTTTGCAGAAACGGAGGGCGACCTGGAAGCCGACGCTGGGCTGATGGCCACAATGAATGTCCGCAAAGACAGAAGCGAGACGACTGCGGAGATGGCCGCGGATGCCGGCGAGGAGGTTATGGTTAGCTCCTCTCTTCCACATGATTGTTCTTCTTCTTCTTCCTTTGTGACAAATTAACGTTTTAATGCGCGACTCATTTTTTTCATATATTTTTTATTTTCAGTCGCTTGGCGAAGATCTGGTGAACGCATCAGACGTTCACGTCGACCATGAGGGCGGTGTGGATGTTGTAGAAACCGAGGACGCTGTGGAAGCAGAAGTTGAGCTCGTGGCCACTGCGAATGTTCCCGTGTACCTGGAGGAAGGCGGTGATGACTTTACGGTTAGTTTTTCTATCATGCGTAATATTGTTCTTAGCAGTGATGCTGATTTTATAATCCTTTAGTTACTTGGTCAACGTGTCCATGAACCAACTCCCGCGACTTCTCCCGCTAGTAACGTAGACATCACTGAGCCTGTCAAGAACGAGGCTGTCACCATTGAGGAACAATCCGAGGATATTGGCCATATGATTGTGAGTCCCGTTTGCTAAAACCGTTCTCGTATGTCTAACTTTGATTTTTTAGATGCTTGCTGAGAGATACGCGCTCCACGGTCGCTCGCGACGGGGGAATGGCTGCAGAGGCTCTAGGAATGGCAGGCAACCCCCTTCGCAGGAGGAGCTTCGTCGCATTGCGTTGGTAACGAGGTTTAAGAAGTAGAGATTAATGTACAGCTGTTCTTAGAAGCGTGGACTTTTAAAGCAAATAAAGGTTTTTTTTAGATGTAGACCAAAATTTTCTCTTGTTTGGGCTTCTTCTGAGATGCAAGGGAGGCCGTCGTCTCGGGTCCAACCACCCCTTTCCATCTTACCTCTAGAGTTACGGCACAAGATCCTTCGCCTCACAGAGGATGTTGAACTCAACGTTACCATAAAGCTTGAATGCCTTTGGCTGGATTTGCCCAGACTTCACCCTTCCGACCCAACAACGGCATTTGACCGTCTCCATCCAGCTTCACAATACTTTCCCATCTCCGTGGAGATTGCTGAAAAACTCGATAATGAACTTATCAACATCACAGACGAAAGTACTGCCATAATTGCTTGGCACATTCGATATCAACAACGCAGGTTCTACATCTATTTGCACGAGGTGGCAGAACATGGCCGGTTAAAAGTCATCCAAATGTTTCATCGTTTCCGGTCAACTCTGTTCAGTTCCAATGTCATGGATGGAGCTTGTAGGAATGGTCACATTGATATCGTTAGATTTCTTCACACCTACCGCTCGGAAGGGTGCTCTACGGCCGCGATGGACGAAGCGGCAGAGAATGGTCATTTGGAGGTGGTGCAATTTCTGCACGAGAATCGAACGGAAGGCTGTACAGTAGCTGCCATGGATGGAGCAGCGGCCTACGGGTATTTAAATGTGGTTATATTCTTGCATGAAAATCGAGACGAGGGTTGCTCCAAAATGGCAATGTGTCGTGCTGCAAGATCTGGGTGTTTGGATGTCGTTCAATTCTTACACGAAAACAGGACGGAAGGATGCACCAGAAAAGCAATGGAGTGGGCGGCCGCCAGTGGGCATCTTGATGTCGTCAAGTTTCTTCATGAGAATAGGACGGAAGGAGGCGGGACGGGTGCGATGGATTGGGCAGCTGATAACGGGCAACTGGAGGTCTTGAGGTTTCTTCATGAAAACAGAGGAGAAGGTTGTACTGTTAATGCAATGAACTGGGCGGCCTTGCATGGACATTTGGAGGTCGTGGAGTTTTTGCATAATAATCGAAGTGAGGGCTGCACGACTGCTGCGATGGATGGGGCGGCTAAAAACAGACATTTGGAGGTTGTTATATTCTTACATGAGAACAGGAAAGAAGGCTGCACGAAAGGTGCGATGAATTTCGCTGCAGAGGCTGGATGGTTGGCTGTGGTTCGATGGTTGCATGAAAACCGAACAGAAGGTTGCACGGCTTGGGCCATGGACAGCGCAGCTTCGTATGGAGACTTGGAGATGGTTCGGTTCCTAGTTGAAAATCGAACAGAGGGATGTGTCAAGGATGCTCTTGCTAGGGCTGCTGAGAATGGACATGATGAGATAGTGGTGTTTTTAAGGAGCAATCTCAGAAAGTGCCCGCAGGCCTAGGAAACATTTTAGGTGGTTATTCGGTTTTAAATATTTTTGGACGTGTTCATTTATTTGTTTAGAAAGCGACTGGTATTGCTTTAGTTTTTTTTCCCCAAAGTTGCAAATAAATGAGTGTTGGTGCATTGAGTATTCTTGGGCACGACTTTATATTATAATACCGTCGCGTGTATGTCTACATGGACTATGCTTAACCCCATAATTATTTTTATAGCTGCTTACGAACAGGGCTGTTGGTAAAAGCGCTCTGGCTCGTGTCCGTTATGACAGCAGCTTGAGATCGCCTCCCCCACGTTGTCCAGTACTCTGAAAATACGATTAGTTACGGCTTCCGATTTGACGGCATTTCTTCTCAACAGCCTTCTTCACATACAACGCGCGCCAGATCTTTTGGTTCATAAATGCGCGCTGATTTCTAAGGACAAAACTCTTGGACGAGTTATTGGAACGAGTAACATGCTTTATGACGGGGCATGATCAGTGGGTCCATGGAAATATGCATGCTGCAATTGTTTTTGGGATCGACGTCGAGTGCTGAAAAAGCTTCCAGACGGATAATAAGACCGTCATTACACCGTCTTGTGGCATACCTGGAATTAAATTCATCGGAAAGGCCGTGCTCATATTTTTCCATCATCACGTTCTACGCGACGTGTTCAGGGTACGGGTGAAGGCCACTGAGTTTCGGACACAATCTTTTTCCAATGTTTTGCTCTGCGCTTTCTTCTGCAAAGAGGGATCGTCTTCAACCTTCCTCGCATCCAGGTGATCCATGCTACAATGAGCACAGAGCAGGGATGCTGCAATCTGATGGGTGGATATGCGCTGTCAGTCTTCTAGGAACACGCATTACCAATAAACCTTCTCGCTTTCCTAAAGATTCGCAAGCGGGTTTGAAAGGAGGGGGATTGAAGACCCATGATCCAGAGCGTTCCACCCATCAAAATGCAGGAGAGAAGGATCGACCCTCAGCAAGAAGATTTGCTCGTTGATGGGATGGCTCACCATCTCTCTCCAACCACAAAGGCTCGCGGAAGATTTCGTGATTCAGCAGCCATGATTCAGCTCCGAATCGGACCTGTGAGGATAAAGAGAGGGTCACTCTCTCTACTGCGAAGCTCTTCATACATTCTTTCTCAAAAACGACAGCGTTAGAGATATTGAACCACATCCTTCCATTTGCTCTTCACTCTTTCTACCATGATGCCTCTCGACATGCTGGCAAACCTTTGCAACGACGGGATGACGCCCTTGACCGATAACTCTGAGTCTATGATGGCGACTATCTTAGATTGCAACATCCTGAACTCGATGGTGATTATTGGAAAAGAGACAATGAAGCCAGAGACCGTAAGATCCTTCCTTACTTCCATGTTCTTCCACTCCTTTCCTCATGTCTCTTACCTCGTCTTGCCGGTGTCTAGCACAAAGTGGGCTGTCTCCAGGCCGCTGACGCTTTGAAACGTCTGGGAATGTGCGCTGACGATTTGGCAAAGACACGCGACAAAGGCATCGTGGCCGCTATTCAATACTTTGCGTTTAATTTAACTGACGGGGCTCCATCTGCTGCCTCCAAGGTAGGCTCACAGGTAAACTTGGCCTTCTCATATTCTTTATTGCTTATCTAACGACGCCCTGTAGATCGACGATGGATGTGACGCGAGCGCAGAAACCCTGGTGGACGAAGCTTTGAGGTGTTCGGTGAGACCAACTGATCTTTGGAGTTTGGTCAACTTACCAGTTTCGTTGATATAGAATGCGACATACAGCCCGGGAGAGGTATCCGGTCGTCCTTCAGAGGCTGAGGTTTTGGCTTCTGATGCTCCTACTGTTGTCCCGACTCATGAAGTATCCATTGCGGTAAGCTTTACGTTTATTTTTGAATCTTTCTTGCCTCGTTTCTGTGATTTTACATTCTCACCTATAATGGCTTTCCTCCTTGTACGTAATAGACGTCGGAACCTCCTTGCACTGCTTCGTCAGCCTTCGAGGCTCACGGAGAGCCCGCCGAGAATGGCTTATTGGGAATCGCCACCGAGGAGTCTAAAAGTCGCTGTCCCGAGGTTGGCGAAATGGCCTCCCACAATATTGCCGACCGTTTCAACATGAACGACCGGTTCGCATCAATTGACGATGATGATGACATTGTAAGTAAAGATGACATTGAAGCATTTTCTGTTCCGTCCTTCTACATATCGTCTACACAGTTCTTACATTATCATATAAATCAGAGTTTTTGTCGTGATCAATTGCAGCCGGCACGTGAGACTCAGCAAGGTTGTGAAAATCACGAGGAGTACGAGCTGGAGGATGATGGAAATGGGCGTGACAACAGTGAGGACACTAATCTCGATGTTGGTGCGGAGGAGGAGGGCCCTATGGAGACCATTGATGAAGATTCAGACGAAATGTACGATTTGGGGTCGCTTCCGCTTAACTTAAATGTACGTAGTTTCATTTACGCGCCTGGTCGTTTGTTCCTTTTTTTTTAATGCTTGGTTTTCATAAAGGCTGCTGCTGGACATTCCGCAGTTACCGATTTTGCGTCTCCTATTGATTACAACACTCCGTCTGCTACCGATGCCGTCCTTGATGCCTTTTTGATAATGTGTTCTGGCGGATGAAACCTCTAGACGTCGATCTTCCCATTTTGGCCCCTATCGATTCCAACAACAGTTCTCTCAATCTCATGGATGCCGACGTCGATGTCCCCAATGGCAAACGCGAGACGATTGCGGAAATAGACGCGGATGTCGACGAGGAGGCTATGGTAAGCTCTTCTTTTCCACATGATTGTTATTCTTCTTCTTCCTTTGCTTTAAATTAACGTTTGAATGCGCGACTCATTTTTTTCGTATATTTTTTATTTTCAGTCGCTTGCCGAAGATCTGGTGAACGCGTCAGATGCTAACGTTGGCCATGAGGGCGGTGTGGATTTTGCAGAAACGGAGGGCGACCTGGAAGCGGACGCTGGGCTGATGGCCACAACGAATGTCCCCAAAGACAGAAGCGAGACGACTGCAGAGATGGCCGTAGATGCCGGCAAGGATGTTATGGTAAGCTCTTTTCTTTTATATTATCGTTGTTCTTCTTCTTCCATTGTTATAAACTTGACATTATAATGCGCGACTTATTTATTTTTAATATATGTTTTTTTTCAGTCGCTTGCCGAGGGTCTGGTGAACGCGTCAGATGCTAACGTCGGCCATGAGGGCGGTGTGGATTTTGCAGAAACGGAAGGCGCTGTGGAAGCCGACGCTGGGCTGATGGCCACAACGAATGTTCCCGTGTACCTGGTGGAAGGCGGTGATGACTTTACGGTTAGTTTTTCTATATTCTGCGTAATTTTGTTCTTAGCAGTGATGCTGATTTTTTAAACCGTTAGCCACTTGGTCAACGCGTTAATGAACCAACTCCCGCGACTTCTCCTGCTAGTAACGTAGGCATCACTGAGCCTGTCAAGAACGAGGCTGTCACTATTGAGGAACAATCCGAGGATATTGGCCATATGATAGTAAGTCCCGTTTGCTAAAACCGTTATCGCATGTCTAACTGTGATTTTTTAGATGCTTGCCGAGAGATACGCGCTCCACGGTCGCTCGCGACGGGGGAATGGCTGCAGAGGCTCTAGGAATGCTAGGCAACCCCCTTCGCAGGAGGAGCTTCGTCGCATTGCGTTGGTAACGAGGTTCAAGAAGTAGAAAACTATGCTGCGGTGGTCTTGTTCGAGCGGATGATTAGTTAAATAAAATCATTGGTTTTAACTCTGCGGCCTTCTTTATTTTTCCGTTTGGATTGAAAGAAGCTTTAACGTGAAAGCTGTGCCCTTACTAATAGAAGTTTGCGGGCGTCGGTTTTCAATAATCACCATCCAGATACGGCGGCGTTAAAGAAAATTGTAACAGATCAAGAATGAGCGTTGCGGGAATGCGCCAGATCAGATTTACCATATGGCTGTTTTACTTTTTTAAAACGCTTGATACATGCATGTTGTATCGAGAGAATCTGGTAAACGCGAGCAGCGCGCGTATGGAAATGAAAAGGACCTGTCATCCCTCAATAATTAGATGTCACTCGATAATGATGGTACAACTATCATCAAAACTTGACTGTGAGAAATTGAGGCCGTCATGATGGCTTTGTCTTGCACAGAAGGAGCCTCAGCATCCTCTACCCGAATTCAACCTCTCGGCATGCTTCCTATTGAAGTCCGTCGCTCCATTCTCGATCTCACAAATGACCTTCACCTTGCCGTTAAGCTTGAAAGCATATGGCTCAACATCCCTCACTCAAGCCTCGACATCATAACAGCCTTTGATCCTTTTCAACCACCCTCAACGTTCTTTCCCGTTTCCTACAAGATGGCCAAAGATCGTCGTCAAAGATACTGGATTAACATCACTCGGGAGAGCAACGCCATCATTGCCTGGCACAGTCATTCCGGAATTCGAACATGGCACATATCCTTGGCTGACCTTGTGGAATCTGGCCGTTTAAAAGCTATACAAATCCTTCATCACCATGAGTATTCTCTGTTTACGTCTGAAATCATGGACGATGCCTGCAAGGCTGGTCATCTTCACATTGTCCGATTCCTTCACACCCATCGCACAGAAGGATGCACCACATTCAGCATGGATGTAGCAGCCGGGAGAGGGGATTTGGAAATGGTTCGATTCTTGCATGAGAATAGGAATGAGGGTTGTTCCACTTTAGCGCTAAATTGGGCATCGAGTCATGGCCATCTTGACGTCGTTCGGTTTTTACATGAACATCGAAAGGAAGGAGCCACGACATACGCAATGGATCAGGCAGCTAGTCATGGTCATTTCGAGGTCGTGAGGTTCCTGCATGAACACCGCTTAGAGGGCTGCACAACGAAAGCGATGGATTTGGCGGCCAGAAATCGTCATCTGGATATCGTCCGGTTTTTGCATAAGAACCGATCAGAGGGCTGCACGACAGAGGCGATGGATTCAGCTGCCAAATATGGGGATTTGGAACTCGTGAGATATTTACACGATAACCGAACTGAGGGGTGTTCGATAAAGGCCGTGCTGACGGCGGCCTATCATGGACATTTGGACGTGATCAAGTTTTTACATGAAAACAGCTCTGTCACCTGGACCCCCTATGTGATGGATTTAGCGGCCCTGGGTGGGAGCCTAGACGTTGTCCGGTTTTTGCATGAGAATCGGTCCGAGGGGTGTACAGAAATGGCTATGGATGGAGCTGCTCTTGGTGGGCATTTGGACGTGGTGCGCTTCTTGCATGAGAACAGAGCTGAGGGATGCTCATATAAGGCTTGGGATCTGGCTGCTGGTTTTCGGCATTTCAACGTGGTGTCGTTTTTATTAGAAAACCGGAAAGAGTTTGTTGGATGGGATGATCCAACGTTACCGCCGAGATTTCGGCATTCTTAACCCGAGCCATTATCTGATTCTTTTCTGATATTTTACTATATTATTTCGGTGAGAATGTTTATTATTTCTTTATTTGTACCTAGTTATTTCATATGTATTTTAATAAGTTGTGAACACCATACAACTCCAAAGATCGTCAAATGATGTCTCGTTATGAGGTGGTTGATCCATTTTAATTTTGTAAAGCAACACGATCGGTTATCAATTATATTTTTTATTTTTGTTATCCTCCAGATGTACGCTTCAAATATGTATGATACAGCGTTCCTTTCTTAAACTTGTATTTTTATCAAGTTTTTACTTATCTCAAAATAGCTAGCAAAAGACTTGGGTCTTTGAGCAGATGGATTTGTGGAAGATAAAAGACGGCAAATGCGCTCTAATATATTCCCACCTCGAGTTTCCCCTATATTGAAAATAGGGTATTTGTTTATGTTCAAAAAAAAAGTCATTTTACGACATGAATATTTCTAATTTTAATAAATTTCCGATATTCTGCATCCATCTACGCACATCACCACTAAGTTGACTATGATTTTACCCTCAAAGCGGGGCTTTGGATTTAAGCAATGGACGCGCGATCAGCTGGGGTCACGTCTGTTTTCTCAAAAATTATTTAAAGTCCAAATAGATCTGAGTCAGAGTGACATCTCCACATCACTCACATCCACCACCATCATCATCATCATCACCATCGCCGTCGTCGTCATCATCGTCGTCTCCACAACAACTCACACAGATCGACTCAGATCGACTCGCCTTTGTCAGTAGTTACTGCCGGCCAAATTAACCATCCCCCGTGCTTCGTCGTTGATACTTTCACTGTCAATCCATCCGGGCACCTGGACTCTAAACTGTAGTAGCAATGACGCTCTCCGACGACACTCCACCCCGTCCAGCTCCCTTCAATGCATCCATCGCACCATGTCTGCAAGAGATCCGCGGTACCCTGACATCACCTGAATCCTCCGTCTCCATCGACCAACGTGTTCTTACCAGACGCAGCAAGGATGTCTCTTACCATCCCCCACAGATGCCGCATGCCGTAGTCTCTGTTGCATGTGAGAAAGATGTGGCTATTGTAGTTAGTGCTTGCAACAAGTAAGTCTTGTGTGGTGCTCTTTGCCTTCTTCCTCTCGCGTTCATATCGTTTCGGTATCTTTTCAAATCAATCTTCTTTCTCATATTCACATCCCTCAACAGATACCGCATCCCTTTAACAGCCCGCGCAGGTGGCACATCTCTCGAAGGCCATATCATTCCACCCTCTCAAGGTGGTATTATTCTCGACGTTTCACCCATGGACGCTATCCTTCAATTCAACCCGCAAGATTTGGATGTCACGGTTCAACCTGGTGTGAATTGGCTGGATCTCAGAGAATATCTTGAGCCACATGGTCTCTTTTTTCCACCGGATCCGGGAGCTGCGGCGTGTGTGGGTGGAATGTGTGGAACGAATTGTTCTGGGACTTTGGCTTTTAGGTGAGTTATTCTTAAGGTCATGGGGACGTAGAATTTAGCTTTTAAAACAACACCCAAAAGAGGGTAGAAGAAACTTTTTATTTTATTTGCTTGCTCCTTCTCTTCATCGATTCTCATCCTTTATTTATATGATTACTAGATATGGGACGATGAAGGATAATGTATTGGGTTTGAGGGTTGTGCTTGCGGATGGCACCATCATCAAGACTAGAGGACGTGCTGTAAAATCCAGTGCAGGGTATGATTTGACGAGACTATTTATTGGATCCGTAAGTGTTATTTTTTAAATACGTACAATCCATATTATCATCCTTCATCCCATTCTTACATCTAAAAACTTCAACAGGAAGGTACCCTTGGAATCGTCACCCAAGCCACCCTCCGTCTCCGCGTCCACCCAACACACTCCACCGTATCCCTAGCCCAGTTCCCCACCCTCCCCACAGCAGCCCACGCCGTCCACCTCCTCGTCCAATCCGGCGCTCCCTTCCATCGTCTCGAAATCCTCGACGACCTCTGCGTTGAAGCCGTCAACCTCGGCATCTCGAAGCCCTCGCAGAAATTCGCACCCCTCACCACCCTCCTCGCCGAATGTTCAGGATGCTCTGCTCAGGACATGAATGCGCAGTTGGAGGTGTTCAACAAAATATGTAGAGATGCCGGTGGGACTGTCACGGTTGCGACTGACCCGGAGGAGGCGCAGAGGTTATGGGATTTAAGAAAAAAGGCGTTTTTCGCGGCCCCGAATCTTCGGCTTTCAGAGTCTCGTAAAAAACTTGGAGTGCTTGTGACTGACGTTGCTGTGCCGCTCTCGCATCTTGTTGATTCTTTATCCCATGCGAAACAGTTGTTGAAGGATATGCATCTTGTTGGACCTATTGTTGCGCATGCGGGAGATGGGAATTATCATGTGTTGCTTGTGGTTGATACGGGGGATGAGGGGGAGGTGAAGAGGGCGGAAAAGTTTAGGGATGAGATTGGGAGACGGGCTGTAGCTGTTGGAGGAACTTGTACGGGCGAGCATGGAGTTGGAGAGGGGAAAAGGCATTTGTTGGAGTTGGTGAGTAATCTTCTTTTTTTCGCCTATTCTTTATTTTTTTTCTTTTGAGGGCTTTCCATTACGTTTTCATTGTTTCTGTTCGTTTCATCTCTTTCAAATATCTTTTTTTTTCTCTCGCACGCTTCCCTTCTTTTTTCGCTCACACATTCGTTTCTTTTCGTAGGAGGCTGGTCCCGAATCCATTGCTCTCATGCAAAAACTCAAATCCACGCTTGATCCAAACCATATTCTAAATCCCGGCAAGGTTCTTCTTCCTTTTGGGCCTGGTGTTTCGACCGGCGGACTGCCTGATGATAAGGGGGGAGCTCCGAAGGGTGCTTTGGGTGCTGCTGTTGATGTTGGGAAGGAGAAGGTGAAGAAGGGGGCGGCGAGGTTGTGATGTTGTATGGGTCGTCTTCCTTCTTGTAGATTTTGTTCATGAATATATATCGTCATTTCTATTACATATCGAGTATTGCTTCGTGTTGATGGCGAACGAGATGACGACGTTACGTACTTTAACCAGCAATGCTATCAATCTACGCTTCAACTAGCTCAATCTACGTGATTAGCGATAAAAGTTCTAATTTGTCGAGCCAGCTTCATACAATTTCTTTCTAAAGCGCGGTATCTAGATACCCATCAACAACGGAGAGGGGACCTTGCGGGGAAAACATTAAATCGTGTCCCGCTACGCCGTATCGAATCTGTATTTACCTCCAGCGTAAATCCTATTGTACAGTCTATTTTCATCATACCGTCACGGACACAACATACACCCCCGCTACAGAAACTGCCAAACCATACATGGAAGATGGTACACTATCGGATCCAACCCATCAGGGCATCCCCATCACCGACCCTCTCACCTCAACGACCTCACCCCAGACGAACAATACGAACTCGCCAATTCCTACCTCCACGGCAGCAACGGCATCCCCATGAACATTGAGACCGCCGTTCTTCTTTACCGTAAAGCCGCTGACCGTCGTTACCCTCTCGCTCAAACCCTTCTCGGACATTGCTACGAAAAAGGGATCGGTGGACTTGAAAAAGATATGGTCGCCGCCATCACCCTCTACAAACTCGCGTCGGATCAAGGAGAAGCGGGCGCCATGTATGCGTTGGGGAGTTGTTATAAAGTCGGGATCGGGGTGGAGGGTGGTCAACCTGATATGGGGGCTGCAGCCGAGTTATTCCGGAAAGCCGCTGAACGTGGAAACGTTGACGCTCAAAACACTCTCGGTGATTGTTTTCGAGATGGGCTTGGATTTCAACAGGACATGATCAAAGCTTTGTCGTTTTATAAAATCGCCGCTGAGAAGGGACACCCTGGATCTCAGGCTTCGCTTGCCTTGATCTATGAGAAGGGATTGTGGGATATCTTGACCCCAACCCAAGTTTAGCGTTTGAATTGTATCATCATTCGGCGAATCAAGGGAACGCTGCGGGACAGGCTGGGCTTGGATGGTGTTATCAAATGGGGATAGGGACTGTCAAGGAACCCTTGATGGCGTTGCAGATGTATCGAAAAGCCGTTGAGCGGAATCATCCAAGAGGACAAACCCTTCTTGGCATTTGTTATGATGTCGGCGTACTCGTGGAGAAGGATCATGTGATGGCGAGTAATTTGTTCAAGTGGGCGACGGCGCAAGGCGATGCGGAGGCCATGTGTCATCTTGCGACTTGTTTTACGCAGGGGAAGGGCGTTGAAAAAGATATGGGGAGAGCGTTGGAGCTTTTTCAAAATGCAGCGGACCACGGGAACCCTGCGGCGTATCTGCAATTAGGGTATTGTCATGAGACAGGGACAGGTGGAGTTGAAAAGAACCTAGTGAAATCAGCCGAGTTTTACCGTCTTGCCGCAGAAAAAGGGAACGCGACCGCACGTTGCAATCTCGCGAATTTTTATAAAAACGGGATCGGAGGCGTCGCTAAAGACGTGAAAAAGGCGCTAGAGCTGTATCAGGTAGCAGCTGATCAGGGGAATGCGACAGCGTTATATAACCTTGGAGTTTGGTATCAAAGCGGTGTTCCCGATGCAAACCTCAAAAAAGACCTTATGGAGGCTGTCCTTCTTTTTAGGAGAGCCGCAGAGGCTGGACATGCTGGGGCGCAGGCCGCCCTTGGGTTTTGTCTGGAAAAGGGGAACGGCGTTGATAAGAATCTTGTGAAGCTATTGAATGGTACCGTAAAGCTGGCGCGCAGAATCATGCGCCTGCGTTGCATCTCTTGGCGGCGAGGTTGTTGGAAAAGTTTAAAGAAAGTCCAACACAGATTGCGTTGGAGAAGGAGGCTTTGGATTCTTTGGATCGAGCTTCAGCGCAGAATTTTGGACCGGCGATGGTGTTGCTTGGAACTATTATCTGACACGGCGGTCAAAGGATGACAAGGACAAAGTAGAGAATCTCACAAAGGCGGAGATGGCGTTTCGGAAAGCCGCGATGCAGGAATCGTTGAAGCGGAAATTATCCTCGCTCAACTGTTAGAGTCAGGAAAGCTTGCAACAGGGAAAGATTTGAAAGGCGCTGTGGAGCTCTACCAGAAAGCCGGGGATGCCGGAAACACGGTTGCGCTTCGTCGACTTGCGGCCATCCTCACCGTTGGAGCTAAAGGCGATGGGAAATCCAGCGTTCAGGTTAACGTTGAAAAGGCTGTAGAGTTGTATAAACGCGCCGTGGAGTTGGGGGATATCGAATCTATGCGTATTCTAGGCTCCATATACCTCCACGGAAGCCATGGTGTCGATAAGGACGTTCTGCAGGCAGTGACGTTCTACAAGTTGGGTGCTGAAGTGGGTGACGCAGAGGCGCAAGTCGGGTACGCCTATTGTCTCGAAAACGGGTTAGGTTTAAAATTCCCTGACAAGAAACTTGCGGTGGAATGGTACCGCGTGCTGCAGAGAAGGGAAACTTGACGGCACAAAGAAACTTGGCGACGATATTAAAGAATGGGGCGCAGGGAGTTCCGAAAGATGAGGCGGAGGCGGTGAAGCTTTATTTGAAGGCGGCGGAGAAGGGGGATTTGGATGCGATGAATAATTTGGGACATTGTTATGAGAATGGGATTGGAGTTGTGAAGGATGCCGCAAAGGCTGTGGAATGGTATATGAGGGCGGCAAGGAAGGGGAATGCGGTTGCTGAGAATAACTTGGGGATATGTTACGAGAAGGGGATTGGTGTTGATAAAGACGTTGAAAAGGCGGTAGAATATTACGGATTAGCTGTTGAGCATGGATGGAAGAAAGCAGAGCTTAATCACCGTCGAGCCATAAAGCAGCTTGAGGGCGAAAACGATCTGAAGCAGCCTGAAAATTCAAAAGCCGTCAAGTTTGTTTCTACATAACAAATCGATTGCATGTATATATTTCTTACAGATTTAAATAGTCAAGCTATTGTTTGCGAACATGTAGAGAAGAGTTTAAGACAGGCTTCTTAATTTATTCACCGCAATGACCCGAACGGATTGCAACAACGGCTAAATAAAGCGTAATAACGGGCGATTTCAATAAGAGCAAAAGGATAATACGCGACTTATACAGGGGATGCGGTGATATTGAGGGTTACGACAAAAAAAAAAAAAAAAAAAAAAAAAAAGAAAGAGGAAGACAAAGAGGTATGTAGTTGAATCCGGTTGTTCAGGGTTTGCGAAACGGATGGCCAGACAAAAAATCACCATAGCAGGGGTGAGTATGCACAACAAGCCAGTCAAAAATTATAAAGGAGTTGAGTATTATGAAATTGGTAGTGGGAGGGTAAAAAAACATCTCAGGGGTCATAAGACACTATTATCTCTTTTCGTGATTTCCACTTTCCACCGTTACCTCATCCAACTCTCCCTCTTCTTCGGTAACATCATCCAAAGACCCAGAGAGAGAAACCACCCCACCTCTTTCGTCACCACCCTCATCCTGAACAGACGACGCCCGACTCACAGCATCCTCAACCTCCCTCACATGCGCCTCGAGTTCCGCCAAAACCCCCATCCCAATGGCATCCCCCACATCCAGCAACGCGGCATCAATGGCCAGAAGCGCGGTCGCGGTTAACCGAAGCGAGGAGGTATCGGATGCAGATGTGGTGGTTGTAGAGGAAGGGGAAATGATACGGTTGCGAGCTTGTTCGAGACGTGTTTTCATGGCGGTTAAGCGAGCACGGGTGCTTTGTACTTCGAGTGTGGGATCTAGAGTGAGGTTGTTCGTGGAGGTGGTGGATGGGGTTTCGGGTGATGGTGGAACTGGGGTTGATGGAACGACGGCAATGGAGGGTGGTGCAGCAAGGGTGGAAAGAGAGGGAGCAGAAGGTGATGTTGGTGGTGCGGTTGCATTTCTGGCAGATTGAACGGCCGACGATCTGCTGTGATTAGAGCTTCGTCTTCTGAATATTGCCGACACAGAGGTAAAACTCCTTCCACGCTGCTGTGGTTGCGGCGAAGTTACAGTTTGCGGTGGAACAAGATGTGACGGTGAGCCCCCGGCAGGCGAAGTAGCTGTGTACCCTTCAGATCTCAATGAAGTCGGAGACGAATCCTGTGGTGACGGATTCTCAGATCGGCTCCTCCTACTCCTCAAAAAAATCCCACCACCCTGTCGTTCCCCTCCAACACTCCCACCTCTCCGTCGTCCATCTCTCCTCTCTCTCGCCTGCTCCGCCTCCAATCGACTCTGTGCCAATACACCTGCCATCATCGCCTCTTCTTCCGCTGCTTCCTTCATGGCTTGTTCAACAAAGTGGATCCCTGAATTCCGGAAGGATGGCTTCGCGAACGCATAGAGGACATGTGCGATGCGCGACTGCGTCTTCAGAGGCTGCGATCAGCCAAGGATCCACGCAGTCAACATGGAATATGTGATGACAGGCTAGTTCACGGATCCGGTCTCCTGGCTCGAAATCTGAGAAGCAGATGGCGCAGTTTGTGGCGGCACCGGGGGGTAGGGGTTCTTCAACCTCTGCAACAGGCGTTTCAGAAGGTGCATCCGTAGGTGAGGAGTCGGTTGCTGCCGGGGAGACAAGAATTTGGGGGGGATAGGCGGAAGGAGAAGATGTTGATGGTTTTTTAAGGTCAGCAGTTGGGGAGGTGATGACATCAGTGGAATCGGCGGTAGAAGTGGCAGGATTGATAGGACCCGAGGTAGCAAGTGTTCCAGATCCACTTCCTTGATCCAATTGCACGCCGTGACGGTCAGTTGCTATTTTCATGGGTTTGACATCGGCTTCTGCCGCAACATTCACTTTCTTCTCGTCCTCTTCCTCACTGATATGATTAATCCCCTCCTCCAATGGAATTTCCGATACGCTGTCCCCATCTGCGCCTTCCTCCTCCTCCGCCGTCTTTAACGGTTCACCCAATCCAGACTCCAAATCCGATTTTTCCTCAATAGGCTGCACAGTTACGGCAGGCTTAAACAAGAATGTTCGTAACGAGTTTAGCTCCACTTTTGATAAACCACCGCGAAGGTGTGCGGCGGGACCGGTTGTGCCGGGCTCTGGTGGAAGGAAACGCTGACGGCGGCGTGCAATGAAGACCAGGATGATGTAGACCGTTAAGGGAAGGATGGTGGTGAGGTAGAAGAAAACTACACAAAACATGTTAACAAAAGTCCTTGAAAGAAGGTATTTTAATAAACTTGAACGTACTGATTTCTGAAAGCGCGAGCCAGAAGATAGGCGGATTGTTTGGTCGACATTCCGAGCTACGAAACACCCAAACCTGACCAGCAATAAACCATGCGCTGCAAAGAGATGGAAGCAAAAGTTAGCAAACGTCCTAAATCTCCCCAAAACCTCCATCAAAACCTCCAATCGGCCCAGACGTTTCCAAAGTAACAACTACTCACATGTCAAACAACGTAATGATACTCCACATCATCCACAGTGTCATTACCACCGGATGCCTCTTCCATTCTGGCCGATAGTGATCCAGAAAGTACTGCAGCGGCTTTTGAGGTAACGAGTAAAGCAGTGATAAAACCACTTGACCCAGCAAAAACGTTACAATGTTTCCTTCACAACGTCCTCCTTTTCCTGTGCCCAGCAGATTTGACGGGTAGTAAAGTACCAGGATCACAGAGTTGACAGTGATGTAGCTGAAATTCCATGCACTAAAGGTAGAGCATTCAAGTTAGGTGTATTAAAAAAAAAGCCGACGTACAGGTCAATGATGACGGAGCGGACGGTGGTGAGGGGAGTTTGATTGTGGGACATGTTCCATGGAGTATGAAAGAGGGTATCTTCAATTGGAGTTAAGAGTAGCTCGATACTTTCAAAAACGGGTGGATTCGATTTGACAATGGATGTCCTCGAAGGCTGGCTCTTCAATTGGAATTCAAGCCGAATCTGACGGCCGATGACGATGGCAACCTCTTCGTCTCCTCTCCGGCAGTGACACTGAGGACCGTCGATGAATGGATTGTCCTTTCTTCAAATTCTCAATTCTGTGTTCCTTGCGGTCTTTCAGTGATCACGGACAAACAAGGTGATGCAGTAAGGGGGCAAAAGGATGGGTAAGATGCGAGTCGCTGCGCTCCTCCGAGCATCTGCATGCGCAAGCAGCTAGATCGGATTGAATCCGACTTGGGGTTTGCGGGCTTTCTTTTCGTTAACTTTATTAATTGAGTATAGCTTGAGATTTACGTGTTAACGTTGCAGCTAATGAGCAGGTGAATCTCGAATCTCATTCTGCGACGGTTAATGGATCAGTGGATCCGTGACGTGTAGCCCCACAGCCGTCGTCGACGTGAACAGTTTTCATCACCATCTGCGGCGCACAGAGATTTGAGATTCAAAAGTTGTCACTTTGAGATGGATGCGTTGCCTCCAAAGAACGTCCGGTCTGCTTACCGACGATTGAATCCAAAGGAGGGACTGACGATCGTGATAAAGTGAGTCCGAACACTCATCGTCAAGTTCAACGTTAATGCTCAAAACTAGACTGGGAACCTCATCCATCTGCGATGAAAAGACCTTCTTTCCAAAGCTCTCAAACCTTTCGCTTTTGGTCGAAACAGTCGATAAATTGCGATCTCTTGGGCATGCTGTCGTCATTGTCAGTAGTGGAGCTGTGGGTGTAGGTTTGAAAAGGCTGAATTTGGATAAAAGACCGAAACACCTTCCTCAAGTTCAGGTGAGTTAACAAAAAATAATATTACGACGGATGATTCTAAACGGGAGTAAGGCTGTGGCTGCTGTTGGGCAAGGACGGTTGATGGCATTATATGACGATCTATTTGGAAGATTTGATATTCCGATCGCTCAAGTTCTTCTGACGCGGGACACCATTGCAGAAGTAAGGAAAACTCACTTGAAGTTAAAACTTACCCCTATGTAGAGATCTCAATATTTGAACGCATGTAATACATTCAAGGAACTTTTGGCGATGGACGTTGTTCCTATTGTAAATGAGAATGATACGGTGTCGCACGCAGAAATCCGATTTGGCGATAACGATACGTTGAGCGCAATCACTGCTGGCATGATAAGCGCCGATTATCTCTTTCTATGTACAGATGTGGAATGTTTATTCACAGATAACCCGAGGAAAAATCCTGATGCGAAACCTGTTCGAGTTGTGGAGGATATCTCAAAACTGAGGGAGCAAGGTGATTACTTTTCGTGTTTTGTTTTTTTTTTGCGCATGTTCTCACTTTCCGTGCTAGTTACCGTTACCTCTCCTGGATCCTCACTGGGGACTGGCGGTATGGTCACAAAGCTGATTGCTGCTGACCTCGCAACGGCTGCGGGTTGCTCGACAATTATCACACTCGGCTCAAAACCCCAACTCATCATCTCAATATTAGAAGAAATTGCTGCTCACGCAAGTAAAGCCTCCCCAGAAGCATCCCCCATCCCTCAAGCCGGAGAAATTCAGAAAGATGGCTCAGAGGCAAAGCCTGCCGATTTTGCGAGAGTGCCATCGTCGAGTTCCGTATTTAAACCTACCATTGGCACCCATTTCATAGCGAAACCCAACCCGATGCTAGACCGGAAATGGTGGATTTTGCATGGTCTATCCGTTCAAGGTGTGATTCGAATAGACGCTGGTGCCGTTCGCGCTACTGTAAGAAACCGTAGTTCGTTATTCGCGGCCGGCATCAAAGGCGTTGAAGGCACCTTTTCCGCACAACAAAGTGTAAAAGTTGTGGCGTCTGTCGCGCATGTGAAGCATGCTGGGTTTCTGGATGTCCCAGGTAGCGATAGTGACGATGTTGAAGTTGGACGAGGGGTCGTGAATTACAGCTCTGCAGAAATTTCGCGAATTGTTGGGTGCAAGAGTCATGAGATTGTGGAGAGGTTGGGGTACATGGACTCTGATTTTTTGGTGCACAGGGATAACTTTGTTGTGACGTTACAAGGTGTCAATGCAGGGCAGGAAAATGATAAATAATTGTGAATTTGAGGCAACGTCCTCTTCTGATACATTAAATATAAATGAAATGAAAGAGCGATATGAAAGGAAAAGTGAAAAGACACTAAGCTAGCTTGTGGTCTTCAAATTCTTGAAAAGAGAATCCACATGTTCAACTTTAACCCTCTTTGCCTTTGCCACCGGTCGACCTAATGGAGCACTCATAATGTCACAAAGCTCATCCAGACCGTCCCCAGACTCTGCAGGCCTCTTGTTGTTTTCGTTTACGGCGGTTCCTGACATATCCACATCTTCATCCATTCTTCGGGCCGCTTTCGTTCTTTCCTTTTTCAAAATTGTCTCAATCTTCTTTTTCGAGGTTCGTGAGCTACGACGTAACGCGGTTTGCCTTTGTGGCTGCTTCTTCGCCTTTGCCTTTTTCGGCGATGGCTCGGATTGTAGCGGAATAACGTCCATTGCAGAAGCGGGTGTCCTCAGTTTCAGTACTTCGTAAAAAATACGCTCTTCTTCTCCTACGTCCCATTAATAACGATTCAGCGTTGCCAAAACCAACCTTTCAATGCGACGGCAGGCAGCACCTCTCCATGAACTTCAACACCACCAGTGGCTTTCAAAAAGCCTTCAACCTCAGCAGCAATCGGAGTTTTGAACCGGGCATGAAGATCCAGTGACCCTTCCTCCAATACCACCTCCGCTATCGGCCCATAATTTGACAGAATCTTCTCGATTGCTTGCGTCAGCAAAGACGTTCTCATCCTCATATCTTCCGGAATCGGCCCCACTTTCAAAACTCTATTAAAAGGGTATCCTAGAATTGCCGCCGACTGAACTGCTGCTTGTCCTTTCAACTTCAAAGGCTCAGTCTTCCCTGAAACAGAGTGTAGGGAGGGCAGATGATTCCCGACTGATCTCGAAACTGCAAGTGGGTCTTTTATGAACAGCTTAGATTTCGCTCGTAATCTCAAAGAAGTTTCTTCGTAAACGTGAAATCCAGAAAGAGCTTTTACGATTCCTTCCGGGCTTACGAAATCGATCAAAGCAACATGCTATGGAAGGTCATTAAAATACAGTGTGAAAGGTGAATAAAGTTACCTCGTTTCCTCCTTCTCCGCCTAAACCTATTGATACGTCTTTGATAAGGCCGCAGGACTCAAACATTTCCTTAATCTCCAGCTTTGTAACATCCGGCTCAAAGCCTATCACCTCCAAAAGGAGGCCCAACGAAGTTGACCTGGTCAATGCCTCAATGCGCTCCTGTGACGATGGCTGATCGAAAGACACAACTCTACGAATGCAGGAGCCATCATTGCTAATCTCAAAGGCGGATGGGCATACATGCTGAATAACGTCGATAAGATCGTTTGTGGAGACCTTTGCAGCTTTGACAGTTTTAAAAGATGCGATCATGGCCAACGGAACCCCTGATAAACATTAGAAAAGGCCAACTTTGGATGAAATCTTACAGCCTGAGACCCATGCACCGAAGGATTCTTTTGATCCTGGTAAGGTATACTGTTTTGCTTGTGCCAGAATACTCTTCATTTCCTTGTTGCAAAAGTAAAGCTCTAAAAGGTCGACAATAGTATTCCCTCTCTCAATCCTTGTATCCGATGGATTCAAAGACGGATCTAGAGGAATCGCCAGCAAGGATCTTAGACCTCCCGGGACAAAGGGCAGCTGAAAGCCGTCATCCATCATCATGACTGTCTTTGGTTGACAAGAAAAAAAAAGTTTAGAGACAACTTATTTGGAATGTCGCAAATCAAGGTGGCATGCAATTTCTGCTCGACTCTGACCGGATTCGCCCTTAACAGTATCTAACGCAAAAAGCTGCGGTCCACGTCGATGTGGTGCTCATGGATTCGAGGATGGGGGGATTCTCCATCGACCAGGTTGGACTCTGTGGCTTGCTTGATGCTTACACTGAACTTACTCGCAGTTAATGGAGCTTGCGGGTCTCAGCGTCGCTCAAGCCGTGTTGAAGGCCTTTCCTTTACAATCTCATCCAAAGTACTTGTTGTGGCAGGTAAAAGTGATTTTTAATACAGCGTCATCTAATGGACGCGCAAAGGCCCCGGTAAGAATTCGACGGATCATTATCGCAGGAAAAACCTCACCGTGATATAAAGGCAATAACGGCGGAGACGCTCTGGTCGCAGCAAGGCATTTAAAGCATTTTGGGTATTCTCCAAGGATTGTTTATCCAAAGCAACCACAGAAGGAGTTGTTTATGGTATGCAGTTGTCGTGTTGATTCCTGTTATCTCACATTAGAGCAGGGTCTTGTTCAGCAATGCAAAAACCTGCGCATTCCGATCGACACGGATCTCGAGGAGGATCTGTTAAATACGTATGACGTTGTGCTAGACGGCATTTTCGGATTTAGCTTTTCTGGAGAGATTCGGCCTCCCTTTGACTCCATCATTTCGGTAGCTCTTCGGCAGAAAATGTTGAATAACTCGTTTAGACTTTAAAGAGCTGCAGGGTCCCCATCGCATCAATTGATATTCCTTCTGGATGGGATGTTGAGCAGGGTAATTTATTTGCGTCAGCTCCAATTAATGTACAAAAAAACAGGCAATACTGGCGATGGGCTACAACCCGACACACTCATTTCACTGACAGCCCCAAAGCTATGCGCCAAACAATTCAAAGGTCGGAAGCACTTTCTTGGAGGCAGGTTTGTTCCTCCAGATATGGAGAAGGAGCTTGGTCTGAATCTTCCGCGGTTTCCTGATGGCGACCAATGCGTTGAGCTTCCATCGCTTTCGCACTTTTAGAATAAATATATATTGCATTGAACATCAATCTTTGGCGGTTCCGTCGCGAGGTCTGTAGGTGATGTTACGGTCCCTCATGTCGTCGATGATTTCCTCAGGAAGTTTTCCTGAGATCCGAATAGCATAGAGCCCTTTCGTGAACTTGTCGCATCGCTGCCACTTTGCGACCCAAGACAAGGATGGGTTCATCATCGCAACGACACCGTCAAACTGCGTTGATGTGCAGTCCTGAATGCGAGATGCGTGGCCCTTCAGCTCCAAGATCTCGTCGCAGTTGTCGCACCCGTCTCTCCGAAACTGCTCCTTGCTCTTGATTAAGCCGCAGAGCAGGCAGGCTCTCCATCCTCTCTTGTTGCCGTCAGGTGGAAGAACGTCCATGGGTTGGGTTTGAAGCTGAGTGAAAAATTCCAGAAATGTCGATATCACCATTCGAATCGTCCCTCTTGGTGCTGGACAAGATGTGGGCAGAAGCTGCCTCATTCTTACCATCGGTGGCCGAAATATCATGCTTGACTGCGGCATGCACATGGGGTTCGGTGACCACAGGCGGTTTCCTGACTTTTCATATATATCCAAGACGGGAGATTTCAACGCCAACTTGGACTGCATCATCATTTCACATTTCCACCTCGACCACTGCGGCGCCCTTCCCTACTTCACCGAAATCTGTGGCTACGACGGCCCAATATACATGACGTATCCTACACGAGCAATCGCACCCATTCTTTTGGATGACATGCGGAAAGTTGTTGTTGATAAAAGGGGCGAAACCAACTTTTTTAACGCGGAGGACATACGTAACTGCTTGAAGAAAGTCATCCCTGTATCCCTTCAATCGACTGTCTTTGTTGACGAAGAACTTGAGATAAGGCCGTACTATGCTGGCCATGTATTGGGAGCTGCCATGTTTCACATTCGCGTGGGATCGCAATCTGTGGTTTACACTGGTGATTACAACATGACCCCTGACCGGCACCTTGGCGCAGCCTGGATAGACCAATGTCAGCCCGATGTGCTGATTACAGAATCCACTTACGCAACAACAATACGACATTCCAAAAGAGCTCGAGAGAAAGACTTTCTCTTGCAAGTTCACGAGTGTGTGTCGAAAGGCGGGAAGGTTCTCATCCCGGTTTTTGCATTAGGCAGAGCACAGGAGCTTTGTATTTTAATCGATAACTACTGGGATCGCATGACGCTCAATTGCCCAATCTACTACTCGGCGGGACTTACCGAACGAGCTAACGAATTCTATCGGCTATACATTAATTGGACAAACGAAAAAATCAAGTCCTCGTTTGTAGAGCGGAATATGTTTGATTTTAAGCATATCAAGCCGTTCGAACGCTCACTAGCTGATGACCCTGGCCCAATGATTCTTTTCGCTTCACCTGGCATGTTGCATACTGGGCTATCCCTCGACATATTCAAGAAGTGGTGTGGGGATCCGAAAAACATGATTATCCTGCCAGGATATTGTGTTCCGGGGACAGTAGGGGCTAAAGTTCTCGCAGGGGAGAGGTTTATTGATTTCGAGCCTGGAGTCAGACTTGAGGTTCGACTTCAAGTTAAGAACCTTTCCTTTTCTGCCCATGCAGACTCGAAAGGAATCGTGCAGCTGGTGGAAATGTGTCGACCGCGGAACGTCGTCCTGGTCACGGAGAAGCTCGTAAAATGGGGGCTCTGAAGAAGAAGATTAAAGAAGAGACCGGAGTTGACGCGTTTGATCCTGCCAACGGAACAACACTTTTGTTTCATGCGAGAGAAACCATGGAGGCCTTGATTTCAAAGGAAGCACTCGATAGAGTTCGGAGAGCGGCTTTGACTGCAGACGAGAATGTGAAGAAAGAGTGATCCGCTGGACGTGCAGAAGCTCCTTGGTCCTCGCCCTCCTCTTAAGGCCCCGTTCCATGGAATTGCTGTTGTCACGCCAAACCAACTGATTGCTACCGTCTACGATGAAGTTGAAGCTTTTCACAAGTTTGGGTTGGAAAAGGAACCGTTCGGCTAAGATTGCGGCGGCCGTTTGATCCGCGCAGGGCAGTATCTATCGCCGTTTCACAAGGTGCTTCAAAGTTCGGACCTCCAATAACGCCGAATGACGACCCGAACACAGCCATCATTAGAATTATCGCAAACGTTATTGACGGGTGGTCTAAAACTATGTCGGTGGACAATGTGGTTAAGGTCCAGATAAACAAGGGTTCGTTGAACCTTGGCCCCGTTGAGAATCGTGCTGGGGCAACCTCCGGAATATGAATTAATATGCAATGGGATTTGGACAACCACCCTCTTGTCTCAAGTATGTTGAGGTCATCAACATAACGCTTAATAAAAAGTAGAATTAAGTTGGTTTTATTTTTGTTAAATCAGAAGCTTTTTAGTCCTGAAGAAACTGTTCCAACACTTTGTATGTATGCATTTTAATGCGTAGATTCTCATGCCGTCAGATTTACAAAGAACAGCCTCATGCCGTCTAGAGAGATTGCATTTGAGTTTTTTTACTAGTGATGGAGTTTTGAAGTATGATTGGTTTTAACGTTCGGTTCGATCGTACCGTCCATCAATTTGCTCTCAAATTTTTGTTCAAATTCAATAAACAAGATGTATTAAAATCTCATACAAGGTCTCCTCCACATCGTCCATCATCCCTCCCATCATCCTCACCTGTTCAAATTCAATAAACAAGATGAGGACGTCTCGTATCACCATCCCTCAATTTATCCCATGAATGTTCGTATCACCACCTTTCTCAACCACGCACTCGCGCTTGGTGATTATGATCCCAAACACTCCCCTTAACCAAGCCGAGAGCATCCCTATGTTTCTCAAAAATCACCCACTTCAATCCCTTCGTCAGTATGTCCGCCACCATCCCTCGCGTCCCCATATGTCTGACTTCTATCAGCCCCTGTTTCACCACGTCCCGAATAAACATATACTTAATGTCCATATGCTTCGTGTGATGCCTTTCAGATCCCTCCTGGGAATTCCTCACAGCCCCCGTATTATCACACCAAGAACAGTTGGTCCCGGTTTCCCCACTCGCAGCCATCCCAGCATATTCCTCATCCAGAGCACTTCTCTCGTGAGACTATACAAGGCAATTGTTTCAGCGGCCACGGTGGAATCCGCAACGGTCGTCTGACGCTTGCTTGAGGCTATCACTACTCCTCCACAAATGGTGATGGCCAGCCCAGAAGTCGATCTTCTCGTCTCTCGGTCCCCGGCAAAATCTGCATCAGAGTAACACTCAGGGATCAGCCATTGACATGTCGCCTCCATCCCTTCAGCCCTCCTGGTGTACGTCAACCTCATGTCCGTCGTTCCCCTAAGATATGCCAGCACACGCTGCCCCGCCTCCCAATGAATCTTCCTGGGCCGCGACGCGAACCTCGCAAGCTTGTGAACTTCATGATGGTTCACGGTCAATAAAGACCAATAATCACACCAAACCAAACAGGTTGAGAATAAGGCTTTATTCACTTGACACGTCCGCATATAGGCGCGGATAAACCAGAGGGCAAAAGACTTAGACTAAAATTAACATAAAAGAGTAAACAAACAACTCAGAGAAAACTGTTTGACAGCGAATGAAGAGGAGAAGAAACTGAATCTCCTTGACGTGTCAGAACGCGTCTATCAGTTACACCAGAGTATAGGGACCACAGCAAAGTGCCAACATCAAGGCTTTAGAAATATGAACTCCGTGCAAAATCACTGATAGTCAATTATGAAATTTATTTATTTTTGAGAAATAAATCTGACAAGTTTAACACAGAAAGTCATGAAAAAGAGCTCACGGAGGTTTAGAGTACCTGGTTTTGGGGCTTTGAACCAAGCCGTTAACTTGGCGAATTCAGCCGCCACATGTCCCAGTACATGCTACACAGGATACAGTTTCCTGATACCAATTTTGGGTCTTCTTTGATGACAGGATGACCTCATAAACTGTGAAGAAGGGAAAGCACATATTTTCCTCATTTATGCAAAAACTCACTGTTTTATGTTGGCGCGACGTGACGCGACAAGTTCCTGACATTAAAAAAAGCACCTGCCATGTGGATTTTTCGTGAAGGGCATCTATCCTGGAGTAAACCATGCTAAATTTACTTTCCCTCCAGGGAAGAAGCACACAAGTTACTGGAAAAGGTAATGATAAGCGCCTATCATCCCATGGGTGGATTTTAGGCATACAAGGTTATTCAAGGGGTCTAAGTATTGACCAATTGAATAGCGCCCACCTGGAAGGACAACAGGTGTGCTAAGAAGACAGGATATTTTAGGTTGGATTGTGTAGTCATGGAATAGTCCATCCATGCTGCCTTTCCTCTTCTGGGACCCAAGACTGCCACCAGACCTCCCCTATATGGTAAAGAATATATCACCAGCCCATCCCTTCCCCTCGGCGTCACCTTGGCCACCCTTATCCCTCGCGAGGAACCAATGATGAAGCTGCAACTTAGAAAAAGAACAAGAACTTTGATAAAGGGCTGAGGAGGGAGGATGAAAGACATATTGTATATAGTAACTTAATTTTGTGAAGGGAAATGGACTATAAAAAGGGGCAGTTTTTGTGTGGAAGGTCCTCAGAAGTTTTGGACTGAAGAATAAAAAGACCTCTCGTTTTAACTCTGCTGTCCCCAAATTACCTCCCCATCCCTCTGTCTCTTGGTCATCTCGTGAGGCACCTCAAGATCTCTCTCTTTCCTACCACCCTGAAGGGAAGTCGCCAGCAACATCGGTTTGAACAGGAAACACTGCAGAACTCGCTACCCTGCTATATCCCAAGTACCTTGCTGCTACAGACTTTGGCATCCTGTCCCAACCTCATTCAGAACGGCCTCTTGGCACCCTCTTGGCTTGCTCCCAGGTTCAGTAACAAGACTCCCGCAGGTGAAGACCCCCAGGTGTTAGAAAGATCGGTTTTTGTTGTATTTTTTGGTGAGTGTAGCTTGAGACCCCTGTTATTTTTTGGTGGGCTCAGGTCACTTTTGGTGGTTCTGGTTATTGTTTTCTCTGAACTTTTCGGATATTGGGCCAGAAGAGTTCACAAGCTTCCCGACCCCATACGCTATATCCGGACGGGTGTGCACTAAGTATTGTAACTTCCCAACCAGCCGCCAGAAGTCCCGAGTCTTCATGTACTCCCAGTCCTCGTCAGTCGGCAACGCTGCTTTATCAAACTCCTCATCCACCTCACCGTCCCACGCCACCCTCCTCAACTTCTGCTTCTCTTCCTGGAATTCGTCCAGTATCGAGAGGCAGTACGCCTCTTGATCCAAGGAGGTGGTGCCTTCGGCACACTTGGCCCTTAGTGCTAGATACTGGTTCAGCTCCCCGAGATCCCTGATCTTGTGTCGCTTCTCAATCTCGGCCACTACGTCATCAACTTCCTTCTGCATTCCCTTGTCTGCCAAGATCACCGCGTCGTCCGTGTGTATCTCGACATGGATATCCCCCTTCGGCGTGCGCTTGGTGAATAGACACGGCTCAAACGGACACCTGACAAACCCCAACTCCTTCACGAAGAGGACCCCGACCTCTGAAAACCATAGGAATGACCCTTGACAGATGCCGTACACAGCTTTCTCGAGGAGGCAGACCAAATCCTCCTTCCCTTTTACCTCCATTCCCTTCGGTTGCCTCACATGAATTTTTGTGGTCGATCACTTCTGGCGTTTGAGGAACGCCCCGGTCCAATCCAGCTGCCTGGTGATCATCCTCCGTTGTGTCCTCAGCGCCATCAACATCTTGAAGGAGTTCATGCTCGGTGTGGGCGTGAAGGTCCTATCATAATCCTCCCCTGCCACTTGTTTCCCACCATCCACTACCAGTCTCGCCTTTTCCTGTTCCTCGTTGGTCTCCTCGTTGACCTTCACTTTCAACACCCAAAGACTGGGAATTGCTTTCTTCCCCGGTGGAAGTTGGCACGAGCTTCCACGCCTTCATTCCCAGCATCTGATCGTATTCCTTCTGAATGGCCGCTTTCCACCTTGGGTCCTTCAACGCCTCCTTGATACTCTTCGGTCCATCCCTCGTCAGCATCCGCCTTGTGGTCCTCCACCGGCGCATGCTGACGAATAACCGCCTGGTTTATTTTGTCAACAAACTCCTCCTCGACGATGATGAAGACTTGCACTTCCTCATCATCGTTCTCTGTCAGCTTCGCCATCCCTGCCCAGCCCGATTCCGCATCCTCAAAAACCTCATGCTCTGAGTCGCTCAGGACCACCGAGCCTAGCTTGAGTCCCTATCAACTTGACTCGACGGGGCGGGACTTGCCGTGATCGTCGGGCTGAGTTCTTGAGCTGGATTCCTTTCCTCGTCCTCAGAGACTCGCTCCCCTGAGTCCTCACGGTCGTTGATCTGCTCCTCTGGTATACGTGGCGTCGTGGTGCTCCCCTGTTCCCCCTCATCCCAGAGTTTCCCCAACACCTTGCTGAAGCTTGGAGCTGGTCCTTTGCTCCTTGTTGATCTCGTCGTGACCGGGAATAACGACCTTAGCCTTCGTTCTTTTGATCGTTCCTTCAGTGTTCGTGGGTGAAGGTAAAGGCGTGCTCTCTCTTCCACGCCGATCGTCGCGACATTTTCCGCCGTCGGTACATTTTCCGTCGTCGATACGGCTGTCGGCACCCCATCTATCTCATCATCAGTGTCATCGTCCTCCCCTTGGGGTGCACGATCAGCAGTATCAAGTGCTGTTTCGTCGTGATGATCGTTCCATTTTGTCAGTTTCAGTTTTGTTGTGAGCGGTTGCGGGTTCTTTATGTCAAATTGATCTTCCCACGAAGTACACGTCCCGACTGACTACAACGGAGTCAGCATCGTCATCATCCAGAAGAATTCTGTACCCCTTTGTTTGTACCATCTGTCCATCATAGCGTGCGTACCCAATAAATCTTCCTTTCCTGGCTCTCGGACTCAGTTTCTTATCCCGTAAATTCTTAGGCAACTCCCTCACATAGGCTAGGCAGTTTAGCACCCTCAAATCTGACACCGTTGGTTTTCTTCCCGAAAGTTTTCTGGTATGGTGTTTCCGTCTCCCCCTCATGCACCGTGCGATTGTGGCAGTAGCACGCCGTTTGAATACATTCGGGCCATAACTTTGCAGGCGCACCGGTTTCCTCGAGGTTCGATCTCACCATGTCCAAGCTTGCCCTAAACCAGCGTTCAACCTCACCGTTCTGTTGGTAAGCCTCGGTATTGGAAAGGCTTAGAACTATTCCGGCCTCCCTGCAAGCTGCCTTCAACGAGTTGGAGGTGTTTTCCCCACCTCTATCCGCATGCCATTCCAACACTTTCTCGCCAACTTGTCTCTCCAGCCACTCTCTTGCAAATATTAAGTGCGAGGCGACTTCCTTCTTTGAGGCGACGGCGTATCCGAACTTCAACCCTGTTTTCCTGACGGATAGACCAATGAAGTATCGTGCCCCTCCTAGGGACATCATTTTCCTTTGACATCACGAGAAGGTCCAGCGAGACCACACGAGAATCGTGTTGCACTTGCTGTCCGCTGATGGAAAAGACTGAATATGCATCTTTCCCTTGATGCAGGGTTCACAAAAAGGATCCTTTGGGAAGGCTCCCGAGACCTGCAATCCGTGAACTGCCCCCACTGTCCTTTTAAGGCTCTTGAAGCCTACGTGCATAAACCTCCTGTGCCACAAATCGGCGTCTTTCATCAGAGGAAGCCCTCTCCCCAGCATGGCCTTCTCTATCGGCTTCATCACGCTAGCTTAAACATTCCGTTGACTCGATGTCCCTTCCCTGCCACTACGTGAGGACTGCTATCGCATAGTACTCCAATGTTAACCGTTTTCGTCTTCCTGCAGAACCATACGTCGTACCCCTCATCCACAAACTGCGAGACAGACAACAACGTGCTGTCCCGTTCAGGTACGTGACTGATTCCCGTCACTTCAAAAGGGACATCCGTACCCTGACTAATTCCTTCGTAGTTCCCTTGCACCCCAGTGCTTGTTATCTGATGCCCGTTCGCCGTCGTGAATCTCTTGCGAACATCCGTTGTCGTTCGGTCAGATAGAAGCGATTCATCCGGCGTCATGTGAGAGGTACACTCAGAGTCCACCCAACCCCAAAAAATCGACGAGTATTGCTCCGGATCACCCGTTCCCTCATGCTTTCGGCAGGACATTGCCATATCGTCACTTGCACTTTCGTTGTAAATACGCGATGAGTAGGAGGAGAAGAAATCTATTATTTCATCTTCATCGTCATCCGAGGATGACCACAGGCTATCATCAGAGACATCCTCTGGTCCCACCTCCTTAACCTTCATGACGAAGCCCTTTGGGAGAGTCTCATAGTCGTCTGGGTCCGAAGATTCCCCACTCCCCTCATCCTGTTCATCAGTCTCGTCTTCCACAACTTTCTTTACTTGCTCCTTTGCACCGCCACCACCGACTCTTCCCTCTCCGGCCTTGGGCCTGGCGATGTTGGCAAACACTTGTCGTCCACCAATGATCTTGCTCTCGCTCCCTTTGATGGCCGCCTGAGCCTCGCTCTCTTTCGAGAATTCAACGAAGCCGAACCCTCTGTTCACCGTCCCATCCTCGTGCGATGGGACAACGAAAGCGTCAACCACGCTACCGTATGCGGCGAACTCTTTCTGCAGTCCTTCGGTCGTCATATTGTAGGGCAGATTGCCGACGTAAAGCTTCTTGTTGTCGAGCGGCTCACTTGACTTCTCCCCCGTTTTCTTCCACGCCTGCTTTCTCTGAACCTTTTCCGGTCCTGCAGCTCGAGCGACAAGAGCCCTGTCACGTTCACTTTCTTCCCGCTCCCTCCTCTGGACCTTTCCTTCGGCGATGACTTTGCCAAACTTCTTCAAGTACACTCTCATTCCCACGAAATCGCCGAGGAGATTCTTGCTGTCGAGAGCTCCGTACAAGGCCACCTTTCTGTCCTCACGAAGACCCCCGATAAACTTCTTGGCGATCTTCTCGTCGAACTGAGTAACCAAGACAGCTTGAGATGTGTCGGGGTAGTTGAGGACCCGAAGCTTGGTGGATTAAATCCTGCAGGCGATTCGCATAGGGCCCAAATCTGTCTCTCGAATGCCTAGTGCGAAGGTTTCGACTTGAGCGTTTTAAAGCCTCAATGGCACTATCCTTCTCGAAATCCGATGTCAACCAAGAGCAAAAGCCATCCCTCATGCGCAGTCCCGCTCTTCGTAGCCAGGTCAATCATCGTCTTGTTCCCCAACCTCTCCCTAATTGCCCCCTTAATCAGCCCTTCCACATGCTTCCAAGCCTGCATTTCCTTCCTGAACCTCTCCACGTTGGGAGCCGTCGCAGTCGTCATGAATTCCGCTTGAATGGGCATGGTGACCGCATTGAGTAGTTGATCTGAGATTTGATCGATGCGATAGTACCCCTTCGGCACGGCAATCAGGCTAAGAGCTTGCATAACCGAGTCTTTCCATTCCAGAAACTCCTCATTCGTGGGAGTCCTCGGGAGTATGACACTCCTTCCTACCGCTTTGGACATTTCGCCTTTCTTTCTTCCTATCACTTCTATCTTCCTATCGTCCTTTCTTGTCCGAACTCTTGCTCGGCTTTTCTTCTCTTAAGCGTATCTCGGTGACGACGCGACAATTCGATTTCCTTAACGCAGCTCTGTCGGTGAAGCTTCAGACTCTTAATCTGTTCAAATTCAATAAACAAGATGTATTAAAATCTCATACAAGGTCTCCTCCACATCGTCCATCATCCCTCCCATCATCCTCACCTGTTCAAATTCAATAAACAAGATGAGGATCTCGTATCACCATCCCTCAATTTATCCCATGAATGTTCGTATCACCACCTTTCTCAACCACGCACTCGCGCTTGGTGATTATGATCCCAAACAATTTTAGATGTAGAAACTCTCACCGACTCCATCTGCATCGCCAACCGCCGCAATATCACTCGGCGTACAAAGGAGGCCTTAAAAGTCCTAACTGCATTGGCTCTGTCACTCAGTTATCTACCCTCAAGCTTGGTTTGGACGAGAGCAAGGATGAGGTTTCTCCAATAGTCAACTTTTAACTACCTCGTTATTGGAGGTTGGGATTGTGCAAACCTCGCCGATGCTATGACGAGGGCAAAGGTCTTGAGTACGATATCCAAAGACAGCGAGATGAAGGTTAAGCCTCTTCCTTCTATTTGCTATCCGGATTATATTGCCACGAACCAGGAGGACAGTGCTGATAACTCCATGCCTGGTACCGCTAATATGGATCACGTTTAATGTATTCGTAGGGATATTGTCGTGAAATCAGCCCTTCAACCAAATTATTCGTCATGTCGTTCTCTAGACTGCGAACACCGAGAAGTTCTCTAGGTGAGTAAACTTTAGGTTCGTTCTAGTGTCCTCCCTCATTAGTCCTTAAGTTTCCACATTCTTTAAAGATTATACCGGGCGTGAACGCCATCACCGATAACCTTCTCGCCTACATTTCCGCTATCATTATTGTCAAGTTCTATCCGTCTGTAGGTGACAGTAAAGATTGACGAATATGTTAGCGAGATCTTTATGGGGTATGTAGGTACTTAATCTTTGTCCCCTTTATTTTTTACCATCACTGTGGATTGGGTATGAACCGCTTGCGCATGCATTGCTTGACGCGCAGTTGGATGTGATTCTGGCGATTATTGGATGTTCCTGCGCCGATGGTGAAGACGGTGGCGGTGCCGACAACACTGCAGGACATGATGAGGATACAGATGATAGTGATGGGATTGAGATAAACAAGACGGGAGGGTTTGTGGGGCCTGAACGAGTTAAGGCAATTATGGCGGCGCATGCGAGACGGTTTCAGGTGTCGGTTTTTCTGTTGTTTGACGCTTGATTCAAGTCTTTTAGGGGGGAGGTGAGGGGAGTTGAGATGCTGAGGGTTAGCGTAGAGCTCTGATTGGAGTGGGAGACACATTTGCGCATGATTTGAGCCCGAGTCAACTGGACAGGATGTGGGGTTGGGGGGGGGGATTAGCTGTACGGGGAATGTTGGGGATGGAGGTGTGGTGATTGGGTTTTGGTGTGGCTTGGAGCGAGGTTGAGGTTGAGTGCGAATTAGGTTGGATTGGATGGGGGGAGGATAGAGAGGAGGTGTGGGAGACGAGAGGGGGATGATGAGGGTGCTGTGAGGAGGTGGTTGGATGGGTTGGATTTTTTGGAGGAGGTTGGGGAGTTTGTGGGAGGGGTTACTGGAGGGGGGATGCCTGAAGGTGTGTTTTGAGGAAGATGGGAGGGGCTTGAAGTGTTGGATGAGTTGTTTAGACCGAGGACTTTGGAGAAGGTGACGGCGTTGTATAGGGAGTATTATGGGGTGACGGGGTTGTATGTATAGTGGGGAGGAAATGGGTTAGGATGGTGGGGTGGTCTTTTTCGTTTTTGTTGGGATGGGGACAGTCTTGACGGGCGGTGGTGTTGTTTGTCCGATCTTTTTTTTCTTTTTTTCTAGTTCTTTTGTGTTGGGTTTTTTCGTTGCGTTTTTCTTATGTTTCCCCTCATCTTGTTTGATATCTCAGGTTGGTGGCCTTTGCGTTAGGTGTTTTTTCTTTTTCATATTTGGTTTCAGAAGAACCTGCTACGTCAGCGTTTCTTCTTTTTTTTTTTTTCTTTTCTTTTCCTTTTGTTTTTCCTTTGCCTAACCCTTTTTGGTCCTGAATCTTTTATTATGGATTCTTTTCGTTTTACGTTGTTGGAGTTGGGTCTTCCTTTTATTTTGTTTGAGTTTTGTGAACTTATTTGATTAGGATTTTTGTCCTCTTTTTTTGTTATTGTTTTTTTTTAAACTGATGACGTTTGTTGTTGCTGTTATTTGCTCTTTTGAGGTGGGCTAATATACTGAATGAATCGATAAAAAACCCTAGATAATATGTGTGCATTATTTTTGGTTGAGGGTTTCAGTGTATCGCTGAAAAGTTCTTTTGGTTAGTGGAGTTGTGGGTTGTGTGGCGGAATTATTTTTGGATTACGGTAAATACTTGACCTTTAGTAATAGAAGGGCAGGGTATATGTTCATTAAATAAATAGTGGAGAAAGAGTTGCGCTTCTTTTTCCTTTTTTCTCTTGAAATCTGGATTGAGATGGTTAGAGAACTTCGAGAAAATGAAGTAAGTGGTGTTTGATAGTGCATGATTTTGGGCCAGACCCCAAAGGAATGATCGCTTGTTGTCGTTTCATCTGTAGGATGGAATTATTCTGACTTTTTTAACAAACACAAAGTCAATGTTAGAGAGAGTGAATAACCACTAAATCCAACAAGCATTGATTAGTCCTAAAAGAAAAAAAGCGGACAAGCATGTTCAAGCGGATTTGTGGACGGATAGGAAGGGAGTGAAGGTACATATGGGATGAGCGGTTATGAGTTGATGTTTAGGCAGAGTGTGGGGTTAGGCTCATAGAGATGATTTTTTGAAAGTTGACGGACATAATGAGGTTCGGGAGGAGTGTTTTAGGATTTGGAAATCTTTTTTGAAGGTTGCGGAGGTGGTCTGTGGCGATTGCATGTGGGGTCGTGGCTTGAAGGGGTTTTGTGCTGGCTTTAGTTTTGGTGTGCTCTGCGTATGTTGGGAAACACGTGAAAGGACAAAACTCACTAAGGGTCATATGTTGGACATTTATTTCTTATATTTGTTTTATTGTATTTTTGTAACCCTTAATTGCTTAGTGTCTTTTATTGTTATGTTAATTTATTGTATTAGCCTGTTTTTGGTTTAGAGGGATATCCAAGTAAAAAATAGTTTATCTCTATTTCTCCGGCAGCCAATCATAATTCTGCCATCTCTATTTTTTTTTGATTTATCTCTATTTTCGAAATAGACCATCCGATGGTCTATTTCGTCCAATTTATCTCTATTTCCACTCTTGTATCACGCTGCATCACCGACCCACTCCTGCATTTCCCATTTGTTTTTCACCTTGTTTGTATCCATGCCTCGATCATCAATAAACAGAGAACACGCTGCCGTGCTGGCATCCGTCATGGCTGTAACCAATGCAGCCTTTGCAATAGTTGTCGGTGTTGCCACTCATTTGGATGGCCAATATAATCGAGGGCCAAATACCACAAAGAAGACCATTCAAGTGACACCGTTTGACGTTGCGAATGGTGATCCGCAATCGCTGTTGCATAAGGGCTGGTTTCGGCAGTACTTTTGCTGCAACAAGGAGACCTTTGATGTCATTGCTGCTGTAGTTGAACGTCGATGGTCTGAAGTGAATCCTGTTCCTCATTGGAACGCGTATTTTCCAATCCGCAAGCGGTTTGCAGTAGCGCTGCATTACTTGACGCACGGTGGCTCCCTTTGTGATTCTGCTGTCTCCATGGGGATGAGCACCACATCTGCCCATTGCTACCTTTGGCAGGTCATCAACGTGTTGGTTCATGTTTGCCAGGAGTACATCAAGCTACCAACAACACACGAAGAATGTCGAGAACTTGCTCGAGGTTTTGAGGAGGTTGCAGGATTTCCTGACGCTACTCTTGCGGTGGATGGTTTCCTTTTCGAAATTGAAAGACCAAATCAATATGAGGGCTGGTACTGTCAGAAGGGGTATCCAGCCATCAACGTACAGATTGTGGTTGACTACAAAAGGAGGATCCGCAGCCATGCCATCCGGCCAGGATCCGCTAACGACAAGTCTGTCTTTGCCCGATCTGCCTTTGGGCAAACGATCCACCTGCTACTCCCTCCAGGATTATGTATTCTTGCTGATGCAGGATACACTCTGTACAAACATGTTATGACTCCATATGATGACCACGGCGGCGAAAAATCAAGACCCCGAAGAGGACAATTATAATTACCGGCATTCAGCAACATGTATAGCGGTTGAGGGCATGCTGGGCTCCTTCAAAAATCGTTTTCGTGTATTCAAGGAGTGTTTACGGCAGAAAGGCAACGTCAAGAACGACGGATTTCTTAATGGGTTTCGTTTATCCCTGAAGACGCAGAAAAAGGAACGGAATTGGGCGGAAAGCTCTTGCAGGCGCCGTTCGTGCTTTACAATATGCTTGTGGATATGGATGACATGAAATTATTTGATGTGGAGATGGACGTGTTAAATAATGAGCTATGGCCAGTGGCTCTGCCAGAGATAATACTTGGAGCAGTTGGTGGGGACAAAGTTAAAGTACAACGAGATGTGATAAAACAATATTTATTTGAAAATGCAGCTTATCTTCCAAAACCAAAGAAGCTAGCGATTGCCCAACTGTTTAATGGCCTCCAATAAAGCGCTTTGAACTTCCAGAGATTTCGTTGTCACTTCCTTCAACGCTGCAAATCCTTCTTTCAACCCCGCATCCAAATTCGTGAACCCTCTTTCCAGTCCTTTGTCAACTTTGGTAAGTCCAACCACCATGTCTTCCTGACCCTTTTTCACCAGCTCTGTGACGTCGTCAACTCGAGAAGTACTGGCCAGAAGCGATAGCAGTGGCCATAGATTATTCCATCCCTCGTTGCATTGATTGCCCCATTGATGCTATTGATGCTGGCGTATCCATCTTCTGCTTCTTGCTGAAGCGGTTTGATGCTGATGAAAGTGAGGGTGCTGCAGAGGATGATGTTGGGGTGCGGTTTCCTGCTGCCGCGAAAAAGGCTTGTACCCCCCGTACACACCTCCTCCGAGCCCGCCGTCGTCTCCGTCACCGTACCCGTCAAATGCTGTCATCATTAATAGAACGAGCAAAAATCCCACTATCAGAATCACCCAAATCAACCTGGCCAAGGTCATCTATGTTCTGAAGGTACTCCACCAACGAATTCCAGCATGGTGGCTTCTCTACCGTAAAAGTCCTATTTCCAGTTTCGTTAATGTCCGCTTTCTGGAACTTGCGGTAAAGGGTGACCAAGTTGTTGAACTTCGACTTGCACTTCTCGCTAGTAGGTCCAGGGTTGTTGAAGATCAAATTGATGTCCTTAGCAACCCGGCCCCAACCCAAAGTGAGGCTGTTGCGCTGCTTTGCATCCGCAAAAACATTTCTCGTGTTTGAGAAAGCGCAGCTCCAGAAGCTTCTCTGTCATCTCATCCGACCATTGAAGAGCAGGAGCAGGAGTCATAATGGATGATGGATCCTGAATGCAGAGAGATGAACAGGTGTGAGTAATAGAAAGAAGGAACTCCCTTACATTATTGTTTCCCCCTCAGCTGCAGCGTCCAAGGCTGCCTTCTCTGCATTCGTCTTCCGGCCTCTCTTCTTAACCACCTTCTCTGGAGGTGGGATGTTCGTAGTGGTGGCCAGAACATCAGATGTGGTAGCTTTGACTCTCGTTGCGGGAGCAAGAACTACATCGACGGACATGGATTCGTCGTCGGACATGTTTGATAGATAAATTTACCCATCTCTATTAATTTTTATCTATACTTGGATCTCTATCTAGTTTATCCGCAAATAATCTATCTCTATTAATTTTACTTGGAAATCCCTCTTAGTCTATCAGTCTTGGTTGTCTTGTTTTATTTATTTGATTTATTATATGTAGTGTTGTTTTGGGAATTTTTTGGCATAATAAATTTTTGGCAGAGGAGCTGAAAGTCAAATTCATTATCCTTGAGAGCCACATGTGGGTTACTATAGGGAGGGGTAAAATTTGGGTATTATTGAGAGTTTGGGGGAGGGGGAAATGGGGAAGGAAGAAGGTAAAAGGGTTTAATTTCTAGGCAGTGCAGAGAGAGGATACTGGCTAATTATTTTAAGTCAATATGATATATTTCTCCATTGTTGTAGACAAATATATCTCAAAGTGCTTCAGTGGAGAATTAAAAATGAAGGTGTTTTTGCTGCACACAATGCTAGTTTTCACTAGAGGGACTATTTTTCTATAATCCCAAAAGACCTTTAAAGGATAGAGTATTGGCAGTTCTGAAGCACTTTGATGTGCCAAAATGCAATTGAGACTGTTCATTTTTTTCCTTTATCAAGGTATCATCATTTTCTTTCATTCTTTTTTAACAACTTTATTAGTTTCTTAAAAACTTCCTGGAGTGAAATCATCTGAAGTTATGGAGGCTTTAAAAACTCTCAAGACAGTGAGGAATTTTCACTATCAATCAGTAACATTACTAGGACAGCATAATTGACTTTAATTTTAGTTTGAAGGGATTGATTATATTTGATCAGAATTATATTAAAGATCAGGAAAATATCGTCAAGCATAATGGTTTGCGTAAAGGTGTGGGGAGAAATTGCGGGTCCCCTCGAGAAAGTTCTGCAATATCTTAAAAAGGAGCACCAAAACCTCATTGACGCAAAACTTCTACCAGGAACGAGAGGTAATTGGAAGGAATCACTCAACCATTTTATTAAATTATCTTGTAGAGTCAACGTAATTGGAACTAGTTGCCAAGGTCCTAAAGGAATATTTGCATAATGTTCCCAATGAATGCCGCTCAGTGTTTCAGGACTATAAAGAATGCAAACACCCGTCAAAGTTTTATAAGGCTTTATACACTTTATACGGCCCTGATTCCCCAAAGACCCCGCTGTCCCTTCGCACCCGCCTTCTTGATCTTACCCTCATCAAACTTTTTCTTCGACTCTGCGAGCTCTTGTCGTGGGCTTCTACCGAGATAAACACGCGTGAATCCACACGCTGTTTACCAATAATGGGCCCGAGGCATTCCTGCGACACTTCAGGAAAAGCCTGTCTATAACCCATCTCGAGGTCAAAATCAACGGAAGCCATACTTGCATCGGAAGGGTTTGCCAACGGATTCTCGACGTAAGATCGAAACTTGATCCGCGCATCCTCGCCCAAAACCCCGATCTTGCCTTTCAACCCGACAACCCGTTCTCTTGCGCTGGCAGTTATAACAGCATGTCGTTTCCAGAATTCACGATGTAGATCGTTAAAGGCAATGGTATCCGCCTAACGAGCAATCTCAAGATGCGCGGGAAAATCAACAGGGAATCTGTATTGTGCGGCCTTTTCCCAGTTACGAACCAAGATCCAGATAAAGGCCGCTCGGAATCAATCTGGTACCTTTTCAAAGTGACTGAAACTGAAGATTTCCTCCGCGGAAAGACAAGGCGGGACAGGTCCGCCACTTTCAAGTCTGCACGAAACGTACTGGGAAATCTGACTGTACGCATACGTCTATGCACATTGGGATCCGTCGTATTGATGAGATGATTGCTACCAACAATGAGGGTAAACATCATCGTAACCACGACGGCCTGCTTGAACATACCACTAGGATGTAAAGTAAGGAAGATATCACTTATGTAAACATTATCAGAAACCTTACCGTATATACTGGTCAGGATTGGTGATGGATTTCAGAATTTCTGGGTTGACGGAACGAGGCGCTTGTTCGTCGCATATCATGACACATTTGCCAACAGCAGCCGCCATTTGCAAAGTGGTGCACCTGGCTTGGGGAGGAGTAGACGTAAACACATTGCCCCGGGAAAAATACCGCAGAGCTCCGGTCCCAGCGAGGCCCTAAGCAACCCCAAAAAGTTGTCTTCCCGTTTGCACCCCCTCCATGCAGAACGATAAAGTCTTCCGTAGGCTTGCCTCCGGGACGCCCAAAAACAGCTTAAGACAGCTTTCGCAGCAACCAGTGCCTATGCGCAGCGCGTGGTAAGACCGTGCACAGGAAGTCAGTGTAGAGCCGTGTGATAGAGGCCTGCATAAGTGGCTCCGTCCTCTGGTCGAGAGTATAAGGTGCCCACTTGGACACCATATCTTGGCGCTGATAGCCCCAAACTACGACCTCTGTACCAGTAAAGTCCAAGACGCTGTTCTTGAAAGCAAAGATGCCGTACTTTCTATCATATACGGTTTCGGCCACTTGAACCTGATCCAAGAGTCCCGTAAATACGTTCTGGAATCCTTGAATACCGACCATGAGCTTGTAAATACTCTGTGCCTTATTGGCACAGTGAGTCAAGAGCTCTTGATCCTCAGTCTCAATACCCTCGGTACCCACAGCATCCTTCAAAGTGCTGATAATGTTATAAGGGCCTGTGGGTTAGAAGGTTAGGTAGTTTTTCGTATATAAACCACAATAAAATTGACAAGTGTATAATGAATAAAAGAAGTAAACATGAAAAGTTGAGACAAATGTAACAACGGACAAATGAATGTACACAAAAACAGACAAATGACCAGAACCACTACATGACTGATTAAGAAACAGCTAAGGCAAAAGATATGAAAGAGTCTGCAAATATATTTTCGAAAGAAAGCGCCAAATCCTAAGCGTCGCCTTCACGCGCACTTTCACGTACATCTTTATGCGCACCTTCACTCGCGCTGTCAAGCGCGCCTTCACGCACGCCTTTACGCGCGTCTTCACTCGTGCCGTCACGCGCAACTGTAAGTATGTATATAAATAAATAAATTAAATAATAAATAAATAAATGAATAAATAAATAAATATTAGATCAATATATAAATCTGTTAATAAATGATAAGTAAATAAAAAAATATGTATATAAATCTATAAGTAAATATATAAATCTGTACACTTAGGACTGTGAACTTTTGCACTTATATAAAGCATGCCTGGGTTAAAGATGCATCGGATAGTGTATCGAAAATACTATTAGAAAAACGTTTGGGCCGCCCCTGGGTTAAGTGTTTTGAGGGAGCTAACAATAGAGTTAAATTACAATGTTTCTTAGCACCGAGCCGGTTAAAATGATAAATATTTTTTTGAAAAATTTACCAATTTAGAAAATTTTGGTTACAAATCGCATTTGTATTGTCATCTGCTTTCTTAGACTCCACTTCATTGTCATCAAAAAACAGCCATTGGCTTTTGCAATCACTTAGGATCGACGATGTTTAGGCTAAAACTCTACTACCAAGTACAAGGTAAATCTATTTTTGATGGGTCTTGTGTAACTACCAAACAGCTCGAGTTCGGTAGGTACACAAGACTCATCAAAAATAAATTTACTTACCAAATTGGTCAAGAAAGTGTGAGCAAAATTGAATATCTGGAGTTCGGATTTCTGAATTTTACTTATAGAGGGGGGTCATCACCAACACCCACAGCCTGTTTTGATTAGTCTTGTGTAACTACCAAACAGCTCGAGTTCGGAAGTTACACAAGACTCATCAAAAAAAAATTGAATTTCTGGACTTCGGATTTCTGAATCTTACTTAAGGGGGGTCATCACCGACCCCACAGCCTTTTTTGATTAGTCTTGTGTAACTACCAAACAGCTAAAATATATTGAATTTCTCGATGGTAACGAAATCTTGCCCCATCACAACAAAATAACGGTGACTCCCAAGGAAATCGTCGAGCAAAACAGTATTCACATAAAACAGCAGGCGGAAGCAAATGTTCAACATCTGTAGTCCCTCGAAAAAAAGCAAGCTAACCGATCGGGCACTCCCATGTCGTCTTCTATAACGCTCTCTACGCATACGCCGAATTTCCTGTCGCACATTTTCACTTTGAGCTGCTCGTTGACGGCAACGTCTATCAGTATTGGATTGCCTTCATCCGTATCACTATACATGTTCCAAAAGAACCTTTCAGTGTCTCGCTGCACATCACTTTGCTGATGTCGTCGATGTCTTCGCAAAAGTGTTTGCTTCGCGCCGACTTTGTCGAACCGAATCCGTCTCTTGACTACCAAATCAATACCATTTCCCACGTCAGTCAATACTTTGAATCCATCCACCGTAACCGTTTGCAATAAACTACGGAAATATTTATAAATAACCCACTATATGATTCCCCCACCGTCCAAATGCCTCAAAACACGGATAACAACAATAATATCATCAATGCATATTAAATTGTACTTTTTTTTTTTTTTGTTCACGTGGGAACGACCAATGAATATGATCCGTTAACCCGCCAATAAGAATGGTCGGTGAGGATGACACCATTAGAATTTTATAATATTAGATTTAACAAACTATGAGCCAATATATAGTCTCAATATTGTAATGTAGCACACAAAAGCTAACAATTTATTTACAAAGACAATTACTTTTTAAATGGAACTTTTTGAATTTATTTTGGAGGAGGGTAAGAACTTTTGAGGTGGGTGGTCAGCCCACACTCTCCTTGAATCTTGAATCTTGTGGGTACCCAGGCTTGAAGAGCTACAGTGATCAGCTGTGCACTTAATATAATCCACAGGACTAACCTATCAAATAAGTCAAACTCTAACAGAATTCAAGACAAAAACACCACATTTTTTGAAGATTTCAATTATGGGTAGACTCTTCAACACAGAGGATTGGGCCAGAGTGATAGAGGTGATGGATCAGAGGCTTGTGAGATCTAGAGGAATAAAGGAACTGATAAGTTGGATGCAAATGTTGAGGTGTTGGTGGGTGAGCATAAAGAGGAGAAAAAAGGTTCAATGGGTGTTCAAAAAAATGTAGAGGTTAGGGTTAGGGTAGGGTACATAGGGGTCCCCGAGGGGTTTTTTTTTGGTGACTTAGTAAGAAACGTCGTACATACCGTCACGATGCTGGAATGCTTTTTACCCGGTCGAAATTCGCAAAATTGACTGCCGTATGAGCATTCAAAGTTCAAAAAATTTATTAATTAATAATTAGTCGACTTTAATCCAATGTAGCGCAAAAACGGCCGGATAAATCCTGTTCAAATGTTGCACAGCTATAGATAACAGCATTTCTGAGCGTTTCGATAACCTGTTGTACCACCTTATTAATTATGTTTTCAATGACATTGGCCTTCCGAAGGGTGAATCCTATATCAGTCGGTGACTTGAACGTAAATTCCGAAAAAACGGCCGGATAAATCATGCTCAGATTTTGCACAGCTATAGATAACAGCATTTCTAGCCGTTTCGGTAACCCCTGTACCACCTTATTAATTATGTTTTCAATGACTTTGACCTCCGAAGGGTTAAATTCTATATCAGTCGGTGACTTGAACGTAAATTCCAAAAAACGGCCGGATAAATCATGCTCAATTTGCACAGCTACAGATAACAGCATTTCTGAGCGTTTCGGTAACCCCTGTACCACCTTATTAATTATGTTTTCAATGACATTGACCTCCCGAAGGGTTAATCGTATATCAGTCGGTGACTTGAACGTAAATTCGAAAAAAAGGCCGGATAAATCATGCTCAGATTTGAACAGCTACAGATAACAGCTTTTGAGCGTTTCGGTAACCCCTTGTACCACCTTATTAATTATGTTTTCAATGACTTTGACCTCCCGAAGGGTTATGCGTATATCAGTCGGTGACTTGAACGTAAATTCCGAAAAAACGGCCGGATAAATCATGCTCAGATTTTGCAAAGCTACAGATAACAGAATTTCTGAGCGTTACGGTAACCCCTGTACCACCTTATTAATTATGTTTTCAATGACTTTGACCTCCCGAAGGGTTATTCCTATATCAGTCGGTGACTTGAACGTAAATTCCAAAAGAACGGCCGGATAAATCATGCTCAGATTTTGCACAGCTACAGATAACAGCATTTGAGAGCGTATTGGTAACTGTCTGTACCACCTTATTAATTACCATTTCAATGTCTTTGGCCTCCCGAAGGGTGTATTGTATATCAGTCGGAGACTTGTGGGTTGATTTCAAAAAAACAGGTTTGATTGATGTTGTTGTTATTGAATGGTTAAATATTTATCAATGTTTTAATTGCTAGTCTGACACATAAACTTTGCATACACAGCTAGATAGAGTTCCGTAAACTTTAGGGAGCTATCAATGATTATAAAGACACACACATCTACCTTCCAAAAAAAAAGATAAGTTTTATTTACTTCTTTAACAAATTGATAATACAGGCTTAATATTTTTAATCCAAGCGTATAAATCTCCCAGATCTTGATCTCCGTTCAGAAGCATCTGAGATATATGGATTTCAGAATTAAATACAAGTCTACTAAAAATAAAACACTTACCTTTGATAGATAGGACACCATAGTTAGTATTACCAACATCTGCCAAAATGATGTTGCCAGTTCCCACAACTGGGATATGACCCTCAATATTCTTAGAGTTAGAGGGTCCAGCACGCACACTCATTGTATCAGAATAGTCAGCAACTGAATAATGTGACCAAACTTCCCAGCCCAAGTCTTCCTCCATGTCTGCCACTTCCCCAGAGTACTCTTGCTGATATGGAGGTATGTGAGGAACCTGTGGTTCTGGAGTGTCTTCAATAACTATGATCGTTTCTTCAAGTGTGGGTTGAGAAAATCCAGTAAATCCGTCAGGTAAAGTTGAAGTGATGTACTTTGATAATCGGAAATCGTCATTCTCACAAGCCTTTGCCATTTCCTCAGGGCTCATGACCAAATAAATGTGAGATCCTCCGCGATTTATTCCCAGGTCCCAAATAGTTAGCCGTCTCGGGGTAGTATGCGACTAAAATTAATGTTAGTCAAACATGATATGGATTCAATGCGGATATATATAAAAATTCGAAAAAAGAAAAGAGATATCTTACCAAACTGGTAGCTTACTAAGATCAGAAACATTCTCAGCAGTATCTTCCTCATAGTCATCAGAGTCAGAAACAACATGAGGTGATAAGGAATGCAGTCTTTGATGTGGAAGATTTCGATCAGAGGAGGGGCTTGCATGGATTAGATCTCTGATGTGGAGTCGTTGGTGATGGGGATTCTGCCGAATGGAGGTAAAAGCAGTTCTTTCCAAAAGCTCGTCCACTATCCGCTTGAGCCGGTAATTGCGTTCTTGGCACCCGCCTCTGTTTGCACACCGAAGCCTGAAGGATCGTTGATCTATTTAAGTATATAAAATTATTAAAAAAGAGTACAGCATAAATAAAGGAGTGAATATCCGAAGGTACAAAAGTTAGTCAGAATCAGTTGAAGAAAAAGCAATATACAACATAAAAATGAAACTTACCAGAAACATTGTGAAAAACATTTCCACTACATGTAGTGCATCTGAAGTGTTGTTTATACCGAAGAACCAGTGCTTTAACTGATTCAACATCCAGTAGGTAAGCCTTCCTGCACAGATCTCCATCATCTCCAGCTGGAAACTCTCTCTCTACTGCAACTTCCCCTTCAGCAGTAAATACTGTATAGCCAAAATGACGATGGGCAAAGTCTTGGTAAGCGCGATGAAGTCCGATGGTATCCTTGTCGTTCCACCCAAAGGAATTAAGAAGTGCCTTTAACATCCTCTGCTTTCCCTCTGATGGTTCTTCAGTGTTTCGGCCAGAGAAGAGACCCTGCACAGTTTGCACTGCTCAAGGCGGTATGGAGCATATTGATGTAGTCTTGCGTGGGGATATGTCTAAACTCAAATCCAAGACGTTGCAGATCCTCCATGACCCAAATCCTATGGCGAGCAGCCTTTCTGGTACATTCATGTAGACTATCTCCACCCAGTCGAATTTCAACTCGAATGCCACTCATCTTCCCTTGATTATCTCTGAGAAAGTGTCGGATGTTGAACAGGCCAGTCTCATGCCTCCTGAGAGCGCGGTTGTTGGCAGCCATCTTGGTTGACATTTGGGAGCTGTAGCACTTGAGAAGATGTGTGAGATGGGAATACACCTTCAACTTGTTGTTGCTGATTTTGGCGTTGACCCAACCGTAGCCGCCCCCAAGATTCATGAGCATAGGATGAATGTTGACGCTGCTCAAGCGAGGAACCTCTTCCCAAGAGGGGCGTGCAGACCAGGAGACCAGGGTGATATGACCAGGCAGACCAGGAAGAAAAAGGCCGAAGTCAAAGGCATTGTCAGTCCCGTAGGCAGGAAAGTTGAGAAAATTACTGAGGGAAGCCTATCAAAGAAGATATATGTTAGTTAATAATAATAAATCTTATGTAACACAACCCAAAGCATACCTTCATTCCATATTGTACAAATCTTAGTTTTC